>JAOTBA010000003.1:30628274-30671410 GCA_025629845.1 Erythroxylum squamatum | reverse complement strand
CCAAGCTGATCTTTGTAAGAAGAGAAAGGCTCATGGGTACCCTTCCTCGGTGTAATGTCCTTAACCAGCTCTTGATACGCATTCCTTTCTGCCAATTCCTCCAGCTTTCGCAATCTTGCCTTCAATTCCTCACTCTATATTCCCATAAGACCAACAGAACACAAATCGGAACAAGCACAGACAATCAAAAAATTAAATAAAAACACAGAAGACAACAAAGTCTTCTGACGGTGTAAGAAAATAAGTTAAAATTACTCATGATTTTGAACTTTGCCGTTTTATTTAGGTAATTTGTGAAACTCCATTTTATCTTCAATGACTGATAGAAAAATCAAAACCAACCGCGTTAAACATATAGGAATCAGACATAGTTATGCATCCTCGTAAATTCATTCGACATTGAATTGGATTGCAAGTTGTTACCTTTGCTCTAGGCGTAGGACTGGAGAAGACTAACTGAGAGCCGGAGAAAAGCTGAAGCAAGTCGGGTCGGCTAGAGAGATGCGTCGCGACCCATATAGATCGGAGGGAGTTGTATGGAACATTGGGTTGGGAGGAGAGAGTCGAGGCAAGATGACGGAGTTGGTCAGAGAGTTTAGGGTCTTTGGAAGCAATGTCGAGGAAGGATCGAATGGGTTCTGTTAAGGATAATAAAAGTCCAGTCGATGTCGGAACTATCTGGTTCTTCATTTTTGCAGGTGACCTGTTACAACTTCAGAATTTGTTCATACAGACAAACGTTTGATATTGTTCTTCTTGAATAAGCGACCGAAGCCCAAATCCAACCTAATTTACACAATGAACATCCCAGAAATCTCAAAAAAAGCATACCTGTGGGTTGATCCATTTGTTTGGATCAATACGACGCCGAAAGACATAATAAATGAGGCGACTAAATTGACGCTAAGTTACAATAAAATAAACTACCGTATTTACTTTAACCTACATTTTCATTATTATTTTTTCGTAGAATTTTTTTTTTTTGGTAGTAAATCGGCCGAGGCCTAAAGAAAACTACAAACGAGTAACTCGGAGGAGAGACACTCCCACTTGGTCTGCTAACAATAACTGGGAAATACCTACAACCGGGTCTAGAAATCAGTGCACGCCCAAGGGGAGGCCAAAGCTAAAATTGGCAAGCCAATCGGCACAGCGATTACCTTCGCAAAAAATATGACGGACTTGCACCTCCCAATTCCGAGAGAGAAGCTCGCGGATAGCACGGAGTAAAGCATGAACTACCTTATTTGTCTCAGTAGAGATGAGCGAAACAACCAAAGCCGAGTCAACAGAGAGATCGATCCTCGAGTACCCATACGCCCAGGCGAGTCGGAGCCCATAGAATACAGCCCATAATTCCGCAAGCCAAGCGGAGCAGTAACCTACCTTGGCACCAAAGCCCACTATCCATCTTCCACTACCGTCCCTGATGAGACCCCCCGCTGTGGCCAGGCCGGGATTACAGCGAGAGGACCCATCGGTAGCCAAGTTAACCCAACCATCCGCAGGTGGTCGCCAATGTGCCGCAATAATCTGTGAGCCCGGATGAGATGAAGGGTTGACAACATTACGGTAATGGTGAAAAGCCTGACGAACATCATGAATATAGGATAGAATTTCCTGCAGAGAATGGGGCTTCATCAAGGTGGGTTCAAAGCACCGTTCATTCCGCCATGCCCAAAGCCGAGCGAGCACCACGCCAAAGGTGAGGGGCCACGTGCTGACACCGTGACACCCAGCAAGATTCTCTGTACCCATAACCCTGTACCAATCCTGTTTTATATGATTCTATCTACATAAATATGTAAGATTCAAAAAACTGTGGATAGAATTATATGGAACAGGATTATGAGTACAGACGATTTGATCCTACAAACATTACCCTACCTACCATTACCCAACTTAGCCCTTTAAAAATTAAAATATTCTAAAATCAGTGATTTAAAGAAACTAAAATTTTTAATTTTTTTAGTTTAATAATTCTTTAATAATTTATGATAAAAACAGTATTCATAATAGTTTTGAAAGTTATCATCTTATTTCATATATTTTCAACTATGACATAATAAATATGGACTTAGTTAATAGGAAATTTAGAATAACTTTTTTTATTAATGGAGTGCTTAATCCTATCAATGTTTTTATACTCTATTTTCTATGTTTCATCACATTACAAAACACTAATTCAAAAGATGTCTCCAAGTACAGTACCTCAGGCTTATTGTTTTGCAGAATAAACAGGAAGCTTGTATCTGTATGTACAAACTAGATTTTCAAAAACTGACCTCGTGCCGTCAGAGGTTGTGGATGGCAGATTCAAACAATCTAACAGCACCTAAAAAGATTAAAAAAAACGCTGAAAATAAAAGTTTGTTTATTCTCAAAACTCTCCCCAAAAGAGACCATATTCTTAAAAATTAGTAGCAACAGGAATAGGGTGATGTGAAGTGCCACCTTTGTACATATTATCCTAAACAATGGATAAGAGTGAAATTGAGAGCAAACTCAAATGTAGCAGTTCCCTTCCCTTTCAACAAAGATTAAGCAGTCAAGCAGATGCACAAAACAGAGCAGACTTTAGATCTCACAAGGAACAAGCTATGCATATTAACTATACTTCATAAAGGGATTACAAGAACCCTAACTTCTTTTTCAACTTCCTCCTCTAATTTGCACAAATTATCAAAATTTACAGTAGAAATACATTAATCACCAAGCTATAATCAAGGTCATTCCAATTCACAAACAGAAGGCAATGAAAGAAAATCTAGGACTGAAATCAAGCTGCCACTTCCTCAGCACTATAGTTACTGCCTCCACACAAGTTCCTAATTATTCAGCAAATTAATATACCATGGAGAAAAAGCGAGCACTCCATGCTTTCCTCCAAAAAGAATAACATTTACTGACCCCGAGAGCTCATCCTCAGCATCCAACCAACTCCAAAAATTTCCTATGTCTAAGCTCTATGTCTGAACAATGTCAATTACAGTTGCCACCACATTGACTGAGACCCACCTAGCCATGGATTTTGCTGTTGCAAGCTTCACCATCTGCATTCTGCCTTCCTACTCTGGAAACTCCTACCAATTGATATCCAAGAAAGAAATACTAGTAGAAATCATCATTTCAGCAAGTGGAAGAGGAGAATAAGACTATACAAATCAGTCTGATACAATTTCCGCGTATGAGACCCAAACTAAATCAGTCGGTGCTGTCGCAAACCCTTGCCAAAGTGGGGTTGCATCAATCTGACATACAAACCATTCTTGGACATCAACGAATCATGAGTTCCTTCCTCTACAATTCGCCCTCCATTTAGAACTACAATATTGTCAACATGCCTCATCATTGCAGCTCTATGAGCTATCAGAATGGTAGTTTTGTTCCCCATAATCAGTGTATCAAGTGCCTCTTGCACCACTCGACTTGATTCAGATTCAATGGACGAGCTAGCCTCATCCAATAACAATATGGGTGCATTCTTCAATACCACTCGAGCAATTGCAATTCTCTGCTTCTGTCCTGGCGTCAAGTCCACACCCCTCATTCCCACATGTGTGTCATAACCACGAGGTAAGCTACTAATAAAATGGTGTGCGTTTGCTATTCTAGCAGCTTCTTTTATCTCAGCTTCACTAGCATTATGCCTTGCATATATAATGTTTTCTCTTATTGTTGTTGAGAAAATAATGGGCTCCTGCTGAACAAGACCTAGATGGCTCCTCAGCCATCTTAGGTTATAGAGCTTCAGATCTCTTCCATCAAGTAGAACTTGACCAGCAACTGGATCATAAAATCTCTCAATTAAAGAAATTATGGTGCTCTTTCCAGACCCTGAAACCCCCACAACAGCGATAGTTTGTCCACCATTAACTTTGAGACTGAAATTGCTTAATACCAACACTTCTGGGCGAGTTGGATAACAGAAATCTACATTCTTCAACTCAATGCTTCCATAAACATTTGGAGGCTTCAATGCTGAGTTATCATCTGGATCTATCTTAGGAACCCGATCTATAATTTCAAATACTGAAATGAGGGACTTCCGTCGTTTAAGAATGTAAGGAGCCAACCCAAATGGCTCGACCAGTGCAAATGTAGCAAAGGAGAAAACCATATACTCCTTGAGAGCTGTATACAAATGCACGCGGTCATGTTTTACAGAGTAAGCAGTGTACCAGAGAAGAAGAGCATTACAGGCAAAAAGAAGAAATTGCGAAAATCCAAATGCAAAACCAATGGCCATTCCATGCATAAAACTTTGCTTGAATATTTTCTTCAACTGCAGCCTATACAACTCCATTACTTTGTTGCCAGCACAAAATGCAACTACAGTGTAAATATTTCTAACAGCATCCTCAAGGACCAATGATGCCTTCCTGTGCATCTCCTGGATGCCCCTTGAAAATCCAGCTAGCCACAACTTCTGCAACATTCAAGAAGGTAATGCATACGATTAGGTGCAAAGTATTTCATCAAACTCTAAAATCTTGTTCTCCAGGATTTGAACGGTGTTAGGGACATACTCCAAATCTACTTGGTTTCAAACATTGATAACCACAATGGGAAAGGGAAAGGAACTGATGTCAATGTTTATGCTTTATAGGATACTAAAAAAGAGCTTAGTCAATGAATAAGCAGCATTTTCAGTTAAGAAGAATCAACCAGAAAGCAGCTCAACAATTGCTGCAAATAAATATTTAGATGAACACGCAGTTTAGAGAAATTAAATTTGGACGTGCATTAACTTGAAAACCATGAAATGTTTCTGTAAATCATATAATCCATGAAGCCCATCAAGGACTTAAAAAAGAAATCATAGAAAATTTAAATGCATTTATCTCATTAGGCAAGTACCTACCTATCATGGTCTCAAAAATGAAATGGGCCAAATGGATACAGAAAATAATGCAAACCTGTGCAATCGCAGAAATAGTGAGAACTGGTAAGGTTGCCAATGCCACAAGAGCCAATTTCCATTCAAGCACCATTCCAATGACAACAGCCACAATGACAGCGGCACTGTCTTGTATGAATATTGAAAGTCGGTTGCTAAATGCAGCTCGGACAAATGTAGCATCATTAGCCAAGCGCATGGATAATGTGTCAGAACTATTCTCCTCATCATCAAACCATCCAACTTCATTGCGCAACATTGCTGTCAAAAGGTACTGATAAGGTAAAGTTGATGCAGAAAAGTACAGGACAGTTCCTACATAAAAGAGCATCAACTTGTGTAAAATAAAGAATTCTTTACCTGAGAACATCATTCTCCGAACACGCTCAGTCATCTTCTCCCCCATAATTCCGAAATAGAAGTGCTGCAAGAAATTCGCCACAACTGTCACCACTCCCATGCAAGCAATTAGCAGGCACCACTTGTCTACATCATGTCGCAAATGGTGATGTTCTTCCCTTGCATACTTATAGTAAGCAGTCACTATCAGTGCAATAACATAAGCAAGTAGTGGATTGAAAGACCCAAAGATGGCAGCACCAATGCTCCCTAAAACAGCATAAAGCCACTCTGCAAAACTAAGCTCTGCCAGCCTCCAAAATGATGGTGATTCTTGATGCTTCAGTTCTTTTGCATCCTTAACTTTATTTGGATAATCGTCAGACTGACTAAGGGGTCGGCTAAAAGTCTGTGAGTGTGATCGTTCATTTTTTGGATCAGTAGTCAATAGTGGTGATACAGGGGATTCTGGGTCTGAACCATTAGCTGTATGCCGATGTGCAGATTGAACATCAATCTTCGGTAGTTCTGGCAGTCTCATCTCAAAACTATCTTGCCTTCGTATTGATGGCTCTTTATCAGTTCCATCCACAGAAAGACCATTTTCCAGTAGTTTCTCTGATGGTGGGCTGCGAGCTTTAGGGGATTCTTGTGAATTAAAGGCACCATCAGAAGGTCGTAATACACCGGGAACTCTCTGCAGAGAAGGTGATTTCATCATTTTAGGAGAAGAGGGTTCTTGGACGCTGTGACTTGCAGAAGAATCCTTCTCAATTTGGAATGCAGCAGACTCCGTGTAATTCCTAACTGGCACCCTGGATAAATGTACACATATTGTCAGTATAGGTTAGCATACTCAATATACCTTTCCAAAAACTACTGACAGAAGGTAAGTGGGGAAAAATTAGTCCCATATAATACCTCCTTGGAAGTTTTGCCGCTTCTTCACATTTGAGAAGCTCTGCATATAGACCATCCAAGGTCAATAATTCGTCATGTGTCCCGATTTCAACAAGCCGACCCTCCTCCATTACAGCTATGTAATCAGCATTTCTGATAAGACTAAGACGTCGGGCTATTATTATTGTTGAACGTCCCAACATAAGAAGATTTAAAGCTTCCTGAACTGCTCTCTCAGCTTCAAAATCAAGTCCACCAGTCACCTCATCTAGAAGAAGAATTGTTGGGTTTAAAAGAACTGCTCTAGCAATAGAAAGTTTAATTTTCTGCTCCTCCGTGAGTGCCAAACCAGCCCTACCCACCTGAAATCCACAGGAATTCATTTTCTAAAATATAGATCAAAGAGAAAAAAACAACAAAGGATTAAGTTACAATTTCTGTACATTAAGTTGCACCTGTGTTTCATAGCCTCTCTCAAGTGAACTGATAAATGTATGTGCGTGTGCTATTTTGGCAGCTTCTTCAATCTGATCCATAGTAGCATCTCGTCCATAAGCAATATTGTCTCCCACACTCAAGCTTAGTAGGGCAGGTTCCTGAGTAACCAGTCCTATTTGGCTTCTTAGCCATTCTAGTTTCAGGTTTTTGATGTTTTCTCCATCCAGAAGAACTTCGCCTGAACAAAAGAAGGGAGGAAAACAGTAGAATTTGCATGTTCAATATTAACTTGTGGGAAAAAAAAAGGTGAAGTGAGACAACAGCACTAGCTCGTAATTGTATTAGAAATAGAAAAGCCATTAATACCTAACGTAGGGTCATAAAACCGCTCCATGAGTGGGATAATACTGCTTTTTCCTGAGCCATTTCTTCCAACAAGGGCCACAGCCTTTTTAGCAGGTACTGTGAGGTAAAATCCACTCAAGATGGGTATCTCAGGACGAGAAAGATAGCTAAAATATACATTCCGAAACTCAATATTTCCTTGTACTGAAACTAGGGTGTTCCCATCTTGATTAACAGTAGAGGATGATCGGCTTATCATCTCATAAAGTCTATATGCTGCAATTCGTCCTTGGTCAAAGGAGTAGAAATTTGTTGCTGCCTGATTTAGTCCACTACCAAATGCAGAAGATATGGACAATAAGAAAACATATAGACAAGACAGCAACAGAAAGAGGGAGAAAATTAGAGACTTACAGCCCACTCAATATCACAGCAAATAAGGCCGTAATTACTTCCCCACCGTGAGCTTTATTGTGTATAACCAGGAACCTGCCAACCCAAAGTTGCAAGGCACAAGAACATATAGCAAGCCCATATGTAAACCCAAGCCCCAATCCTTGCACAAGGCTAATCAAAATACCATATCTCAAAGTTGCCTGTAGTGAGGTTGCATAAGAATACTTTGCCAAAGTTTCATTTGTGAATGCATACAATGTCCTAATATAAGACACCGCCTGCATAACATGAAGAAAGTATTACATTAGGTAACAAAACTCTAAAACATATCAACAGAATAATGGCTATGTTACAACTGAGTGTTAATAAGTTCAAACATTACAATCAATAGCAGCAGCCCAATTGAATAACAGATCATCAAGGAGACGCATTCTGATATACAGCAAAACACAGAAAAAGTAACCAAAATGACTTCAATATACTGATTGTTTAAAGGATGACCACAAACGAGGAAATCTAGAGCATGTCCATAACAGCTAAACAGGACTTGATCGATCCAAATAGGAAAAGAAGATTACAACATCTCAGCACAGACGTATAACTTCCAAAAGGGAAGCGAGGGGGATTGGTAAATGTCAGTGTTGAAAGACAGGGAAAAAGAATACCTGTTCTGCGATGCTAGCTGCTTCGGCATACGCATCTTGAATGCTCTCAGCAAGCCTGTGTAGAAAAATATTTGATATTCCACCTGCAGCAACAATGAATGGACCAGTGGCTAACGTTATGAGCGCTATCTCCCAGCAGTTTATAAATCCAATAACAAGGCCACTGAAAAATGTAGCCATGTTATGAATGTAATTTCCAACCTGCATTGCGAAGGGTCATTGAAGCTTAACATTTGCCCAAAACTGCAATTAACTTGAGGTGCACGAGGAAAGAATTTAGCTGTTATGTACCTTTTCACTAAGAGCAGACTGAATGAGCAGCACATCACTCAATACTTGACTAACAATGTCCCCATTATTCCCATAGGTATCGAAGAAACTCATATCCTGGTTAAGTAGTACTTGAACATACTTTGACCTTATGACAGCTGTCTGACGTTCTCCAGTTAGAATCCAGCATGAAACCTCTGTTACAGAAAGAAAGACAATGTCAATGGTTAAAAAACATATCATGAAATGGTCAATGAGTTGTAAAAAAGCTGATTAATGGATAAAACTCACCAATCCAACCAGCAGCAAACACACCGCATGCTATGTAAACAATCTTTAAAGCAAGCTGCAAAGTTAAAACCAAACAGAAGATGATATATAAGCTATTTAAATAGAGAACAAACTTATGATATGTACAGCACATCATAAAGTAAAGGATCAAATGGAGGACCTAATTTTTTATTGAACTGTCATCAGAAAGGAAAAGACTAGGTAAAAATGACATTTATGAATGGTGTGAGCTAGCACTTAAATCTGAATGCACATCAATCTGAATGTAAATGAGAATTAAACGCAAATTTTTCAGTTCAGATATTTCATCAGTGAAGAAACAAAATTAAAGTGGCTCTAAATTATTCGAGAAGTCAAAATATCAAGACTCTCTGCGTAAAAATTGGCACATAATCAAAAAGAATCCAAGATTTATAGATAAACATCCAATGTTTTATTCCAGGAAAAAGAATTACACAACTGGGAAAAAACCTAAGTTTTTTTTTAATTGAGTACCACTTGAGGGTGTTCATTACTTCATATCTTATTTGCATAGCGTTTAACATAAATAAGCTGAAAATTCTACAGGTCTGTCAAGGATCACCAGATAGTATTATGAGTTGAATTTATCTAATGGATACAAAGTGATACATTATTAAAGACTCCAAACTGTAAAACCACAGATGGTAATGTCTGAATAGGAATATCACCAACACTAGCTTATAATAGTCCACTATTATCAATCAAATCCCCAGAAAAACAAACAGCTGCACAAAAATGACTACTCAACAATCATGATAGACAGGATTAGTCAGTAGAGACCCAGCCAAAACTCCCCCAACATCCTAATACAAAACATAGCATAACAATTGACAAACCTAACCACCCCTGTGCTTAGTTAGATAAAGGGATTCCATAGGAAGCATGTATCCTAGCAAAAGCACTCCAAAACCATGCATTCTCAAAAATAAAAAACTCACATGCACCGACCCACTAAGTACTTTCCTTTACAAACTTCTGTGAAAGCTTTCAATGAACAGCTAAAAACCCAATAAAGATGACCAAGACAACAATCTCTTGATTTGGACACACAATCCCATTACCAACTCACACAAGATAAACAACATCCAGAAGAAAGAACCCAAATCTCTTTTCATTTCAGAAACTACAGCACCAAGAAATAAATAGAGCTTTAACACAGAGAATCCGAAACTAAACAATTTCAATTATGTGCTCCCAAAAATGTAGAAGAAATTCCACCAGCGAGCCTACACAACAAGCAAGCTCAAACAAACTTAGTTTCATCAAGCTCACTCAGAACCCTAGCTGGCTTCCAACTTCCACCAACAAACTAAAAGGCAGATGACACACACACACACACACTAAAAGACTGAACTGAAAGAGTTTGTTCACATTACTCACATCTGTGAACCTATCGAATGGATCCTCATTCTTTAATCTTAAAACCTCTATGATCTTCGCGAAGTAGTGCAAGTAAACAACAAGCGCTGTCCCATGCGCCGCCGCAGCGAGGGAGCCGACGATCATGAGCCCCCAGTCAAGCCGGTCTGCGCAAGCAAAGAGCCGAGAGAACGGAACGGCGGCGGGCGGCGGCTCCATTTCGTCGCCCTCCTCGATCTCCTCCTCCGCCTCCGTCTGCGCAGTCGCCGCAGCAGCAGCTGCGGCCTCCGCGTTGGTGTCCATGTAAGGAGACGGCGACTCCGGCGGCTCCGACACCTCCGATACTGGCGTTAACGGTTGTATGTGCGGTGGGGACCACCCGAACAACCCCCTGGAAATCATCATCTTCCTCAACTACGATACGAAACCCTAATCAGTCCCTCTCAACCCCCAAATTTAGCAGCCGATCCGCTAAATTTAGAGGTCCGGTACTTTCAGAGTTTTGTTGGGTCCGATTTCGAAATCGCGAAAATTAAAATTAAACAAAAAGAAGAATCACAAAGCACAGAGAAAAGTAGAGGATTGCGGGTCAAAAGAGGTGTGTTGGCAGAGGAATCGTTGACTCGTCCAAACTGAGAATCGGAATAAATGTTCCAAAGCTTGATTTTGAGGTTTGGTTTAAACGTTAAGAAAGTGCCGGCTTTGAAACTAATTAACCTCTTTAATCTTGTTTTTGCCTGAGTTAACTCGAGTTAAACGTTGATTGGGGCAATCTGGGAAAATGAGCTTTTCAGGATTTTTGTTTTTTGAGAAATGGGTGCACAGTTGTTATCCAGATGGTGCAATATGAGAGGCTGTGATAGGTCTCCTGCGATATTGTGAGTGAGGTTAGTGAAGCTTCTTATTATTATTTATTTTCTTTATAATATTTTTACTTATTTTACAATTCTCTTTATCATATTCTTTTTATTTTATATTTATTTTAATACAAACATGTATAAAATAAAAAAATTAACAACAAGAAAATTTATAATAATTAAAATAATAGTTTTATGATAAAAATTATACCACAAAAATTAACATAACTAAATTAGATTACATATTTTTAATTCTTCAATCACATATTTTTTAAAATATATTAATAACTATAGCGCTTTAAAGAGAGATTGAATTTTAATATAAATGAATATGAAATATGATTTTTAAAATAAAATGAATACATAATAAAAAGTCTTATACCATAGAAAACAATGACCTAGTAAAATCTCACTAGAAGTAAGGTTTGGGAATATCCAATATACGCAGCTTTACTTCTAAATTGTTTCCGAATAATTCACGAGAAATATAAGTAAATGAATAACAAATAATAATAAATAAATAATAAAGTACTAAAATATATTATTAATAATAACAATAAGTAGGAGATTAATAATAATAATAATAATAAATGATAATAATAATAGGTGAAAATAATAATAATAGTAATAAGTAAAATAATACTAAGAAAACTAATAATATTAATAATAATGTGCAGCCTTACTCCTAAATTATTTTTGAATAATCCACAAGAAATATAAATAAATAAATAAATAAATATAAATAAATAAATAATAAAGTACTAAAATATATTATTAATAATAACAATAACTAGGAGTTTAATAATAGTAGTAGTAATAATAATAATAATAAGTAGTAAAATAATACTATGAAAACTAATAATATTAATAATAATACGGAAAAACGTAATAATAATAATAATAGAAATAATAAGTCTTATAAATTTAATATTTTAAAACATTTTAAAATAACTTAAAATTATTTTCTATAAATTAATATTTTTCTATCCTAATAAAAGGATAGAGTTTTCGTGGGCTAAAGTTGAGACTAGGCATGATTAAAAAGGTGTGAGTGTGTGTGGGGTGCCAGTGCAATTGTTCTGTTCTTTTCAGTTCTTTTTTTTCCCCCGCATTTAAAAAAGGAAAAACCTTTATAAAGTTGGACTCGATTTAGTCATCAACTCCTTTTATGGTCATGTGTTTGTTTTTAAAAAATCATGTTAAATTCCAGGTAGACAAAGGGTACGGGCTGCTACGTATATTTTAATACAAAGGGATTGATTCCAGTTTATGATGTACGAATGTTTACCAAATTTGCAACGTTTGGGCAGTCAATGATGACCGTACTTTTAGCAAGATTCAGATCCTACCTTAGCTCCTCAGTCCTCACGCTCGGAAGGAGTCTAGATCCTCTGTCTAATATTATGATGTCTTGTTGTGTCGAATAAATTTCAGCTATTTATTTATGTGAGTCTTGCAAAATAAATAGCTGAGATTCCATGAGACAGAATAAGACAGAGTAATATTGGACAGAAGATCTGGACTCACTTTTAAGATATATACTTGTTAACTTAGGGGCAGGTAAGTTGATAACGAACTCTTTTAGTTTAAATAAGATCGCAGGTTCGAACCATCCTCATGTATGCAGCGTTTAAAACTTAGAGCGAAAGCTTTACTTTTCATAAGGGACCTACCTATCCGGTTCGAGCGGGGATTAATCTGAGAGTGGATGATTTAAAGGTGTCTTCCTATAATTGGAACCCTCCTATAACACCTCGTGAAAAACCAAACAGAAAAAAGATATATACGTGTCTATATATATATATGTATTATTAAATATAATATTTTATAAATTAAATCACGAATTAATAATTTAGAATTAAAAATAACTTTAATCTAATTAATATTTATAGGTTTTAATATATTTTTATTTTTGATAAACTATTTTCAAAATTTTAAATAAATTATAATTCTTTTTATTTGGATTTAAATTAACAATCTATTGAATTTGAACCACTTTTTAGAAATTATTTTTTAATACGTTAATAATTAGCAGTGATAATAAGTGAAAATCTAATCTTTTTTGGTCTACGGATAATTCAAAATCCGATCAAACTTTACTTCGCTTATTTAATTTTTGACAATTTCTTTTATTTACTTAGTCAACAAAATGACTTATAAATAGTTGACAAATTTGACTTTGATGAACCCGAACTACTTTGCCTTCCTTTCACAAATTGAGTATATTTGACTTTGATGAATCCTAATCGAGAGTAGTGCATCAATAATTGGGGTTCATATTTCTTGATGACTTCAATTCATTGAAGATAGGTATTTTTTCTCCTCGTGGAATCATAGAAGAACTTTATGGAAAAACAAGTTTTGATGAAGAGAAAAAGGATTTGAACACCGAGAACTTGTTTGATAAATGACGTATTGGTTATTTTTGGACGAATTGAAAAGTTTTAATTGTTCTATTATGTCAAACTGCCGATAATTATGTTTGGTAAACAACTGATTGGGATGACAGAATAAACTCAATCCGCTTATTTTGAAAACGTTATTATGAAGAGCATTTTCCTCTAGTATCTAAGAAATTAAGGGACTAAAAGAAAGTTATATCTAAAAGTTATTACAAATTATTCAAAGAGATTGAGATAATTATATCTAAAAGTTATTCATATTTCTTGATTACGTCAAATTCATTAAAGATAGGCTTTTCTTTTTTTTTCAAAAATGGGTTTAATTATATAGATAAACCAGCATCACAAGCGAGAGTATCTAATAAAAAAGCCGACAGCCGATCCCAACTAGATCTATTGGGGTATCGAGTAGCTGCTTGAGCTAACATGTGTGCTACCCTATTAACATGGCTAGGAATCCAGGTAAAAGTAAAAGTCTAAAATCTCGCAACTGTGGCTTGGCACTCGATCATGATCACTCTCAACTCATTGATGCCTATGCTGGATCCATGGAACCACTGTACCAGCTGAAGGCAATCGGTCTCCACCTCCACCGATTGAACTCCTGTGAGAATCATCCAAGATATAGCCTCTTTGAAGGCTATAGCTTCAGCCATAAGAGGGGTGTAATATGCGTGGGAAAACCTGAAAAAACCTCTAAGAAACTGACCTCTTTGACCTCTTAGGACTACACCATACGACCTTGTCCCTTGCACATCGTGAACTGCAGCATCAAAGTTGCACTTTACCGCGCCATCAGGTGGGCCTGACCAGCGGGTTACTGGTGCAGCTACCCCTAATGGTGTACTGGCATCACGCATCTGGACTTCGGCAGTTGTCCATTCTTCCAAGGATCGATGTGATGATGCCACTATGGCCCGTGGGTCAAGTCGACTATGTTGCCATATGAAGGAGTTGCGGGCTTGCCATTCCTCGTGGAATCATACAAGAACTTTGTGGAAACACAAGTTTTGACGAAGAGAGAGGATTTGAACGCTGAGAACTTGTTTGATAAATGGCATATCAATTATTTTTTTGACAAATTGAAAAGTTTTAATTATTTGACTAGTTGCTGATAATTATGTTTAATAAATAATTAATTGGGTTGGCAAATTGAACTCAATCCACTAATTTTGAAAACTTTAACGGCTAAAAAATTAAGGGACTAAAAGATAATTATATCGAAAATTTATTACAAATTACTCAAAGAGATATAGATATAGATAAAGATAGAAATAGAAATAGAAATATAGATATAAATTTGACTTAATTTATACAAATTTTAAAAAATTACTAATTAAATTAAAATTTTCAAAACATTCAATACTTTTGATTTTGTTATCTCTAATTATATTACATTAATTAATTTTGTATAGAGATATTTAGGTCTCTTTGTAAATCAGTATTTAGTATATAATATTATTATCACTTATATATTGTGTTTAATTCAATTCAACTTAATGTAAAATTAATAAGTCAATTTTAAATTATTTATTTTTATCTAATTTTAAATTTTAAGAGATTAATATAATAACTTTTCAAAATAATTTTATTTTAATTTGATATATTAAAAATATAGTTTCAATTTTTAAGTTTTAAAAAATAAAATTAAAATAACAAAAATTATATTTCCTTAAATTGGAAATTAAGTCGATATCATTTTTATAGATTCAATTTCATATTAAGCTCGTTGGTGTCGCATTTGAGGAAAAACTCCTGATGTGATTCGATCGATCATATTCTCAAACTTATTTTTAATGACATTTTAGTGAACTCTTAAGTTCTTTAGTAGGCTCTTCGTGGTGCAAATCTAATATGATCTTGATAAGTTTTAAATATAACTCATTCATTATTGAGATGTTGTATTAAAAGGGCTTTCGATGTTCTTAAGACTCGATGAAATATATTAGAAAAAATGATATCGTTGACTTCTTTTGCTTTATCTAATATGAGAATATTCAAAAGAATACTAAGATACAAATATCCAATACTCATATCCTTATAAATATTTTTTTAATGTCATACCCTTGTAAGTTATTTTATACATAAAGAAATAATGCTAAATATTTAATTTTATTAAACATCTTTAAATAAACAACTGATGTATTCGTTGGTTAAATCAACTATATTAATCCGCTGTTAGCTAACTGTTGATAAAATTAGCTAACAATTAATGCAATCAGCTGATTGTCAATAAGAGCTCACACATAGGTGGGATGTATAATTTCAAAAAGTGATAGGAAAAAAGATGATAGTGATCTTGATGTAAATGATAAAAGTCATGACTGGGATTAGATTTTATTTTTGAATTTTTATTTGGTAATTATAATGATCATGTTTTTTTTTTGTGATAAATAAATAATTATTATATTTGAATTTTTCTAAATTTAATATTTAAAAATAATATTATTGAGATTTAATTAAAATTTGAAAAATATTATGAATAAACATCAACAACAATAACATCACCCAGTATAAATACCGTTGGGGCGTGGATTTGAGAAAATTTAGTAGTATGCAGCTTTATCATTATCATCATTATCATCATCACACCCAGTTCGAAGTCCCACGGTAAAGTGGGATCTGAAAAGATCTGATAGTACACAGTCTTACCCTTTATATAGTAAAGAGGCTCTTTCCTATACGCAGCATTATAATAACCATTAAAGAGACATCATGAAATAAACATCAAAAACTATAATATAAGTTAGGGTAATTCAATTCAAATTTAATGAACTAACAACACAACAACAATGCCTAGTAAAATTATGCTAGACGCAAGATTAGATGAGGTCTAATAATATGCAGCCTTATATCTAACTAGTACAAAGATTGTTTACAAATTTAATTTAATGAACCAAATACATATTAATTCGATTTTAAATGTAAAAAATAAATTTATATTAATTTGAGTAAAATAATATTATTTTATTAAATATTGGCAAATATTCTTAGTTTTTTTTTAATTGCTAGAAATCCGACCGGGTCGACCCATTCTTGTCCATAGTTACATGGCTTTGCAGCTTTCGCTAGAAGACACGACACGTCGTAGACAAGGCTTTAACAGGACGCGCGCCATATGACGTCCACAAGCAGCTTTCTGGTAACGGATAAAGCAAGAACACACGCAAGATTCAAGAACACTCTTAACCACAGGAACGGAACCTTTCCAGAGTTCTTACTCGACGCAATGAAGGTGGCGATGGCTTCAATTCAAAGTTCCATTGCAGCTTACCATTCACTAGCCCCCAACTCTGTTCCTCAGGTCCTCTCTCCAACCCCATCCCTCTCGCTCTCTCGCTTTTAACGTCTGCATTTCTTCATGTCATTGGTTTTTTCATATGTTTGTTCTGTGTCTACGTTTTTGTAGCTAGGGTTGCGGAAGATTCAGGACTCTTTTCGTAGCTCTAGAACAGGAGGTGCTCCAATTCTTGTTCGGGCAGAGCAATCGTTGGAGAATTCAGGGTCGCATTTTCAAGGTGGGTTTTTTGTTTTCTCTGATTCTAATTTCACGAATTTCGACATAGAAACTGTAAATTAAAAATGCACATGGAGCTTTTCATGAGATTCGTCACTATAGATTTGTCCTCCTATTGTTCTTTATCTATTGCAGTCAGATCTGGGAGACGCCAATTGATTGCTGTTACTGTGATTGCCCCGTCAATTTCCTTGATTAACCAAGCTTCTGTATCATGTAAGCGCAATTGTTCCAATTATGCATTTGTGTTAGTCTTTTGTTGTGAGCTTATCATAGACTGGAGCTGTAATGACGTAATTAGAGTTGCCTCTAACTATGCAATCTCTTGTTCTTTAAAGAATGCTCAAATCCTAAGAGGCCATTCTTATATGGTTCAGTTGCTGCAGAAACTAAAAAGGGATATCTGTCAGTCATGGACAAAAAGGATGGGTACTCATTTCTCTATCCATTTGGGTGGCAGGTACTATCTGCTGTAATTTCTCTCCATTGTGTGTCGATTTCCTTGTCAGCTTGTTCATCGGCTAGCTACATCAACACAATCCCAGATAAATTTTTATCTCATCTTCGTGGAATTGAACAGGAAGTGGTGATTGAAGGAGAAGACAAAGTCTTTAAAGATGTGATTGAGCCATTAGAAAGCGTCAGTGTCAATATGATTCCAACTGGTAAACAAGACATTAGGGAGTTTGGTCCTCCACAAGAGGTTTGCTATAATTTTACAGACACTGATATTTTGCATCATGAATGGTTGCTAGATTTTGTGATTTGGGGGCCTTTTTTAATTTGAAGTTGTTAATGCTTATCTCAGGTAGCCGAAACGCTGATTAAAAAAGTTTTGGCCCCTCCTTCCCAGAAAACAAAACTAATTGAAGCAAAGGAGGTCTCCTTTTACACATCTTCTCACTCCTTGCAAGTTTTATTATACGTGTTTTTATATTCCCAGAATCAGGATTGCCTCATTGCACAAAGTTGAATCTTTGGCTACTTTTGCCAAATTATATTTCTACAAAATGCATGCATAAATTGTCAAATTGCCAGCATTTGTAACTGATCTACGTGATTGTTTTTTGCGAGTATGGTGCAGAATAATGTTGATGGAAGGGTTTATTACACATTTGAATTTGTTGCTAAAGCTCCAAATTATACTCGTCATGCTCTTAGTTCAATCTCTATTGGAAATGGTAAGAAACTTCTTGATGACCGTTTTAGTATTTGAACGAAAGTTTGAGATTCTAACTGTGTTTTAGAATTAAACTAATTCTTCTGAAAATTGTTTCTTGTCCCTAAGATTCAGAAGAACTCGTTAAATTAGTCTGCAATTTCATATTTCTTATTCTTGTTCCTCACAAGACATTCATTGACCTTTTCTTTTTTTATTAATATACCACCACTTACCTAACTTAGTTAGCCTTACCCAATTTAAAGTTAGCAATGACAAACACTATGAACATGCACTTCCGATCTTCTGATTCTATTCTCTCTTTTATTGAGTCACTGATTAGCTCTTGAATTTAGAAAGAATATAACTAGCCTAAGAAAGAGTAAAAGAAAAAATTACAGAACTGTTGTTCTAATTTCTCCTGACAAGGATGTGAAACACTGAAACTTATGTCAAATTATCACCATGCTCCTGCTGTATTATAAAGGCCTTATCATTGGAAATCAAATTTTTATTGAATCTGTCATTTTTCTTTTCCCTGTTTGGATTTTGGCAGGTAAATTCTATACTTTAACAACAGGAGCAAATGAAAGGAGGTGGGAGAAGATGAAAGATAGATTGCACACAGTCGTTGAATCCTTTAAAATAGTTGATGTGTAAAGTGATTGTCAATTGTTTTTTTCACTTATCAGGCGTAGAGCAATCTACTTCCAAGAACATGACAAAACTTCTGTTCAATATCCCTTTATTTCCTTGAGGCTTGGTTTTGAGTAGTTATGATTCCCCCAGATCAGTTGTTTCCATTCTTTGTTAGTGTCTATGCAGCTAATCAACGGCCGACTTATTGAAGAGCTCACAATCTTATTTTCAAATTCAATAATTTACATAGCGTTCTTGATTAACTTTAAAATCCCATTTTTAGGATAATGTCATTATTAAGAAATATGTCATTAAGTAAGTACACTATATATTCTGAGCAAAGTTCCTCATTAGTTTGTTGATTAATAAACAACTACCTGTTACAGTGATAACCCTCAAAGTGACACAAAATTGTATATATTAGGATCCAACTTTCATAGTTTTTCCAATCTATGCTACATTTCATACCCCCTAATCTACATTTTTCTCCCAAAATATGTGAAGAAGGGTAATAAGATGAGGCTCCACCTGAATTTGTGTGGATCAACAATTGCACATGACAGGAGGATTGGACATTCAAGTGGTCATATTATCAGAGACAAAAGGGGGATAGAAGTGAACAATTAATGTATCTATTTTGCTTTAATCTGCCTTAAATCGATTTGTCTTTGAGAATTCCGAATATACAAGAGCATCCAAATTGTGGGACAAAATGATAGTGTTACCAAAGGTGTTGCAGCACTGTACAACCTGGTGGTAGCCACAAAGAACTTGAAAATTAGCTACCTGCAAACACTGCATGCAAAAAGGAAAGAGTAAGTATAAATGGTTAATAGTAATTCTAGTGTCAAGAAGTAAATAACAAGAAGCAAGTATAGATAGAAATTCGAATTTCACAAATTAAGAGCAGTAAATACTTCAATTCCAAAACTCATACCTCAACAGGGATGTCTCCTGGTAGCCCCGTTTGAATTAGAACATGACAAGCAGCTTGCTTCCATTCGATTAATTCCAGATCCGCTGTTCCTCTGTTGTTATCTAAACAGAATTCTATTCACTTCTCTTCCTAAACCTCAAGTTGTCTCTAGAACTACAAAAGCAGCTTTAGAATCTAAATCAATGATGCCAAAATCTGCAATCCTTTCCAAACTGGGCCGGCTACATGCCAGACGTTGCCTTCCGTTACAAGCTGGAATGACGTTATCCATCCCATTTACGATGGTATGTCCTGAGCCTTCTAAAAAATATTTTCTTACAGATACATCATAATTATCACCAAAGCTGGACCCTTCTCACGTGAATCAGAGGCAGTCAATCTGCTTGGAGAATTCAGGACCTTGAATTGAAGCTCCATCTTCCTCTTTTGCATGATTTCCTGGCTCCAAATTGATTTCTACAATACCTGAATCAGACCATGAAAAAGGAATTCTTGTTTATCTCAGCATTATCTTCCAAGCTGGCGAGAGAAATAGGGGGTGTCTCGGTCACTCTTCTTTGATCAGTCGTCACGGACAGCTTCGAAGACTTTGATAAGCTACCTCTACGTTCAGCAAGTGAAGGTGAAAACTTCTTTGAGGGTGAGGAAGATACATGAGAGAATCTCTGCTACATAATATTGAAATCAAGTAATCCAGGAGTGTTAGAAGATGGTTGATAAGAATTATGTGTAGAAAGAAGAGAAAAGTTAGATGAAGTTGATAATACCGGACGAGAACATCGAGCTGCTGAGGGAGAATCAAAAGAGGATTCTGACGAGTACTTTGAGCAAGAACTAGAATCAGAAGAGATGGAATTTGGGGACAGATAATGGGGAGAAGATGACGAAGATGACATAGATGATGATGAAGGAGAAGATGTGCGCAAAATTATCATAGAATCTGAATAAATCCTGGAGAGGAAAATTTTGGGTGGAGGGAAAAATACCTTCCCATCAGCAGGTGCATATTTTCGCCTTAACACACTCCAACAGCTTTCTCTAGCAGGAAGATGAGTTTCATACTCATCCTCTGATGACGAAAATGGAGGTACAAACCCACCCTTAACAGCTTTTTCAAAAATCTCAAAATCAATATCATAGGCATCTACCTTCCTCTCACCTGGGAATATATTCAGCGCAGAATCCCCATTATCTGCTCCATTACTAGATTTATCCGTTAAAGGTAAGTAACTAGAAAATGCCTCCCAAAAGTAAGGTGGTTCTTCACCTTCTTTAACCACCATTACTGGTCCTTGAGCTTTCTCATAGCGAAGTATCTGACAAACAGCCCCATTAGTATCCCTTTCCATAAGGGGTTCACAATTTTTGCCAATCCATATATGTATAGCAGTAGGTATATGAACAATAAAGGCACCCCTTGAATCCAGGGCAAATGGTGAAGGATCATTCAGCATTCTTGGGACAAGATGCAATGGGTCATATGGTGAATGTGGGGCAATTCTGTACATTCTCAACAATGAACTGGGACTGAGAGGAAACGCGTGGACTCTCTTTTGGCATTGTAGTAACTGGCAAGCAAAACCCATATTCGGGTCAGCAATTCCTCTAGCCGCCTTCACATACTGAAATGCATCGTCGAAACTCTGACCCTCCCTCCACATAAGATAAGCTATAACCAATGAAGTAGATCGTGATACTCCTTGACAGCAATGAACAAACACCTTTCCTCCCTGTTCCCTAACATCCTCAAAGTAATCAAAAACATCATATAGAATACTTGTTATGTCCTCTGATGGACTATCCTGCAACCACAAAGTCCTATATACAAAATCGCCTTTGAAATACTCGGGACAAACAAAGCCCACACAGTTCAGCACATGAGTAATACCATTCCTCTTAAGAATTCCCCTGTCTCGAGCAACGGC
The DNA here is from genome assembly GCA_025629845.1 of Erythroxylum squamatum. NCBI lineage: Eukaryota > Viridiplantae > Streptophyta > Magnoliopsida > Malpighiales > Erythroxylaceae > Erythroxylum > Erythroxylum squamatum. The sequence goes on along the minus strand of JAOTBA010000003.1, from coordinate 30,650,050 downwards.
ATCCCCACCAAGATATACATGTTCTGCTACTTTTGAGCATTCCTTATCAAAAAATGCAATCCTTTCTTTCTTTCCTAGTCCGCCATTGCTGTCCGGATTTCTCTGAACTGAAGATAGATCTAGTTTCAACCTGTCGCTAGTCCTGTTGCCACCAGGGGTCGGTGGATGTGGCCATTCCCCCAGGTCATCTGATCCAGCTTTTGGCCACTCCTCTAAACTCCTCCTAGCAATTGCCAAAGGCTGCAAAGGTGGCAAGCATGAACGTGCTTTACAGTTCTGTTGAGACCGTGGGGTTAATGGAGCTGGGAACCTGCGATTTTGTCCATTATTACCATTTGGATCTGCACAAGAATCTTTCTCTTCCATATTAGGACTTGGAAGTGCAGTCCTGGAAGATGACCAAGATGCGGAACGCCAGAACATTCTCTTGACTCCAGCAGTGTTAGGCACCTGTGGAGCCAGGGTGTTACTGGTGGCATCCTCTTTCCCCACCATAACAACCCCACTTCACAAATTTCCAACAAACTCTACAATCAAGCCAAACCCAGAAATCCTAAGAGCCAGGCTGTTCTTCTATGCCACTAACTTGATTTCAAATGCAACATGAAGATGCTATTAAAAAGGGTAAGAAACAAATAGCTTGCACCAGATCAAACACAGTGCTATTCCACACCACGACCCCTGCAACCAAAAGAACAGAAACGGCAAATTAAGGCCAAGCGCATTAAACCCAAAACAGAAAAACCAAAACAGACCCCAAACTGAAATTCTAAACAAACCCAGAAAGGGAAACAAAACTCACACAAACAAAACCCCGCAAAACAAAACCATTTCCTTTCTCTCTCTTCTACCAAAGACCCAAAAAACTGCAGCTACAGACTTAGATTTTAAAACTTACACTATGATGTGAAGGCAAATTCACGAAGCTAAGATCAGGCGAAGAACAAGAGGGGCTGTTAAAGAACTGAGAATCGAAAGAGGCAGGAACAGTCCTTCACAGTTCGGAATATGTTTGTTTATTTGACTCTGAGAAGGAGAAAACCAAAACCCATTAGCCCATTTTGTGTTAACGCTTTTCTTTATAGCAAACTTGTGCACATTACAGTTTCTCCCTTCTTCTATATATAGAGTCAAATGACTGTTTCTTTCTACTCTTTAGCACTGAAATTTTCTATTCTTGATAGATATTAATATTTTATTTTAATATCATATTTTATATTTTTCTATTTCCTTTGAATAACTATTTATAGAACTTTTTTTCTATACCATTTCATATGATTAAGATGGGTATATTTATTTTTTTTATTTTATACGCTTTTTAAAAAGGAAAATTCAACATGGTCAAAGCTTGGTTACCTAATAAATGGAAAGATCCTAAATTTCATGATCAGATTATATGAGATTGCAGTGATATCTTGACCAAATTGCTTTGATCAAACTTTTACTTGCCCTAAAAATGAGATTTGGTATTTATGGGATGAGACTTGGTACAATTATTTGTCTTTTTCAATTATGTATCTTGACTCAAATCTTAAATTGTTAATGACTTGTCTTTAAAAGATGTATTCAATTGTTGTTATGGTCAACATAGATTGCCTTTAACTCTTGGGAATCAATGTTAAGACAAAAAAAAATGTATAAAAAATAAAAGAGAATGAATTTATCCTCTTCTCAAGTTTTTATAATTTATAAGAAAATTTTAAAATTAAATTATAGTAAAATATACATTTTGTTTAATACCAAGTAAAGACTTGAACTTGTGACAATCTAATCATAAAAGAACAACATTGTCGATTACCCGAAAGCTAAACCTCTCGATATTAAGTAAACAATACATTATTATGGAGTTAATATTTTGATTTAGTCTCGATCTAACTTGAAATTAATCGATAAAATTTGAGTTAGTCGAGTTTTAGATTGAAATTAATCTTAAATTTTACCCTATCCGAGAGCCCGAGGTTTTAGTTTATTTAAAATAGTTTATGAGATTCAATTTGAAACTTTTAAAAAAGTTCAAAAATATGAAAAATAACTCAAAAAAATTTAAAACATTTTTACAAGATTTAAGCCTATTGCAGATGCTACTAAAGTAGTTTTCAAAAATAATAATTTCTGATTAACAAAGAAGAAACAATTTAAGTATTTTTCTTTTCCAAAAGACTTAAATTATTATTATTTTCTTTATTATTATTTTTTTGTTCATTCTCCTGATATGAATTATTTTGAAACAATCTCTCTATTAATTAAGGATAAGATTGCGTACTATTGAATCTCTCCAGATTTCACGTGCCGGACAGATTTCTTGTTTTTAAGGCTTACATTTTTCATTGTTTGACCATTTTATCCAATAATTCAAGTTTGTAAGGCTTACATTTTCATGTTTGAAATTCCAGGAAAAGGCCATTTTGAATCCGTAAACTAAAATATTGTTTTATATTCTACATTACATTAAACGACAATTTAAAAATGCTTAAAACTTTGAATATTCTAAATGAGCTCTTTGATGTTTTCTTGGCTTGGTTTGACCTTATAATGTACAGTAGCTGCCTTAACTAATACCTTTCAAGCCCATCTTTGAACAATTATGTAAAAATGTGAAACGACAATCTTTAAAAACAAGTTCTTGTATGAATATAATAACCTACTTGTTAAGATATCGATTTAGCATCAAACGACAAATTTGATCAGAGATATTTTCGATTTCGAGACTTTTCAAGTTGATAGGCAAATGGTAAACAGGTTTTACGAGTTCAGCACTCATCGCAGGCTTAGAAATGCTCGAATTTAGTAACTACTTGAGGAAAGTTACGAAGTGCTTGTTTGAATGACCTTTTCGAAGGTAAATAAACTTTTTTTTTGCCGTAAAAGTTGCTTAAAAAAAAAAAAAGTGTTTGATTGTAAAATAAAAAGTACTTTTTAGTAGGCATAACTTTTTTGACAGTCAAAATATAACTTTTTAAGAAGCTCAAATTTGAAGCTTATAAAAAAAGCACCTTTTAAAGTAAATTTTTCATATCAATTAATGAACCTATTTTTAGTCCCTTTTGCGTTATATTTTACACATAATTTTTACAATACCCATAAACTCATCTTCACGTTTATTTTTGAAATTTATATAATATTATTTGACTTTTTATATATTTTAATATTTATTTTAATATTAGTTTTATTTATGTTATAATCCATATAAAAGATTTTGTTTGATATATTTTCATTTATGTTTCATATGGTTTAAAATTATATAATAATTAATATATTGTGCTTTGTATATTGTTAAATATACTTTAAATAATATTTATATGCATAAATAATTTTTATTACAAAATAAAATATAGTTAAAACTAATAAAAGTGCTTTTTATTTTTATATTGCCAAATAGTTTACTGTATGAAGTTCTTTCCAAAAAGCTATTTTTTTTAATTGTCTGCCAAACAGTCAACTGACTTCTTAAAAAAACTTTTCTAAAAAAAACTCTATTGATATAAGCTCATCCAAACAGGCACGAAGTTAGAATCATTAGAAAGAACAAGGATAATAAGATTTAGATATGACTTATATTATATTACAGAACTGCAGAGTTTTATGATCAAAGAATAGTGCATTTTATTGTGATTAATAAGGTATTTGGTAAATAGCTTATCAACTATTTTTTAGTTTATTGATTAAAAATTGACTTTTTGATCAAGCTATTGATATGTTTAGTAAATGACTTATTGGTTAACTTATTTAAACCCAATAAGTTGATATTTAAAAGTTCCATAAAAGAAACTTTTGGAGTTAGCCGTTTACCTAATGACAGTATTGCTCTCCACTTGACTCTTTACTTTTGCTCTGTGTGTTTTTAAAGTTGACTTTTTTTAATCGTACAATTATGTCGTAAAGTTTAGAAGAATATAATAAAGAGGTTAATTAAACTTTTTAATTTTATAATATTAGTTTACATTTAAAAATACCATAATATTAAAATTTTGAACATAAAGAGTCACATTAAATTAATATTTTTAGTATATAACTACTATATATCGTATCTATGTCATACTATAATTATAGATATTATTAATTTATTAAATAATAAAATTCATACATATTATATGAAAATACTAATATGATGTAGCTCGCTTCATCATTTATATTAATAGAGAATTTAACGTTGGATTATTATTATTATTATTATTATTATTATTATTATTATTATTATTATGTTTTTTATTAAAGCTATAAACTTAATTTTTGTAAAATTAAATATCTAAATCTAAATTCTTATAAGAATATTCAACGAAATACTAAGAAATATAACATTCATGCCCTTATTTTGTTTTTAAAATCATGCTCTCGTCAATTATTTTACATATCAACAACTAATACTAAATAGCTAATTTTATCAAATATCTTTAATAAACAGCTGATGTTATCCGCTGATCAAATCAGCAGATATAATCAGCTATATAGCTAACAATAATGCAATCCGCTGTTTGCCAAACAGGTACAACTAAAGGAAGAGAGTACATAATCATACAACAGATAATTACTGAACATAGCATGAGCCCGGACCAATGGGAGGACTCCGGCCATAACTGTTTGTGACTGGAGCAGCCGGAACTCCACGCCGATTCAGCAGGCATCTGAAGTAGTGCAACCGGGGCAATGCGGTCAATGTTATGTTTCCGGAGGATATTGCCTCTCGCTTGCTCCATAGACGCTCTATAAGAGAAAGAAGAAACACCATAGTTAAGGGCTGAGAAAGAAAATACTTTCAACAAAACCAATCTCCTATAATAGAAGGTACAAGCACACTGCATAGTGTTACAGATTCATGAATAGTATGAGAATGTTCCAATCTTCAATAAAAAACGGACAATTTCAATTTTGAAAAAGCTTTCAAGTTAATCCATATTCCGAAACCGAGGCCATACCTGCAGCTGCTGCTGCTCGCGGCCATATTGTTTGTTGAACAACTGAAGTATCAGATATCTCAGCCCACATGCAAACTTCTCCTCCCAGAACCAGCTCTTGCTCATTAGAATTACTTATTCCTTCCACCGGTTCAGCTGTATAAACGTCATTCCAAGGGACGTCCAAATGGTCAAGATACCAGAAGCCTTGATTGCTGAAGATGCATTTGAAACCTTTTGAAACAGCTTTGGGACAAACTCCACCTCCTAGCCTGAAAGCAACAACGAAAAAATAAAGGCATGCCCAAAGGTTTGCATTGGTTTGATACTGTGAAAAAAGAGTTTTAATCCAATGAGAACTCACCAGTTATGCACTATAGTCTTTGGATTAAGGCTTGATGGGAATGCATTAAATGTTTCTTCCCTGAAACAGCAGTTGCTTAGCATTGTCAACAATATATTGAGGAGATAAAAGAATGCATAAACGAAAGCAAAAGTATGTTTGCAGTAGACATTTTTAACACAAAACTAGCGTCTAATCCATTTTGAAAAGCTAATAATCTTCTATTTTCATAAAAAGAACGTACCAGTTGACGGGTGTCCAACCTTTTGAAATCGCCATTTCTTGAGCTCTGAGTACAAAATACTTATATGCATCCTTGGCGGTCATATTGTGATCCTGAAGCCTAGAATCAAACACAAACGAAAACCCTTGAATGCATAATAACTAGGAAGGATACTTCTGGTGATATATCATACTAAAAGAAAAGAAAATTGAATGATTCTCAGATTTAAACTTTACGATATAAGGAATGTACCATTGTTTGATGTGTGGTGTAGAGTCCCAGCAATCTGTAAACAGAAACCACTATGCCTTATTAAACATCAAACATGAATTCAGAGGAAAAATTACATACCAGACATGCATGATGCTTACATAAACATAATCGACAGAACATCCCATCCATTGAGTAGATGTGGCACAAATAGTCTAAGACAAAGATTTCAGTTTTTATAGAGAAAACGTATTGTGATGTCAATTATGAACAGGTACATTCACAGAAGTTTGATGATGAAGAAGCAAAAAAGTGCTACATCCTGATACTTGTGGCCACAGATCTCAATCTCTTTAATTAAGTGACCTGTATCTTTATTACCAACTACAGAAGCCCCTGCTCATAGAACAAAAAATTCGGATTTCAATCCCAAAGGGTGAAATATTATTTAAACTTGACTGGGAGTAAGAAACTCATTCAGAGGTCTTTGCATATGATCATTCAAGTGCTAATGTTATTAATCAAACACAATTTTCACTCAACATTGAAGTGTCTACTTTCGTTGTTACATTAAAGACTGAATATCTTCCTCTATACAATCTTTTCACTGGCAACAAATTCACAAACGATAATGACTGCTACAGCTTATCTCTCTAATTATACACAGGAGATGATAAGCATTTATAAAGTCGCTGAAAGACACCTTAAGGAGTGAAAGACATCTTTTAGGCTATGCTCAACAAATTTATTGTTTCATATTACGTGTCAAAAGTTGAATCATAAACAACTGATATGAAATGTTTCAAAAGGGAGTAATAGCTCTGTCGTTAAACATAGCACACAACAATCTTTGTGGCATTAATCCAACATATTAATGTAACTATTGAGTAAAATATCTTACCCTTTAATCGAAAAAAGTAACAATACTAACCTGTGTTGACCTCATCACCACCCAAGTGGAAGAGCTCAAAGGGGAAAATTTTTCTCAAGTCTGTAAAACAAATATCAGCAATAAAAGTCAAACAACTGAAGTATATGTGAATAACATCAACAAACATCATCACCAACAAGCACAAAATATTTAGTGAATGAGCTGAAAGTCTGAGAAGTACACTGTTACACCATTTAGTTACAAAATTGAATCTGGCTAAGTTAGTGTTGATCTCAAAGGATTACGTCCATTGTTAATGTTAAGTTAGCAAAGCTGTCACTAAATGCAAACAGTAACCTCTGCAATTATCAATCAATGGAACAAGAAGATATAACCTGTCAAAATGCCAGAGAGAACATCGAAAGTAAAATTTTTGGAAACATCAAGTGGCTCTCTGCAGGATTTGGAAGGCCAAAGGTCAGAATATCCAACACCCCTGCCAGGAGAAGAAGTTAACAACTTCAGAAATTATTGAACTCAAACATAGCACAGAATTAAATAAGTGTTTTACCAGGATTCTCCATGACCAGGGACATCAATTTCAGCCATGACATGGATTCCTGAACCAAAACAATTACAATTTAAATCATATGCTCATAAAAGAAATTTTCTAGCAAGATTCAACTTGACCCCAAAATAGGAAGTTCTACATCTCAAGTCTTTCCATAGGCCACTGAGAACAATTGCAAATACCTTTTAATAATATGATACGGTTCACTTATGAAAGGAAAGAAAAGTTATTGCGATTAACAAAATGAAGAGCCTTACCTCTTGACTTGGCAAAGCTTCAAGTTCATGCAAGGAGAGATGTTAGCCAAACAGAAGAAGTAAATTAGTAAACATGAATATAATCATAATTTAATAAAGGTAAAAGTGATACATTCAGACAATGTTTTGAAGTTGTACACATATTGTCCATATGTTTACTCAAACCCTGCACTAATTCATCACCATCATTGATACTTCCCTTTTCCTAAAGCATTATATCGATCTTTATTTCAAAAGGGACCAAGTAGCGTAAATCTTACTTCACGATTTCGTATGCATCCTCAACTGTGTACCGCTCCCATTTTGTGTATGAACCTTTCCATAACTTTGAATATGTGGGTACTTCTAAAGGAAATGATTGTTCATCTATGATGTGCCAATGGAGGACATTCTACAGAACATAATTTCAACTATCAGAATCATATTCAAAGTGACAGACTCCATAAAAGATGGAATAAAAGAGAAGTGAATGCTTGAATAAACTGAAATATGCTCTAAAAATTACCAGTTTAGCATATGACATGGAATCAATTATCTGCTTGATAACTTCAATAGGTAAATAGTGCCTTGATGTATCTGCAAAAGTGTGTTTTAGAGAGGTAAACATACCTATCTGCATCTGTGACCTATTAATATTTTATGTCGAATCTAACAAGGAAATTAAACAGAAAAAATTACAGTACGCGGTCAAAAGTATCTTCTGGAAATCCTAGCTATTCGGAAGATAATTGCAGGGAATCTCGTTGCTATTACTCAAACAAGTATCTACATGGACAAGAAAGAAAATATACTGACCGAACAATAACACTCACCAAGTAAAAGTCCACGGTATGCAAATCTCGGTTTGTCTCGGATGTACCATGGTGCTTTGTATATTTGCACAGCTCTAGTATCATAATCAAATGCACATAGTTGACTGAATGTCTGCAAGATTGTTCCTCATACAAATACAAAGAAAACAACCATTACAATCCCAACCACTCATAAAACCATCAAACTCTTTTGAAGAGCAGTTAGTCAAATAATACTTTAGCAAGTGAGAATTCAGCTATATAGCACCAAATCCAGGCATTAGCATTCTCTACAATGTCTCATACACCAAAATTAAAGAACAGTTATCATTTATCATTACCTCCAATCCCCTCAATGCACCATAGACAGTATTTGCCTGAAAAAAAAACAGAGAACAGTATAAACTATTGCGAAGAAAGGGATAACTAACAAGACCGAGCCATAAAATTGTTAATCCCTAAGATTCAGCATTGTAGTTCTAACAAATACTTAAAACTCAAAAACAAGAGTCTATGTTGTGATCTTCACTTGATCATAGGACCAAAAACAATAACTTAGCACCGAAACAATAAAATCCCACAGAGTTTTACCTCAATAACCACCTCCTGAACAATTGATTTCCCATCTGTCTTCGCTGCGAACAATGTATAACTCTCATCGACTCCAAGTTGAAGCTGAAACAACCCCAAAAATCACAAGCACACACAATGATCAAATTTCGAGAAATATTAATAAGAGAATGGCTTGTTAAACACTAAAATTATGAAAAACCAAGTCGAAGAGACTTACTTCTTCACTAGCAGAATGAACAATAATTCTCAATTTCCTCACATCATAAACCGATTTTCTCCCTCTAAATCTCTGAAGAATCGAGAAGCTGCTACTCTGCTCAAAGATAATCCTACTGTACCTTTCAAACCCATCTCGCAAAATGCTCGAATTGCCTCCTTTACCCTCAACAGCCAGAATCAGCTCGGGATCCACCGAGAGGGTGTCGCCGCCGAATGTGAACTCCGCCGGAAGAGGCCATACATAAGCGAGAGAATCGTCAATCTTCGCCGCCGAACTCCCACCCAGAATCTGAAACACTGCGAAGATCACAACAACTGCCAGAATTTTCTTCATTGTGGAACCTAAAGCAAACAACAAAGCTTGATGGAGATATAAAGACGAATAATGGTGATGATGGGGGATTGCTTGGAGATTGCTACCAAGGCAAAGAATCTCTAAACAATCTTATCCTATATATCCCCAATCTTTGACTTCAAGCAGTTAAAATCTTCTTCCTTTTTCCTGCAAATTAAAGTACAAGTCATGGAGGAGTTCTTCTTGAGATATAGATTACTTAGCTGCGATCTTTAATTGGCTATTGTGTGTCATTGCAGATAATCTGCCATAAACATAGCTGCCAACCAATCCAGAGTATTTGAGTCGCTGACACGTGTCAATGTCATGTTTTTTTGTAATTGACAACAAAAATAGAAAACCGGAGAGGCGGAGACTGACGATGGTCTCCTCTCCGCAAGTTGTCCACAATGGATAGGACAGATCCCAAGTAGACTAGGATTAGGTGCAAGTGCAACCCATGATGTCCGAAATAATTAAGAATCATATGCTGATATCATATTCAATCCTTGTTCTTCACGAGACTCCGTGTACGGCGATTCCGTTAAATATTCTTACATATAAGTGGAATTTGCATTTTGTTATTTTTCTAAATTTACCTAAATAATTATAAAATTATATATATATATATATATTAGTGACATAATTAGTCTAGTCTGATTTAATTTAATTTAATTTGATATAAAATTGATAGAATGAATTGAATTAATTAACGAATTGGATTTAAATACATTAATGAGATTGGATTAAATTCAATTTATACTATTCGTAACAAACCTAGTAAGTAATATTATAATTGAATTCAATTACACTGTTTGGAACATAATCAAAATGAATTTAATTATTTCATACGATATTTTTACCCTCGACTAAAAAATAATTTTATTAAATAATAAACAACATATTTCTCCCTCAAGACCTCAAATGGAACAAGATTCACTTAAAATGTAGCTGAAAACAAACAAACAAAAAAATCTAGATATATACAAAAAAAAAACAAGAAAAGGAAAAGAATGTAGACAAGATAGGAAAATGAAAGGAGAAGCTAAATCGAACGATAAATCTAAAAGAGAACGATGATCATAAACAAAAAAATAAAAAAAAGAGCAAACATCCATGAACAGGGAAAAGAGAAAACCTGGATGTGGTGGAAGGTGTTGATTCGTGAAGAAGGTGTTGTTGTTCCATTTTTTGGTGGGAGGGGCTCTTTGAGGTGGGAGGGCTGCTTGAGGTGAAGAAATATATAGTAGGGTTAGATAGGTATTATTGGAATGATATTTTCAATGTTCAAAAGAAGAACTGAAGTTCCAGTTTGTAAATCAATGCTGATGCTTTTTCAGGTGAATTCAATTTATAAAAGATGATGAGGTTGAATTGAACCCATCCCTTTTTTCTGTTTCCAAACATTTGAATTGAATTCAATGCTCATACCATTCCAAACGTGAATGCCGCTAATACACAAGTCTAATAAGGTCTAGTAGTATGCAATCTTACTCCTAACTAATAAAAAGGTTGTGTCCAAATCACATTTGAATCGTCTAATTTAATAAAATTTTAAACTGATAAGTTTCTTAAATTAATTTTAAATCATAAAAAAAATCTCAATCAAACAATTTAAATTAATTTGAATAAAATACAACTATTTTAAAATAAAATTAAGTTATAATTTACTCTTTATTAATTTTAGACTCAAATAATCAGTTGCAATTTAACAAATACATGTAAATTCTTATTTTATTCCCAACAAGAGTTTAATTTGCAATCTCACTATCAAACTTTCAACCCTCTTAATTTAAATATTTTTTCATTAGACCAGTTGAACCACTCCTAGATATTTTCTATTCATTGTGGTCCATACATATGGACCACGGGAATCACGAGAGGTTGCCTGTAATTCTCCATTGATACTGTGTTAATATTAAGTATGTTTTTAAAAAAGATTTAACGGTCAAGAATAATCCTATCATTTAGGCGACGCACTCTGTTTTTTTTTTTTTCGAAGAAACCTCATAGGTAGGCCAAGCGGGCTCACCTCTCAGAAGGTCAAGTGGCTACACCCCATTACAGAGGGCCTCACTAGTTCTCCACCCATAGGTAAAACCTCGGCTGCCCCAGGCTCTTACGAGAGGGGCTAGCAAGGAATCGAACCTGGGACCTAACCGAAGCCAAGCTCCGCTCTCAACCATCTAACCACACCCCTTGAGAGCAGGTGACGCGCTCTTTCAACGAGTATTAAACAAAATTTTCAAAGGAAACAAGAGAGTTTAGGGGACGGATCCTTTGTCCCCTATCCTGTCTCCTACCCTATCTCATTGAATTTTAGTTATCTATTTATATAAAGTCTCACATAAATAAATGGTTGAGATTTAATAGGACAAAATAGGGGACAGAGGATCCTAGCATGAGAATTTATACTCGTAAATATCCTTTGAATGAGTATGGAATATATTTTCTAAATAAAACTAATGATTACAAAATCTACCTAGTTTAGCCGGTTTAAACATAAAAATTTTGAATCGTTTAATTTTTTGATTCTGTTTTTAATTTTTCGGTTCGATTTGTTGTAATAACTTTTATTGTTAAAAACTGATGAATTTATTAAATAATCATTTAGTTTTTGTAAATTAATAAGTTCTAATAAATCAATTAATAGTCATTTAATAATTTTATTTATAAATTAAGCTTTAAATTTTTTATCTTTCAATTATATTTTAAATTCTTTAATTTTATTTAATCTTTAGTCAGTTTTATAACAATCTGATATCAATTGAATATTTTAAATCTTAAATTTTTTATCTTATCGGTTTAACTTTAAAACCGATTTTTAAAATACTGAATAAAATAGTTTTTTTTTGAAAGTTTCATCCTTCACCAGCCACGATAATTTTAATTTTATAAGTTGCTAAAATTTTAAATTATGTTAACAAAGGTGAGCCGAAAAGTAAAACCGCAATGAGGAGTAGCTAAATTTTAGGCCTATAAGCCCAATCCGTCTCACCAAATACATTTCAGGTTTCGGCCATTTGGATCCGTTGTTGGACTTGAACTTAGTACCACTACATGCACAACACAATATAATGTTCATCTAAAGGTAATTTTTCCAAAAACAAAAAATGTTCATCTAAAGGTACAATACTTTTTTTTTTCATTCAAGGAAATTCCGTAAGTGGACCAAGTAGGCACACTTTTTTGAGGGCTCAATTAGCACATCATCTCATAGGCTGGCTAAGCGGGCCCAACTAGCACACCATCTTACAGGCGGGTTAAGTGGGCGTACCTCATCATTGAGGGCCCAACTAGTTCTTCACTTATAGGTAAATTCCGGCCGCCTCAGGCTCTTACAAGAGAGGCTAACATAGAATCCAACCTGGGGCCTAATCAAAGTCAAGTCCCACTCTCAACCATCAAGCCACACCGAACAAGTACAATCTTTTCAATTATATTTCAATTTTTAATTTTATACAACTTTTTTGTCAATTTTATGAAAGTTTAATACCAGATGAATCACGTAAACCTTAAACCTTTTGTCTTATTAGTTTAAGATACGATTTTAAAAATATTATCTTTAACCCTTTATTCTTGATAAGATATGAAATAGTTGAATTTGTTAATATCAATTAATTTGATTTAGTTAAGTACATTTACTTGGATAAATTGCAAAATTCTTAATTAAAAAGAAAAAAAATAGTTCTCTACTTGCAAACTTCCTGCGTTAAATTGACTTATTAAGGAAATTAACTTTGAGTAATACATAGACTAGACATTTCAACGTGAAAGTATCTTCTAAGTCCAAAGAGACTATATGTAATTTATTAAATACGATATTGAAAAAATTAAGATTATCTTTGTTTATTATATTTGAAAATAAATCAGAATATAAGAAAAGCAATGTTTGTACATAAAATTGAATTACAATTATAAAGACGAAAGAATAATAAATAAAGAAGGAAGGAACTGATTTTGTATTAGTTGGTTAATTATATTTTGCTCATGTATGATGTGATTTTTTATTTCAATTAACAATATTATTTAATTTCTCTATAGGATTTTATTATTTTATTTACTTATGTAACTTAAAATAATTTAAAACAAAAATATATGAAAATTAAAAAAACAAGTATATCACTTAAAATATGAAAAATCAAAATAAAAAAAATCATCACGCATAGATTCCAATGTTTTTTTTTTGAATAAAATCAACATTAGTGAAAAAAACAGACAAAGGCAGGGAAGGCAAAGAAAACTAACCCAAGCCAACAGGCTTATCCCGTACACCCGGAACCTAATAGCCTTTCCCCCTCAACAATAACAGAAGCCGAACAATCTGAATTTAAAATGGAGATTAAACAAGAAGGACGATCAGTCCAGTGATGTGGGTTTGCATGTAATAAGGCTACCCTGGCTAAAGCGTGAGCCGCCTTATTGGCAATCCTATGCGTCCATTGAAAGGACAAGTGAAGGAAATGTCGCTTGAATGATAAACAATCAAGGGTCAAAATTTCAATCTCATACCGATTTGGCGAAGGAGCTAATATTGATTGGACAGCTGCCAAACAATCCGACTCCACAATAACCTTGGCAAGCTGTTGGTCTTTTAGCCAAGAAAGAGCTTCCCTTATAGACATAATTTTGACAAAAACTGGGTCAAACAGGGCAGGGAAAAAACCTGAAATAGCAGTCACAAACCTACCTCGTACGTCCCTAAGAACTGTAGCAAAGTCTTTCGTCTGAACATCCTCTGGAGAATCAACGAACTCGCTGTTTTCTTTCTCCCGAATAGAGAGTCTTTGCAACCCTGAATCCATGAAGCTAAAATGAAAATCTAAGAGAGACCAACGTAGAAATAATACCTAGACCTCACCTTGCACATGAACGGCAAGACTAACACTTGCACTCGTAGAGAGAGAGAGAGAGGCAAGACCTATTATTAAATAATTTATATATATATACATGTATATATATATATTAGGATGGGGTTATTTAAAGGTTAGTGGTGCACTGGGCCCCCCAAAATTTAAAAAATTAAATATTTGGACCTCCTTATCTTAAATTCCTGGCTCCGTCACTGCCTGAAACCATATATTTGTAAGGATATTTGGAGTTGAGTTTGAGTTGATCATTAAGATGCTTGAAGCACTTGCATTTTGCATCGTTGAATTCATTATCTTTACCCTAAAATGTTGAGATGAACATGGATTAGTTCTCCTTATTTCCAAATATTTAAGTGTTCAAGATATCTATTCGAAATTTGGACATATTCAAAAGGTCTAATTTGATTGAATTTTAAACTTTCAGTGCTAATCTAATAAAAAAATACATATTATAAAGTTATTTTAATTTTAATTAAGGATGACAATAAGTCCGCTAATAAGCGCTTATCAATTTTTTTAAATAATATTTTAAAAATATAAAATAACATTTTTTAATTAATTTGGAGTTTAGGCTGCACAGACCTAAGCCTGTCATAAACTTTGAAAATCCCATATATATTATGATTTGAATATCGATTCGTTTTTGAATCTCTATATATGCAATTCCCTCAAGACTAGTTTCTCGGTCTGGGCGTGGATGTTCTTATTTGATGAACATTTTGTTTGGGCTACTGGATTTATGTTCTTAATTTTCTAACATAGATATTGGCAGGAATTGATTGAAACTTTAGCATGGGCTCATGAACATACCCCCTTTGGCTAATTAGATTCGATGGAGAGATAAACCAGTAGCGCTTTCCATTGTGCAAGTAAAATTGGTTGGACTAGCTCACTTTTTTGTAGGTTATATCTTTACTTTTGCGGCTTTCTTGATTGCCTCTACCCGTAGCTTGGAGTAGTCCCGATCTCTACTTCATGAAATTCATAATCAACAATGTCGAATCTTTCTTTAGCCGAATTTCAAATTCCCTAATCTAAGCTCATGAGTTGGCATTTTCATCCTTAAATTTAAAAATTCAAATTAAGTTTATTTATCGAATTTACACCGAATTTTATCAAATTTTTGTTATCTTTAATTTTAATAAATAAAGTTAATGAAATCAATTAAAATTTATTGAAATTCAAATTTAATTTAATCTTTAATTTTGAAAAAATTTAGTTTTATGACCTAGGGTTTATTATTTTAGTGCTGCGTCAGTGTACCGTCACCTCTCCGTCGCTATGTACCTTTGCCTCTCCGCCGGTCGCCTGGTCGTCGATCACGGTTATGTGTGTGGCAGTGAGGTAGTTGGTATAAGTAAGAAGTAAGAACCCTGCGAACAATATAAACAGGTAACGCATACTAATGTTTTTACATTTGCTTTTGATCTCTCTTAAATCTCAATCAAGTCAAGTTGATTAGATCCACTGGAGAGAGGATGATCGTGTGCGTTGCCGTCGTCGGCCACTAGGTGCGCCTCCTCTAATCACCACCGTTCGTTTGTCAAAACTGAAATAATCTGATCTTGTTGATTGCTTTTTGTGATGATGATTTCATGGAACAATCCGCTGTACATTCAAAGCTTCACAGAGGCCGACGATGCTCTAAAGCTCCACAACATCGTCCACTGCTCTCTCGATGTCGTCGACGAGCGAGGTATGTTTCAAAATTGTGAATGGGTTCAATTGCAATTTAGACTTCTTTCGACTATAGATTTGTTTAAATCTTGAGAAAAGTAGAGTAGTTAATATGTCGTTTAGGTATCGGTTTTTTATTTTAAGTTTTGAAGATTTTTTTGTTTTGTTCAAAGTTTAGTATCTTTATTATGAATTTGATCATGCGACAGTGAATAATCCCAAGAAATCAGGGCCTATGCTGAACGAGACATTTCTTGGTTTGCTTTATGCGACTGAGAATTATAAAGTGTAATGAAATCTCTTTAATTTTATGTCATTTGTTTGAAAATGGGCGTGACTATGACGATGATGATGTTCTTATGTTTCAGGTATGGCTATTTGACTAACACCAAGGTGAAATTTATCTTGGTAACCACGGATTTAGATGTTAAAGACGCGGACGTGCGGAATGTGAGTAATATTGCTGACTGTGTTGAGGTTGTTTTTTTGGGCTGTAATTGTGAATGGTCTATACAGGAATAGTTTTCGACTGACTATTTTGTGTTTTTTTAGTCGGTTCGAAGATATTTCTTGATGTTATATCTGTATTCTTTTTGCCTAAATTTGCCATGGAATTGATATAGGACGCGAGATTTTATTCCTAAGCTTGGATTGTTTAATTCTGCAAGAAAACTTGAATGTAAGGTGGAAAGGTGTGTGTCTGGAGTTATTGATCCGAAAAATAGGATGACTAGTTAATTTGAAGCCTAAAGTAGTTTGCATACAAGGGAAGTATATAGATGTCCAAACTCCTGCTAGTAAAGATGAAATGCAGCAGTTGGGAATGAAAGTGTAACTGAGTGCTTCTTAGTGATCGTTACGCTAAAGTGTTACAAATTTATAGTATTCGTCTTACATATGACATTAAAACTTACAACTTCATGTCAAAAGGAGATATGTTCTTTTTTCTTTTGAGATCTTTTGGTTAATTTTGTTGCCTATTTTTTCTAATGCTCTAGGTTTACATACAACTACATTGATCTTAATAAAAGGCACTTTAAATGCATGTGGTTCTAAGATATCAATTCATCTATCTGTTTTCTGTGAAAGGGTGACGACTAATCGAATAATGTTCCTTTCCATTATAATAACAAATTAGGGTAACGAATTTGTTTATTATAACAAATATTTTATACTTACAGCAAATATTTGTTTTTCTAGTATTGCTTATCCTGTGGTATATTTCGGTGAGGATCTTGAATTCGTGATCTAGTTAAAAGTAAATGGAACAAACAGAGGGAGCAATAGGTCATTTGTTTCGTGAATTAGTTTGTTCTTATGTAATACTGATCACAAAGACTATTTCCGTTGGGCTGGTTTCGTGCAAAAGAAAATATGTTCATTGTTTCTGTCTGAATCGTTCCTTAAAAATAAATGGAATAAAAAAAGGGATAAATAGGTCCTTTGATTCATGAATTAGTTTGTTCTTCTGTAATACTGATCAAAAAGTTGGTACCTAGTTACTGTTTTCATTAGGTTGGTTCATTAAAAGATAATGTGTTTATCATTTTTTCCTGAATCCTTCTTTTGGTGGAATTACAATGCAGTTTTTCCGGAGGTTCCATGCTGCATATATGGATGCAGTTTCTAACCCGTTTCATGTCCCTTGTAAAAAGATCACATCCAGAACTTTTGCAGACAGAGTTAGCAGCATTGTCAAGTCATTTGGATTGGCTCAACTGTCTGAATACTGCCAATGATAAAAGCTTTTTCAATGTTATTGTGGATTTTGCATTTCTTCCCAGTTAGCCTTTATAGTGATTTCTCTGAACCTCAGAGGTAATATGGATATTGTAACATTCAAGCATTTTGTAATCTATGTATGAAAGATGCTAGGGAAAGAGTTTTCCTTTGTGGATAGGAGTATAATGTTAATTTTCTACTAAGACTTGAATTTATTTCTTTTAAGTACAATTTCGGGCAATTCATTTTGCATTTATGAATTCGTATTTTTGAGGGGAAAAAAGAGAGAGAAGACAATGTTTGAACATTGGGTCATAGTTACCCCTATTGTAACTTCGTTGACCTCATGCTTGATCGGGTTTGAATAAGTGAGTTCAAGCTTATGTTAACTCGAATTCGGGTATATACAAAAGGTCCAAGTTAATTGAGTTCTATGCAGTCATGCTAAACATTCAATTTAAATCGGACCCGAAACTATATATATATATATAGATATATAGGTATTTCGAGTTTAGTTCGACTTGATCTTCCACATGCTTGAAGCTCTTACATTTTGCACTGTTGAATTCATTATCTTTAACCTAAAAAAATGAGATAGGTAAGGATTGAACATGTTGTTCATGCTTCGATAGGATCGAGGCTGGTTTGGGCTGTATTAGTAGGAATTATGTTTGTTTTTTTGTAACAACCTATTTTCCCTGCTCTAAGGGATACCGGAACCTGTTTTGTTTGAGAATGAACTCAAGAATATGTTTTACTGAATGCCCCATCATTTGTACAGATTGGCAACATATAGCCTTACGGAAAATAACAACTGATTTCCTACATAGGTGGTGTTATATATCACAACTCCACTACTCACTTAAAAACAGGAAACAAAAACAAATAACCACTGGAAAAGCAATTACATAAACTAGAAATCAATTAATTAAAGTGCCAAGTCATTGCCTATACAGACGCCCCACTGTGTTGACCCTTGAATTTGCCATGAGTGAAATGCTGATACTTCTTGTACAACTTTGGTCGTATAACATCACTTCCTCTCTCCTAAGATAGCTTGTCCTCAAGCGTGAATTCTGGAAATTTGGTTCGGAAATCAGTCACCCTTGCCTAAGAGGCAGTAGCTGGAGATTGTCCGTGCAACTGCACTAAGATTTCTAGTCCTTGTTGCGAATACGGTGAGCGATAACAGTATCTGGAACGTGGGTTGCAATTTCAGGAACGAGCTTGGGCAGTGGTGATGGTTGGTCTTGTTATGCTGAATTATAAGACTTCAAACTGGACACATGAAAGACTGGATGTAGCTTTGCGTGTGGTGGTAGCTCTAATTTGTATGCAACTGTCCCAATTCGTTGTAAAACTTTAAAAGGCCAATAAAATCTCGGTAACAGCTTTTGATGCCTGTCGATACGGTTGAAACTTTAAAAGGACCATATCACCCACTTCAAATTCCACCTGTCTGTGCTTAGAATCATAAGAGTTCTTCATTCTTACTTGAGCCTATGCTAAATTATCCTTAAGAGCCATTAACACTTCATCTCTTTCCTTCAAAGCTTGGGCATACCCGGACAATAAGATAGGAGCTTAGGTGGATTTCTGCCATAAACCACCTCGAATGGAGTAGTCTTGGGAGTCAGAGTGATAACTTGTATTATAAGTGTACTCAACCTATGCTACCCAATGTGCCCATTTAGTTAGTTGTGAACTTGTGAAACAACGCAAATAAACTTCCACAATTCGATTCACCACCTCTGTTTGTTCATTAGATTGTGGGTGATAAGCTGAACTAAAACAGAGTTTGGTGCCACTCAAACGAAATAATTCATTCCAAAATGCACTAGTGAAAGTCACATCTCTATCATTGACAATAGACTCGAGCAATCCGTGCAATTTAACTACATTATCAAAAAATATCTTAAACATACTTACAGCTGTGTATGGAGGGAGATGGTGATTAAGTGGCAACATTTCGACAGTCGATCAACCACCACCAGGATGACATTTTTGCCTAACGAAACTGGTACACCCTCAATAAAGTCTAGGGAAACATCGGCCCATATTTGCGAAGGAATAGGTAACGGTTGAAGCAACCCTGCAGGGTGAAGATTCTCCACCTTATGGCATTGGCAAACACTACAAGACTTTATAAAAAGTCTGACATCTTTTTTCATCCCCCGCCAATGAAATCTTTGGCAATCTGGAGGAGAGTTTTCTGATAGCCCTCATGCCCTTGACAGTGAATTCCAGAAAGGATAGAGGCAAGTGTTGGAGAATTTGAAGGTACAAAAACACGACCCTTATACATTAGTAGGCCAATTTTGATAGACCATTGTCCACCCATGGTATCGTCTTCAACACCCCTGAATAAATGTTGAATATTAGCCGAACATTGTTGTTCACTCCGAATAGCATCAAAGAGACTTATATGAGGCATTGACATAGCCTGTAGTTCCATCTTTTCGACATCTCTCCGTGATAGTGCATCAACGACAATATTAGTATTTTCAGTTTTGTATTCTACTGAAAAATTATATCCCAGAAGTAATGTTGTTGAGGCGGCGTAAGCAGTCGCTATTTGAGCAAGAATTTCAAGCTATAGTGGTTAGTTCTAACCAAAAAATGCCTTCCCCACAAATATGATCGCCAATGTCTAATCGCTTGCACCAAACCAATTAATTCTTTTTCATACACCAGGAGGTTGCAATGTCGCTCAGCTAGAACGCGACTGAAATAAGTCACAAGATGACTTTCTTGTAATAAAATTGCCCCAATTTTTGAGCCACTGGCATCACATTCAATAACAAAATCTTTGGAGAAATTCGGAAGTGCCAGCACTAGGTTGGACGTCATGGCTAATTTTAGCCTCACAAAAGCCTGATTAGTATCCTCCGACCAAGCAAAAGATTTATTTTTGAGCATTTTTGTGAGTGAGGCAGGAATGACACCATAATTAGATACAAACTTGCGGTAGTAGCCTGTTAAACCGAGAAATCCATGAAGGCCTTTAATTGTTGTCGGTCTTGGCTGCTCTACCATGGCAGAAATTTTGGAATGATCCGCCCGAACTCCATTGCTCGATATAATATGACTTAAATACGTGATTTGTTATTGCCCAAATGAACATTTTGACTTCTTTAAGTGTAATTGATTTTTTTCCAACAACTGAAAGACCATGTGCAGATGTTCAACGTATTCCTTCTCTGTTTTACTGTACACCAAAATATCGTAAAAAAAAGACTACTACAAATTTGCGGAGATATGAAGAGAATACCTCATTCATGAGAGCTGGAAATGTAGACGGCTCATTTGTTAATCCAAACGCCATTACAAGAAATTCAAAGTGGCCGTGGTGAGTTCGAAAAGTCGTTTTCTCCACATCTGATTCCTACATCCAGACTTGGTGATACCCAGAAGCAAGGTCGAGTTTTGTAAAGTACTTAGCTCCATGTAATTCCTCCAACAATTCGTCTACAACCGGTATTGGAAACTTGTCTTTAATTGTTCTTGCATTCAACTCCCGGTAGTCCACACACATCCGCCACGAACCATCCGCTTTAAGAACTAGAATCACTGGAGAAGAGTACAAAGAAGTTTTGTGCCGGATAACTCCCTATTGTAACATCCTAGTACACTGATTTTCAATTTCCTAGCACCGCTTTGTTGACCCTTGAATTTGCCATGAGTGAAACCTTGATACTTCTTGTACAACTTTAGTTGAATAACATACTTCCAAATATTTTGTGTGTAACCTAAATATTACACATTTAATTATTTAGAATATTTACTCAAACTTTAAATATATTTAACAAGTCTTATTTAATAAAATTATATTTTAAATTTAATTCAAAGTTTATTTTGAGCTTAAATTTGATTATAAAGTATATTTAATTTAAGCTTATTTATTAATTTTACACTGGTTTTATTAGATTTTTTTAATATTTAATTCTAACAAACAAAAGATAATGAATTTAATTGAAATTTTTCGAAATTTATTCTTTATTTTCCAAATTTTTTTTGAGGTTTATGACTTGGCCCAGCCCTTTTGATATGAAACCTCAAATCCATTTGCCATTTGACTAAATCCTCTTGAGTTCGCCTAGCTAGGGTTTATTATTTTAGCTCTACGTCTGTGCGCGGCCGCGAGTGTTTTTACATTTTCTTTTGATTTTTCCTAAATCTCAATCAAGTCAAGTCCTTTGATCTTCTCTTTCCATCCATTGCG
>JAOTBA010000003.1:30611419-30626012 GCA_025629845.1 Erythroxylum squamatum | reverse complement strand
CGACCACTTGGTCATAAAGGCTCTGATACCATGTTAAGTGACCGTTTCACCATAATAGCTTAAGCTGTTGTGTGAGGTCAACTTAATTGGTTTTATATATTCACTAACAGTTATATAATAATTAATATACTGTACTTTGCATATTATTTAATATACTTTAAATAATATATATATGCATAAATAATTTTATTACAAAATAAAATATAGTTAAAATTAAAAATATTTTTTATTTTTATGTTGCCAAATAGTCTACCGTATGCAGCTCTTTCAAAAGAACTTTTTTTAAATGACAACCAAACAGTCAACTGGCTTATTAAAAAAACTCTTCTAAAAAAATTCTACTGTCAAAAGCTCTACTAGTATAAGACAATTCAAGCAGAATCTAAGGCTACAAAACTATCATTGTCATCCCTAAAACTTCAACGTCAATCTATAGTCCAATTTGAGTAGTAGCTATACAGGATAGACATCGTTAGAAAAATAACGGCAGCCAGTTATGGACTTCAATCAAAAAATCAGAAATGTAATAGAATTACAAAATGACGTATACTTAAAATGTTCGATTATTGTCTTCTCAACAATAAAGTAAACACCACAAATAATAATCTAAAAAACATAATGATTATCCTACAAGATGCGACCTTCTTCGTGGCCGTATAGGTCATGAGATCAACGAATCAAGCGGGTCCCACCAACTTCCCAAATAATTGCCGCAGAAGCAAGGATAAGATCTCAATCGTACACGTGTACTCAAATACCACACGAAAACCCAACACCTTCCCGCCACCAACCACGCGCAAAATGTTCCAACCAATAACAGAGAAACACGTGAATTTATTTTTATTTATTTATTTAAAAAGACAGATATAATTTATTTATAATAAAAATTAAAAATCCGAAAATAACATAGACACGATTTGGTATATAAGGCACTAACCGTACATGGTAACTTTCTTTTCCAAAGCTCTCTACACTGCAGTCTCTACATACGCTGTCTCTCCCCAAGTAAAAGTGTTTGTGATTCAAAGATACTTCGTTTACCTCCTCGAATCCGGGCGGTTACACTCTCGTTGGCCGGAAAATGGTGGATCCGGTCACCCACGACAAGGACGAGGAACTTGCACTGCTTTCGGTCAACGACAATGCCGACAACTCCTGGCGTTTGAACTTCGACGGTTACCAGTTGTCGTCAGAGCGCCAGGACAAGAAGCCCTCCCGTGGCCTCCATGATTGCCTCGGTGTTTCAGGTGATTTCTCATTGTTTATAGTGTAAGAAACAGAGAGGATCTTCAGTTTGTTTTGTTTTGGTTAAATTATTGTATTTTGTTGATGTTGTAAGTGCGTATAGTATCTGACTCTTGGTTTTCTGCAAATGGTGTTAACAGTTGAGATAGACATGTACGATAATCGGAATTACTTTTCTCTTTGTGTGTGTGTATGTTTATGTTTGGTTTCGGTATTTATTGGCGGCGGCGTCTTGTTTTTCTGAAATAGGAAAGTGTATTTTCCTTTTTCTGTTTTTGTAGGATCATTTCGTACTTCTGATGGGTGGTTTCGAAGGAATGGATTTATTAGTAAAATTTGTTTTAGATACCTAGACTGGTTTGAGGGGTTTTAATTGCTTAAAGATTGTTACTGAACTGCGACTTAGTTCTAGTACTGATAAAAGGCCGCCCCTTTTGATGTAACAGTGCTTGTAAATCGAGAGAGCTTAGATTTAGTATGAAAGTTTTAAACCAAATGTTTTGAGTAACCTTTACGTGGCTTGGATTGGTCTTATGGTGTAGCATTTTGTGGTATGGCTAATTAGATACGCTGACAGATAAACGAGTTTTATTAGGTTGGGGATGAGGGAGAGCTATTTGAATGAATGCCCCGTGCTTGTTTCCTTTCTGGGTATTGACGCGATTCAGAAATTTGTTTTGAAGTTTATATCATTTTATATTCGATATATTGTTAATATTCGTCGGTGCTAGGTTCGGAAGATAATGTGGCTGAGTACTATCAGCAGCAGCTGGAAATGCTTGAAGGGTTCAGTGAAATGGATGCTTTAGCAGATCGGGGTTTTATTCCTGGAATGTCAAAGGTTTATTTACCTCTACATCTGTTCTGTTTTATGTTGAATTAGAGCATGCTCCACATTTTAAATCGTGACATCAATTGTTGTGCTTGCAGGAAGAGCAAGACAAGTTGGTTAGAAGTGAGAACTTTGCTATTAGAATATCAAATTTGGCCAATATGGTTCTTTTTGCTGCCAAGGTTTATGCATCCATCAGAAGTGGTTCACTAGCCATCATTGCATCTACTTTTGACTCTTTTCTTGATCTGGTGTCTGGACTCATCCTGTGGTTTACTGCTTTCTCCATGAAAACACCAAATCCATATCAGTACCCTATTGGGAAGAGGCGAATGCAGCCTTTGGTCTGTACTTTTTCTATATTTGTTTTTTATGGATTATAAGAATTATTATATTCTCTTTGATTATTTATGCTAAGTTGTCAAATTTCTTTTTGTCCTCCTTTTGTCTTTCTGCGATATATTCCATCATCTGTCCGTCCACTCAGTGGAATATATGGTGCGCATATCAGGAGATCCTGCATCTTTTGTTGTCTCTCTCCATTTTCTTGCATTGTCACACTCATCACTTAGCCTTCTGAACGGTCATATCACATGGACGTTCTGCAAATCTGATGAAATATCCTGTTCGCATGAGCTTTGGAATAGGATGAATTATGCTTTCTGGTTTATGTGCTGTTAACCTGTGGAATGTCTGATTCTATTCCAATACGAAAAGTTGATGCTTCACCTTAGTTCTTTAATAATATATCTTGATATTCTTTTCTGTGATTATCATTTCTGGGTTCACATTTTCTTTAATCTGTTTGAACGTGATTAAACTATCTAGCTGAAATCATCTATACAACTATTTATTGGTTGTCTCTAATTTTCTTTTCATAGGAAAGTCACATTAGATAATTGCAGAGTGCACCCCTTGCTGGCGCTCACTGTAGTTGCTTGTTTCATGTGCCTTTTCCAAATTCACATACATATGTACAGATGAATGCCCTTTCCACCTG
Organism: Erythroxylum squamatum; assembly: GCA_025629845.1. Classification (NCBI taxonomy): domain Eukaryota; kingdom Viridiplantae; phylum Streptophyta; class Magnoliopsida; order Malpighiales; family Erythroxylaceae; genus Erythroxylum; species Erythroxylum squamatum. Next base: position 30,622,935 of record JAOTBA010000003.1, on the reverse strand, counting down.
TCTGTGTTTACTGTATCACTTATTTATTAATGTTGTTCACTATTGTTCTCTTTCCCTGGCACATGTTTGCCTTGTTTAAATCATAATTTCCCCTTCTTGATGGTTTTATAATTGTAATTCATAAAATGTGCGTGTTCGTTCTCATTATTTGTGAATCCTGTTCAGGGAATCCTTGTTTTTGCCTGTATTATGGCAACTCTGGGACTGGAGATAATATGGGAATCAATTAGAACATTGATTTTTGAGGTAAGTGGGCCCTAACCAATTCTTAGTTTTATTGAAAAGATAGGAAATAAGGAATGCATTTAACCATCTATTACATTTCATTTAATGTTATTTCAGGACAGTGCATTTGATCTTACCAAAGAGCAGGAGGAATGGGTTGTGGGTATTATGCTCTCAGTGACAATTGTGAAGCTTCTCCTGATGATTTATTGCCGCTTGTTTAAGAATGAGATCGTGAAGGCTTATGCCCTGGATCACTTTTTTGATGTTGTCACAAACATGATTGGCCTTGTTGCTGCACTCCTTGCCAAGTACATTAAAGACTGGATTGACCCTGTCGGAGCTATAATTGTGAGAAAAATCTGTTCCTCTTTTGGCTTGCACTTTCTTTTATACATCCCAATTCATTACACTTGAAATTGCCATTAAAATACTTATATTAGTCGTGTATAGAGAGGTTTGAGTTTAACTCTTTTTTCAAGGCACGATACGGTTTTAATCTGTTTGCATCTTGGATTTGGAGTTCAAAATAGTATGAAACAGACCATGATTGGACTTTAAAGCCCTTAAATTATTAGATTTGAAAAGTTCAATACAAGTAAAATGACCACTATAGATTCCTTTATCATAACTCGTTTATTTATATCTTTAACAATATGAGATTTTGATGATGCTGCAGCTGGCATTGTACACAATATGGACATGGTCAAGAACCGTATTGGAGAATGTTGATTCACTTGTTGGAAAGTCAGCTACTCCAGATTATCTTCAAAAGCTCACCTACCTTTGTTGGAATCATCACAAGGCCATTAGACACATTGATACTGTCCGGGCTTACACCTTTGGATCTCATTATTTCGTTGAGGTTGACATAGTCCTGCCTGCAAAGATGACCTTGCAAGAGGCTCATGACATTGGTGAGTCCCTGCAGGAAAAGCTCGAGCAATTGCCAGAAATTGAGCGTGCATTTGTTCATCTTGATTATGAGTACACCCACAAACCTGAGCATGCTCAGTCTCATTCAGTCTAGCTACCGTCCCGTCATCCCCCTCGTGTCCGCGACATTCTTTCTCGTCAGTTCTCAACAAGGTCTGCCTTCAATCTATATTAACTACATGCAAAGTTGATATATGGCTGATCAAGTATTGCAAGTTCCTTAATAAAAATAACTTGCAAACTAGGAATGGTGAGACATTCGTGGCTAGGTATATTATGTTATTATGGCTTCCAAGGCAGTGGACAGAATCTAGTCATTCGTCATCCAGCCGGCTGTTGGATGGTCTCTTGTCAAGTAGTCTAACCTTGTACTTTCCACTAGATAAGAATACTGAGCTATGTCTTGTGTTTAATGTGTATATTTGTTGATGATAATGGGGTATTTCCTGGAGCTGGGTTGACACCACGATGATACTATTTCGTGCTTGCTTTCTACAATACATCCTTGTTTTCTGCATATATGGCTCCTATGGATGGGATCAGATCACCTGTTCTATTTTTGTTGTTCCTACTCTGTTCCAATTCATCTTATCCACATATTTGTGTAGGATCTAGAAACAGCAAAAGTGGAATAAGTGATTTGAGCGTACGGAGAAATATTGAGAATTACATTTAATTTTATGTTTTATTTTTTGTGCAAAAAATGTTCTATACTCTACTCTTGGTGTAACTAAAGTGTAGCTGTTAACTGTTAAGTATGGTAATTAAACCATATTATAATGTTCTATACTCTACTCTTGGTGTAACTAAAGTGTAGCTTTTAACTGTTAAGTATGGTAATTAAACCATATTATAATTATAAAATTAATTATATTGAAACTTTCTCTTATTTAACATTTCTATTTTAATTCTCGTATTTTAAAAACTATTATTTAACATCCTTTTAATTATCATACAACATTCTTTGTTTATATTTTGTTAATTCTTTATTATAATTGTTAAGTATATCTGTTGAATTCTGCTCGATTGCCTGACCTTACCCGGCGTGCAATGAAAAAGATCTAAAGATGCACATGTTTCTGATGCGGAATAGCATCATACTGTATATCACCATTTTCTGGTCCCCGTGCATGCCCACAGCTTCATATCATGTACTCCATGAAACCATCTGGGAATCAGATATAGCCTGGGACCTCTTAAGGTCCGAGCACATTGAACCGGAATAGACAAGTTTGGGCTCAGACTTTTTTTAACTTGGAATATACTTGATAAGTCTAAGCTTACCCAAAAGCCAGCTTAAATAGGATTTTTACTCTTGACTTCAAACTAGATTAAATAAGATCTAGTTTAGGCTAAGATCAAATAGCCGTTCCTAATGCTAGGTCAATCTTATTATTTGCTGTTCCTTAATGGGAATGCTGTGTATTATCATTACTGTTAAGTTAAACCAGACACAAGACCTTAAACTTTTGAATTGCGTTCTTTTAATTCTTACCATCTTGAATTTCTTTAACTTTTGGTCTTTTTCCTCCATGGCTTTCACGGTGGAATTGGAATTCCTAATTTCATGTCTTTAGTACAACTTTGGTAACTATCAGACTATTAGTTAGTAAATCAAATAATTAAATTTTGAAATAAAAGGTTGAGTTTGGATTGGATTTTAGGTACAAGAGACCTGATGCGAAGTCCTATCTAAAACATCATATTTATAGCTATGAGCAGATCCAAACGAATTCAAACTCAAGTCCTTATCTAGGATTTGATTGGATTCATTCCGAATTCAACCTGACCTTAGGCTCCCATCCAGCAATTACATGTTCTTTTGCAGCTTTTGTTTTCTCAAAAGATTCCCGAGAAAATAGCGTCTGCCCACATGATTGGAAGAATTCACCATTGATAGCCCACAAAAGGAACATAAGTACAGACATTAGATTGCAAGTGCACAACTGAATCATGTCCTTATTGTAGTTATGAAGTAGCAGAAACAGCAAAACATACCTTCATGTAGTTGTGAACATGAGTAAAGCTTCCAGGAACAGTCCACTTCTTAAAATGACCCAAAGCAATCTGAAGATGGTAAAGCTTTGGTGCAAAGCTCAAGTCAGAAGCGGTGATCTTTTTCCCCAGCAATGAAAGAACCCTGTTTTTATTTATATAGCGTATGAAGATCAAATCCTTTATGAAGTGAATTTTTCTAGTTAGATCATATCATACATGTACCTTGAGATGCTCATCCAATGTCCTCAATCCCGCAAGCAGAGCCTGTTTCATTTGGATCCTTGCCCTTCAAAAATTTGACAAAAGATGGGAATACCTTTGAACCACTGCAGTGCAAAATGGTGTAAATGCATAACAGAATGAATCTCTGAGCTACATGTATATATCTCTCCGAATGAATTTCAGAAAAGTTCCGAGCAAGAATGTTATACTTTCCTGGACCTTAAAAAGAATTGAATGGAATTTAGGATAAGCCGTATTTGGAAGTACAAGAATCATAAAGATAGATGTTACTATACCAATAAGCTTCTTAAGAATCCATTTTCAATGCAAAGAACAACAATTTCTTGTAGAGAGAAATTAAAAAAATGGAACTTGCAATCACAATCTCCATTTCAAAGAAACCACTTTTCATATCCAAGAATAAGCAAGTTTAGTTTTAAAGAAAGTGATAATATGGAAATGAAGGGAGAGAGATAGCTTACACAGAAGCAACTTCAGGAGGTGTCTTAAGAGATGGTTTAGGATACTTCTCCTCCAAAATACCAACAATCACATCAGAGTCCCCTACCCATTTGTCATCTATTTTCACAACTGGTACCTTTCCCTCTGGACTTATCTCCAAGAACCTATCAAAACAACAGCAAGATTTATCACTTCCCAATCAACCAGAGAACTAAAAGTAGTCCTCCAGATAGCCCCAGTTATGGTCTTTCGTATTGTATCTTAAGTAATTAGAAGTCTATCCAGTTAACTCTTTGAAGTATGAAAATTTTTTGTTTAGATCCTACATTCCACCGCATGAGACTATGAGCATTGACAGTGATGAAGTGTGAAAATTTCCAAGTCAATTTTCTACAGTCCTCCGTGAACAAAAGACAAAAAACAAAAAACAAACTTTTCTTGGTTCTCTGACAAAAACCCGCGAAAACAACAGTAACCCATTTGCTGTCTTAACATGAAAAGTACGTGAACGTGGACAATAAGATAGCCCTTTTGTTCAAAACATCATCTCTAACACACAAGCACCATTGGGGTTTCAAAGATTCAGTGAAAATACCATTGGGGTTTGTTAGAAAGCTCGATAAAACAATCTCCTGTTCTCCATTTTCTTCTCTTCCAAAGTCAGTACAGAAGTCTTTGACTAAAGGGGCCTGATAAAACCATGAAAGGAAACAAGTCAAAACTCGCAGCGACCCACAATTACTTCTTTCACAAATGTTTCAAGAGCGAGAAACACAAAATCTCCGAGAACGTCAGGCGATAGCAGCCTTGACAAGACCTCGAGAGACATTGTCGGTGGATCATAACCACTTACAGATTCTCTATCTCAATAAGTATGTCCCAACCATTTTTCGCGTTCAATACATCGTTTTGTAGATTTTTGCACATGATATGATGTGCTTTTTATTCTAAAACAATGTCGTATTAGGCGTGAAATAAGGTAGGAATAGAATAATGTAACAGAGAATTTGAACCTCTACTTGAATTAATACACAATTTTACATTTAAATTGATATTATTTAAACGAATTCTGTATTTATTCTCTAATTTTAAATTATATGAACAGAATATATTGCGAATTCAATTTAAATTAAAATAGTCTCTTTCGAGTTTATCGAATCAATTTAACTTATGATCTTAAAAAAAAAAAAGAGCAAGCGAAAAAGGTCAGACTGGACCATAGGTCAGACTGGACCATGGATGGTTGGCGACGTAGCCTTGTTTAGATCGTGGTAGGCTTAGTTTGGGAGATTAATAAGCATTTTTCTTTATTATAAAAGTTTTTTTAAAAAAATAAGTGTTTGACTGTAAAATAAAAATATTTTTTAATAAATATGACTTTTTTAACAGCAAAAATACAGCTTTTTTTAATAAGCTCAAATTTGGAGCTTAAAAAAAACGTTTTTTCGAGTAGATTTTTCAAATCAATTAATAAGCATATTTTTTTGTCCCTTTTGTTCTTATGTTTTATACATAATTTTCACAATACCCACAAATTCATCTTCACGTTTATTACAATAAAATGCATAATTTGTTATGCATTTAACTATTTACTCAACTTGAATATTTATTTTAAGATTTATATACATTATTTGACTTTTTTATATGTTTTATTATTTTTTTTTTATATTAATTGTATTTATATTATAATACATATAACAGATTTAGTTATATATATTTTTATTTATGTTTTATATGGTTTAAAATTATATAATAATTAATATATTGTGCTTTGCATATTGTTTAATATATTTTAGATAATATTTGTATGCATAAATAATTTTTATTACAAAATAAAATATAGTTAAAATTAAAAATGCTTTTTATTTTTATGTTGCCAAATAGTCTATTGTATGAAGTTCTTTAAAAAAAAGCTCTTTTTTAAATGACAGCCAAACAGTCAACTGACTTCTTAGAAAAGCTCTTTTTAGAAAAGCTCTACTAACAAAAGCTCTACTGATATAAGCCCATCCAAATAGGCACTTAGTCTGTTATAACAAATTGTACTGGTCCAGCTGGTTCCTGTAATGCCTTACACTTTGTTTGTATCTTAGCAGAGGCACGTGATTTATTCTGATGCATTTCTCCCTCTTCTCTCAAATCTTCTTCTCTAACAGTTTTTCTCAATATCTTGACACCAACTCTTCTTCTTCTTCTTCTTCTTCTTCTTCTTCTTCTTCTTTCTCTACTTGTTATCTTCGTGTTGTCTCCATCCTCTAAGAGACAGCAACTTGCACCAGGTACCAAACCATGGCCTGTCGTAGGTAACATTCTTCAGTTGGGGCAAAAGCTTCACGTTTCATTAACAAACATCGCTAAAGTTCGTGGCCCTTGATTTCACTAAGACTAGGCACATAACTTGTTGTTGTGTCTTCTCCAATGGCTGCAACTGAAATTCTCAAAACCCATGATCGTGTGCTTTCTGGTAGGAAGATACCAAAAGCAAATCCTTGCGAATCTAATGTTGTTGATCATGTGTCCATTATTTGGAACGTTGGCTCAGAACAATGCAAGTCCTTAACAGCCCTTTGCAGGTGAAAGAATAGAAGAAGAAAGCAATTGATATGTAATTGTATTGTATTGCTTGTGTGTTTAGCTGAATAGCTTTTACAGATATTATACATGTTTTTGGTATTTGATAATAATAACAAATAAGATTTTAAGGATCAAATGAGATATACAAGATAAATAAGATACATAAGATACATATCAAATAAGATACATATCAAAAAGAAAAAAATCATATCTGATCTGGTGAGATTGCGTGAAGATCTGTATGTGTTTATCAGCCCCCCTCAAGCTCACTGTGGGTAGAATTGGTGAGCTTGCTGCGAAGGCGATGAAAAGCAGATGAAGCTAATGCTTTAGTCATGATGTCTGCAATTTGATCGAATGAACAGATATGTAGAATATAAAGAGCTTTGTTGGTCACCAGATCACGAGCAAAGTGGATGTCAATCTCGATATGTTTAGTACGAGCATGACAATTGGATTAGCAGCAAGGAAGGTGGCACCAAGATTATCACACCAGAGTGTAGGTGTAACGTCAGAGAAGCCAATTTTACTTTAAAATCGATTTAAGCCAACAGATTTCAGCAACAGTAAGAGCAATACTTCTATATTCAGCTTCAGTGCTTGATCTGGCAACAGTAGGCTGTTTCTTAGCACTCCAAGAGATGAGGTTGGAGCTAAGAAAAATACAATAGCTGGAGGTAGAAAAAGATTATCAGGACAGCCAGCCCAATCAGCATCACAGTAGGCCTGTAAGGTAAGAGAAGAATTTTGGGTTAAATGTATACCTGAAGAGGGTGTAGATCAGAGGTAGCGGAGAATCCGTTTCACCGTGGTCCAGTGAATGTCAATAAGACATTGTAGAAACTGAGAAACTTTATTGACAGCAAATTGAATATTAGGGTGAGTAAGGAAAAGACATTGTAGAGCACCAATAGTACTCCAATATTCAGTAGGATCAGAGAGAGAAATGCCATGATTTTTTGAAAGAGGAAGAGTGAGTGTGATTGGTGTGGGTACAAATTTGGAGTATCTAGGCCAGTGCGATGTAGTAGTTCTTTGGTGTATTTAGTTTGTGTGAGTAAAAGGCCATTTATTGTGTGGGTGGCTTCAATACCAAGGAAATAATGGATGGGTCCTAAGCCTTTGATGGAAAAGGAAGTGTTAAGATCTTAAATAAGGATGGTGATGAATGAGGGTGACGAACCCGTAATCAAGATATCATCAACATACACTAAAAGAAATGTACTAGTGGAGGGGGTATTGTGAACTAAAAGTGACGTGTCAGATTTAGTGGAGACAAAGTGAAGTTCATAAAGTTTTTGACTGAGGCAATGAACTAAGCACGAGGGGCCTGTTTGAGACCATAAAGAGTTTTGTGAAGGCAACAAACGTAAGAAGGATGAAGTGTATCTATGAAGCCAGGAGGTTGAATCATAAAGACTGGTTCTTGAAGAGTGTCATTAAGGAAGGCATTATTAATATCGAGTTGACGAATTGGCCAATTTTTGGAGAGTGCAATAGTAAGGATGAGACAAATGGTAGTAGGTTTGACAATTGGGCTAAAAGTTTCTGTATAATCTATACTAGGAGTTTGATGATAGCCTTTAGCAACAAGACGAGCTTTATAGCGATCAAGAGCTCCATCAGAATTTTGTTTTGTGCGAAAGACCCATTTATAACCAACAAGATTGACATTTGGTGGTGGAGGGACAAAAGTCCATGTGTTGTTGCAATGAAGAGCTGTGAACTCGTCAAGCATGGCCTTATGCCAATGCGGAAACTTGTTGGCTTGATTGAAAGAAGTTGGATTAGGATCATTATAAGTTTGTGTGTAGGTCGAGTAAATGACATGATCAGAGAATGTGTAAGGTATCCAAGTTTGATCATGAGTGCTGGTGACTATAGGATGATGTGGGATAGCGGGTGGAGAGGAAGAAGTTGGTGAGGGAGATTAGGTTAAGTGGAGTAGAGGTGGTGTGGAGAGCAATCGGATTTGTGAAATGGAATGGAATCTTCAATGGGTAAAGATTATTGTGTATGGTACCTGCGAGAAGTGGTATCCAGGTATGGAGATCAACGTTATAGGATCCGTTTCGTTCTGGCCGGAAGGTACCGTACCGGCCAGATAATGGTACCCGAATCCCAACCTCGGTACCGGCTAAAAATACCGGTTAGTACCGAAATTTTTTGTTTGGTATCAGTCGATACTCAACATATCGAAAAAAAAATTTTTGGACCATTTTGCAATTTTTAAACAGTTGGAGGACTTATTTGCAAAAAAAATTAAACCCAAAAAATCTACCCAGCCCCCCCAACCCTCTGTCGTCTTCTACTCTTCTTCTTCTCTCTAAAGTCTTACCCTCTCTCTCTCACTCTCTCACTCTCACCGTCTCTATCGCCGACGTTTGGATCCTCTCACCGTTGCCGACGCTTGGTTGTTGTCTTCTCTGGTTCTCCTCCTTGCCCCGGTTGTTCTCCTCCTCGACATCGCCTCATCCGTGTAGATCTAGCCTCATTTGTTGAGAAGTTCGCCACACCTCTCCTCCTCACCGCACCACCGCACTACCATCGACCCTCCGACGCTCACAAGTGGATGGGTGTACGTGGATAACGAACAACCCCACCACCCGAAGCCCCAACCCGAATACCCAAGTGAAGACCTGAGTCATGCAATTTTTTTGGGTGTGTGTTGACTGTTGATACTTCATTTTGTTGGTTGATCCGTTGACGAGTTCATGTGTTCCCTTTGTTTCCAAAAATTGCTGGTAAATGGATTTTTTTGTGTTGTGGACTGGAAATAGATTGGATTTGCCGTGTATTAGTGTTGATCAATTGATGAAAATGTTGTGATTGCTGTCGGTGGGTGGACTTGTTTGTGGAGGAATGGATTTGGATTGGGTTTACCAAAGTTGAAGTTTGAATTTTTGAATGTTTGGAAATTGGAATTATTTTGGAATGGAATTTTCGAACTTGAGTATTTGAAATTGTTGGATTGAAGTTGAAGAATACTGTGGGTAATTGGGTATTTGAGTAAGTAATTTATGTTATTTTGTTATGAATTTGTTATATGACAATTAGAATTGGAATTGAAAATGGAATTTTAAAATGGGGTTAGTATGCAATTAATTAGTTATGTATTATGATTTATGCAATGATTGTTAAAATTTAAAATTGAAAGTTGATAATTAACATTTAAAATTAAATGTAAAATTAATAATCAAATGTGAAATTATCCATATGTCTATAGCTTCTTGAACTAATTGAGACTAAGCTTAGTATGGAGATTGGAGAATCTGAAGTGATTAGAATTCTTAGAAAAAATGATGGGCCTTTTTGTCTAATCATACCTAAATCACTATAGAAAAATTATTATTACTTTTGATATGAGAGTAGTCATTATTACTTTTGATCAACTCATCAATGTTACTTATGTTCATCATAGAAAACTGCAAGATTAATGTCAATTAAAAATTGTAAAAGCAACATATATATTTAAGAATGAAATATAAAATGGTGTATATAATATTATGATTTGTTAGAAATGAAAAGAAGATTCAAAGCTTTAAATAAGAAAAAAATATTTTCAAAAAAGTTATATCCTTCAACTTGATCCATGTTATGAACATATCTTTCAACTTGATGATCATGTTATGAATATATGTGTATGAACAATTGTATAAGTTTTTTTTTGGTAAATCAGAATTTTATAAAGAATAAAAAGTTATGTACAAGCAAGAGATACCATAAGTAATCTCTTAACACATAAAAAACAAAATGGCATGCATCTAACTGCCCTACCCTCAATTACCCCTAGTAAGACCTGCATAAAAGACTTAACCAAAATTATTCCAGAACATAAGATGACAAGAACAAGCTAAAATCAAGTACCGCAAATGCCCAGTTATACACCAAGCATTAACACAACATCAAAAACCATAATAAATCAACATAAGGCCACAATACACTGGCTGAACCACAGCTCAATCAAGAAGACGAACACGACATCCTCAAGCCTGCTAATCTGTATTCAATGTCCCAATTAACTGCAGCAACAGCTTCTATAGGCAATGGTTTGCCAATTATGTTATGCATTATTTGTCAATTATGTAAATCATATCATAACCTTCAACTTGATCCTCATTTTTGAAACTGTGAATTGAAATTGATGAAAATGGAATTGGAAATTGTTGGAAATTCAATTGGAATTATGAATGGAAATGGAAATGGAAATATAATTTTTTTGTGATTGTTGGAATTGGAAATAGTTGTAAATGGAAGGAAATGGAAATGAAATTATGATTGTTTTGTAATTGTTGGAATTGGAAATTATTGTAAATGGAAGGAAATAGAAATGGAATTATGATTGTTTTGTGATTGTTGGAGTTTGAAATTCTTGGAAATGGAAATGGAATTATGAATATTTTGTAATTGTTGGAATTGGAAATTGTTAGAAATAGAAATGAAATTATGAATATTTTGTGATTGCTGGAATTAGAAATTGTTGTAAATGGAAGGAAATGGAAATGGAATTATGATTGTGTTTGCGATTGTTGGAATTGGAAGTTGTTGGAAATTGTCAAAAATGATAATAGAATTATGAATGTTTTGTGATTGTTGGAATTGAAAATTGTTGGAAATGGAAATTGTTGATGTATGTTTTGTGATTGTTGGAATCGGAATTTTTTGGAAATTGTTAGAAATGGAAATGAAATTATGAATGTTTTATGATTGTTGGAATTGGAAATTGTTGAAAATTGTTAGGAATGGAATTGAAATTATGAATGTTTTGTGATCGTTAGAATTGAAAATTGTTGAAAATGGAATTATAAATGTTTTGTGATAGTTGGAATTAAAAATAGTTGGAAATGGAAATTGATAGAAATGGAAATAAAATTTTGAATGTTTTGTGATTGTTGGAATTAGAAATTGTTGGAAATGGAAATTATTGATATATGTTTTGTGTTATTATATATGTTGAATGTTTTGAATTGTTAGCTTTTGACTTATAGTGAATTTTGTTCTATGAAATTGAATTATATGTATTGTAATCATACAGAATGAGTTATATTATATAAGATGGATATGCATATTGTGTACTGAAATTATGTGTTATTTATTTT
>JAOTBA010000003.1:30580904-30591330 GCA_025629845.1 Erythroxylum squamatum | reverse complement strand
TCAACTCAGAAGAGGCTCTAGGTTCGGGTGTTATAGGGTAAAGCCTGTTGGCTTGGGGTTTAGATGCTTCTTCTTTGATTGATTGTCTCGTTTTCGTTTAATGAAGTTGTTTTGTCTCAAAAAAAAAAAAAGATCTATGTGTACATTTTGGTTCAATTCGCATAAATGGTTCCAAAGGGCTTAGATTTACAAAATTACATACATAACCTAAACAAATATATTATTTCTCCCTATCAAAATCGTTTAAAATGGGGCTTTTCGTGATAATTGAAAAAATGAAATACAAAAGAAGAAGAAGAAATAGTAAATGGGTCACGTGCATTGAATAAGAATAGTTGAGACATTTAGATAAAGGAGAGGAAAAACCACGCATGTAGTGTTTTCGTTCCTATCCTCTCACGAGGCTCCCACTTAACGTACTTAGTAAGGTGAGGATACGACCGAATTGACCCGTCGTTTTGGATGTCTAAACGCGTACTCTTAACATTTACCGGCACGCAAATTTGACCAAAAACGGTATTTCTTGTTGTATTATTAATTATCATAAAGTTTATAATAAAAGTCAATGAATCCCCCAATAGCCGACATATGTTGAATTTGGACTACATTACAAGTTGGGCGATCAATTTGGACTACATGGTAAATTCGAATAGAATTAGAAATTCTTTTTTTAATAATTAAATATTTATTTATTTATCTTTTCTCTAATCGAAGCAAAAATTCAAAGTTTTGAGATTGATACGAGAGTAAATTATAAAAAATAATCATATAACATGCAATTTTTCTTTTTATCGATATTTTATTATTAATTACAAATTTTCTATTAATAAGATAAATTCTTTCTTATTTAAATATAAATAATAAATGACAAAGAAAATAAATTTTTATTTTTTAATATACGAAAGATATGAAATTTTATATAGTCTGATTCTTTGTTGCTGAATTTAATTATGACAATTTTTATTACTATTTTACTACTTATTATTTAGTTTTTATTTATTTATTCTTATTTTTTATTAATTATTCAGAAATAATATCTCAACTAGTTAGGGGTAAAGATGCGTACAGTGGATGAGGGTGACAACTTATCAGCTTTTTTTAACTTATGGACTAAAAGTTAGTTTTTTGACAATTTTAAAAAGCTATTGATGTGTTTAGTGAATGGCTTATTGGTCAGCTTATTTAACCCCAATAAGCTGATTTATAAAAGCTCCATAAGAGGATGTTATCCGCTGGTTAAATCAGCTGATATAATCAGCTATCAGCTAGCCGCTGATAAAATCAGCTAACAGTGAATGCAATCCACTATTTGTCAAATAGGGCCGGTCTTTCCAGATCTCACGTTTAGCATAATTTTTATTAAGTTGTTGATGTTATATAAGCATAAGAATGAAGAGATTTTAATTATTTTAAGCTTGTACCAAGATAAATATAATAAATAGTTTAAATTGACTAAAAATATGAAATTACCATTTAATTAAATAACAACATTCAATATGAAAGATAGTTAAAAATGGACCAAAGTTGTGATACCTTTTAGTAAAACTAAGAAAGAAAAATTCACTAAGAGACAGTCTATCTCAACTTTCCCAATTTTCTGGGGAACCTTAAAATAATAATTCTTTATCTTTTAACTAATTTTTAATTAGATTTTTCTTGTAATGTCACGTTAGCCAACCTTTTTATCTTTGAATTAACACGCAACGACGTTACCAAGGGCTTATGTTCCGAATTGAAAGGAGCTAAACATAAGAAGATGAAGCTTTTGTGCAAGAAATTTCGACAATTTCCTTTTCTTTTACGTTTTCTATTTGACTCAAACACAATAAAAAATTTAATATTTTTGTCCCAACTTTCTTTTGTTTTATGTTTTTTTCAAATATAATAATTAAGTCAAACAGTTAAAAAAAACTTAATCTAATATTGCGAAATTTTATTTCCTCTCCTTTGATACTTAATTTTAATTATTTAATTTAATTTCTATAATTCCCAGTTTCAAAAAAAAGAAGGTAATAATTTTTTGAGCAATGATTAAAAACTCAACTAGTTTGGCTAGTTCAACTGTAAAATTTTTTGAACCGTTTAATTTTTAATTCAGTTTTCAACTTTTTGGTTCAATTTATTTTAATTACCGTTGCTGTTAAAGACCGATCAATTGATTCATTAATTAATTGAATAACTTTTATTAATTAATAAGTTCTTATAAACTAAAATAATTCAATTAATTTTTATTTAACAATCTATTTTTCAATTAAATTTCAAATTCTTTGATAGATAAGGAAAATCTTTTTTAATCTTATTTCGAATTCTTTAATTTTATTCAAATTTTATGATCATCTAATATCGATTTCAAACCTTAAATTTCTTATTTTACCGGTTTAATTTTCGGCCTAATTTTTAAAGCATTGTTTAGAAATCCAATGTTTCCTTTAGTCATAGATAAGGTTTGTTAGTTCCATAAAAGTTGTCATATATGTAGGAATCAGAGAATGGGTTTAGATTATCTGTTCCGTTATTCTGTTCTTACCATATTTCACGAGCATCTATCCATCTATTTTTTACGAGTCTCATTTGTTGAATGGATGGATACTCATAGAATATAATAACAGGGTAATAAGAATAGGTGATTTGTTCCCTTAGAAAATCCTGCTTCCTAACATTAAGACATTAAATTAACATAAAAAAGTGTATTAACAATTAATTAGACTTAATCTTAGGTGAAAAACACCAATCATTTAGTAACCAAAGTTATCTATCTTCTCCTTGATCTCATCAATCATTTAGTAACCAAAGTCATCAATCTTCTCCTTGATCCATTCTTTCTTCCTTTCTTTAACTTGGAAGATACGTGTAACTTGCACAAAAACTTCTTAAATAGTAAATAAAATCGTAATTAATATTTTTAAATATATATCAAATAAATTATTCAACAAATTGATAGTTTAAAACTTGATTCAAACTGCCCGCGAGATAAAGTCAAAAGTAGGCAAAACAAGTAAGAGGAAAAGGTTGACCACAGTTTCGAATTGACGTTAATTCTAATTTAATAAATAAATAAATAAAATATTCATCCGTATAAACAAATATTAATATTTTTAATGTGCGGTAAAATAAAAAACCTTTCCAATTATTTAGGGCTCGTGATTTTTAATATCTCTGGATTTTGACTGCAGCTACTAATGATAGGTAATTCAAAGTTCACAAATTTCATGCCTAATTTAATGGTGAATTCATTTATGTGAATTCTTTAAAAAAATATATGGCATTATAAATAATAAATAATATATTTTAACTTAATTTGGTTATTGGTTAAATGATATACATAATCAGGTAATTTTGAAATTATTAACATATTTAAAATTTTGTTCACATTTATTAATAATATTTACGAGTTATTTAAGCCCAGATTTTACATCTGAAGATGATTTCGATTGAATGTAGAATACGAAATTAGAAAGATCAAAAAATATAAAATTTTTATATCTTTACTTGTGAACTTGAATTTAATCCCTCTTTTAAGTTATGTTTGATCGAACGGAAGAATTTTACTGAAACAAAATGGAACGAAACGAAACGAAACGAAATATAAATAAATATGATATTAAAAAATTATTGTTTAAGAAAGGTAAAAAAGTTCATAATATAATACAGTAAAATATCGTTTAGATAAAGAGTTTATAATATAATATAGTGTAAAATGATTTACTATTTTACATTATAACTTAAACTCTTCAAATCAAAAATTTTACATTTTTACTGCTGGAGATAAAATAAGATATAATATAAAACCTTCTTGTGATTTTATTATATTATAAAAGTGTCGCGATTGAACAATATTACATGCCTTTATTAAGTAGTGGAATTCCACTCATGAAGTAATAGGAAATGACAACTTACAAGGCCTTTAAAGTGTTTGATAGAATAAGTAATTGCAGAAAATTTTAATTTTAAAATTTTAATTTAAATTATAATAAAAATACAAATTTATTTTAAAATAAAGATATATTATAACCTATAAAATTGTTTTAAATATACATATAAAAAATAACAATTACATTTTTTAATTATATTGATGTTTATTTGAGACACAAACTGATTTACCAAACATAATACATAGTTTATAATTTATAAGAAAAAGGAAAAAATGTATAAATTTTTCTGTAATTTAATAAATTATTAAAAAATAAATTTTAAAATCTTTGAAAAATTCAATTTAATTTTAAATTAAAAAACTCTTTCTTTTGAATTTCGGATAAAAATAATGACAAATATGTAAACTAATTAAATGTTATTTATATTATAATTTAATACAATTTTAAATTCAAATTGAAACAATTAAATCTAACACAAATAAATAATATTTTATAATTATTAATTTAAGTCAAGTTTAATGTGTTTGAATCAGATTAAAAAGCTAACTTAAATTATTATATTACTTACACTTAATTATTATATTATATATATTTTATTGTTTTTTTTATCAAAATTTAACAAAAAATTATAAATAATTTTCATAAAATTTTAAATATTAAAATTTTTAAAATTATACAAGAAATATATATTTTTATCCCCAAAAAACAATAATGAAATGGAACGCTACGCAATTAGAGTCCAATGACCGTCCAGTCCTCACTCCTCGGATACTGAGCTCACCAATTGGCATTGGCAAGTGGAGCGTGCAGCTTTCATTTTCATGGCGAAGACGTCGATATGTTTGGACTTTTTTGGAGTTCGGAGCTCCTGAGAGGTCATGATGATGTTTATGTAACGATCTTGACAGCCACAGAAATAACAAGCACGTAAGCCGTCCGATTGTCAGAGAAACTTGCACATCATTAGTGGTAAAACATTAAAACATCTGTCACCCACGATTTGACTTCAGTGTTTAGGGGGAAAAAAAAGGAATCAAAGCTGTTAAACTCTGTTTATGAAATTTCATTTCTGTTTATTAAATTTCATATAAATAATAATAATAATTTATGAAACTATAATAGTAAGTAGAATCCTAATCAGATTGGTTATTGCTTCAATTGTAATACGTAGTGTAGACCGTATTACGTACGCAGGATTTATATGAAAGGATTAAAAATGAAGGTAACGTGTAATACCTAATTTCGATTTTATCTTTTATTCCAATGTCAATTTCAAGCTTCAAACAATTACGAATCTTTCGGAACCTTTATGGAAAGTGTTTACCAAGACACGGGCTAAGTCTTTCTATAATTTTCTCAATACGTAAGCTCTCCTAATGAGTCAGAGATTCCTTATTCTTATGATTGATATAAGTTACTACAGGAGACCTTAACCTTTATATAGCTTCCATATCAAGCTTCCCATCACAAGGTTGATAGGACTTGATCTATATTATTAGAATCTATTTTTTATCCGAACTTCTACCCATTAATCTAGATCATTTATTGAGTTAGTTTATTGCCTTTATCTGAATCAAATTACGTAACTTAACCGATAATTTATTTAAAAATAAAAAATACAATTAATAGTTGTCCAATTTTACGAGAAATGACAAAATTGTCCAACACCGATTGCATTCTCCCCCACTCTTACTATCAGGACCATAACTGGTTGTTGGTTCATTGAAGCTCGTTATAAATGGTCACGTTAACTATCATAAAATTTCATACCCGAAAATTCTATATAGTATGAATCAATTTGGATTTTGCGGGCTGAGAATATAATCTTATCTTTCTTCGTGACCAAAAATTGTCGCAGCAACGCTCAGACTAACGTTTAAACCTATATTTTAGAGAATATTTTTTTTGGTTATGCTCTTGGTCAAATCTCATTAATTAAAATAGATATCCAAACTTCAACACCATCCAATTGCACCTAAAATTAAAAGGTACTAAAGATGCCACAATTGACAAATCGCCATGACATTGGAGATCCTGTAAGTGATGGAGTAGTATTAGGAAGGTGCCGAACGATGGCGAACGAGTGTCGACATGACCCTCTTCAATGTCAAACCTAATCACTTATGTAGACAATACATTGTTTGAATACCCTCTCTATAATAATTGAATATAACCCCTTTCATTTCATCAGCATTTGTCAACAAAGAAAAAGAAAAAGATAATAAAGAGATGGACGGTGACGTGTGTGAAACCAATTGCAAATGGCATGACTTTCGGTTTGTGGAAAGTGGAAACAGACGAGACATTATTGGCATAGGTGCATCCTATGATATTGGTTAGGATTAAATACTTTTACTTTAGTTTACTGCAACAATACCTAAAATAATAGTAACATAGCAACAATAATAACAATATTTAAAAAAATCATTAGGTATGTCAAATTTAGGAAAGTTCAAAAATACGTAATCTTATTTACTGATAAAAATATTATTTTCAATATCTCCATATGAAAAAAGGATACATATTAAGATAATAAAGTAATAACAAAAAATGAAAAGATAGACATAAAAGATAATAATAATAATAATAATAATAATAATAATAATAATAATAATAATAATACATTCAAATAAAATATACAAAATAAAAATATAATAAATATAGAACAAGGTAAAAAATACAAAAAAAGGATAAAATAAATAAATAAATGTACAAACTAAAAAAGAAAGCAAGTAAATAAATAAAACAAACGAATTATTGTAAAAAATATTTAGGTTGGGTAAAGAAATATTTAGGCTAAATAATTAAGATAGAAGTCTTACATATTAAATGTTTAGGTTAAATCCAATTGTCTGTATCTTAGTCAATATACCTAATACACAAGGCTCCCTGTTTTGCAAGGTCTGGGAAGGGCTATAATGTAATCAGTCTTTCTTTTGTATTTTTACAAAGAAGTTGTTTCTGTGATTGAACCTGTGATCTTATAATCACAAAAAAACAACTTTACCGGTTACTTCAAGGCTCACCATTTATATTATTTTGTAGCGATAGTTTAAATAATATCAATCATGATAGTAATAAGAATTATTAAAATAATAACAACATAATCGACTTTGATTTATTTGAAGTTAATATCCCCCGTCAAATTTTCATGATCACTCGGTCTTAATTTTCTCAACTTTTGTTTTTTCGTTTTTTATTAAATAAAACTTTTTGTCACTAAAAATTCATATTTGCGTTTTCATTTCAATAGAAAGGATAAAAAGTTAGTATAGTATATATTTTGAGATACTATAAAATATGAATCGAAGAGAGAAATCCAATCCAAAAATGAAATATTGGCTTAGAGTTCGCTCCAAGAAATATAACTATCTATACCCTCTCGCGTCAATCCCACAAGCCTGTTATCCATTCTCATTCGATCATAACGGTGAGAGAGCGAGTCCATATAGAAGAGTTTCTTTCACACTTCATTTCCTTTTCCTTTTCTTATATTCAAATTTTAATAAATATACAAAGTGAGAAACATGAATATACTTTATGATTTTATATTATATTATTATCCTGAACTTAATGATGGGCATAGCGGGTCAAAACGATTAGTTGAAGATGAAAGTGACTCAATGCTTTGAATAAATCCACTTAGCTATCATGGAATATTATAGTAGTGTAACTAGTTTTTCTTATTTTCCTTTTTAACATCATTGTCATTAGAAGGAAAGTGACAGCCCTCCACTCTAAAGATCCTCACCTAATAAAAAATTTGGAAAATTTAGTTAAAAAATAACATTAACTTTTTTTTTTTTGAAACGGAGAATCCGCAGTCGCTATCATTTAGATGTGTACTGGGTAAATCTTCGGATTGACACAATGGCATGCAAATCATGCCAACCGGATATTCCCCACTAGACAAGCCCTATATGACAGGCTTGATCGAGAGAGCATAATAGGAAGATTCGAACACAGGATCTTTTGATTTAAATATAAATTTGTGAGACCCTCAAAGCCTATTAATTATTGATTCAACTAATGCAAGTTTCCCACTTGCTGAGGTATGAATCCACATTATTGTACACACTTGCATTGTTTAATATAGCACATGAATGCAAAATTGAAAATTCATCCTTTTCTTGCATTGTTTAATATAGCATAGAATTTGAAAGTTATAGATACGTATATTATATAGGTGAATTAGATTGAAGCAAAGCTAGGAAGGTGTGAGATTTCGTGCCAATTGGTAGTGATTGCTCATGAAGCAACTCTCATGATTAAGCAAGCAACGTCTACTCGCAGTCACGAAAAGAAAGAAGCAAACATCTGTATCAGATAGTATCAGAGCCTCTAAATATTCATTTACTTGGCATGCAATCCATGGAAGAACTAAGATATAATGTTACTTTTATCTTTGACATCCGAAGCTTTCCTTTTGTGTTGTACTTTTTGAGCTCTCACATGCTTCCCTATCTCACTGACCATAAATTGTATATTGATTTCGTGTTATGTGGTTTTGAACTTTGTGTGATATTTTAGCTTATCCTTTTGTCCTGATAGCAACTTGTTATTCATGCCAGTTCCACGCTTGAAGACAATGACTGCAAAAATGGTGTTTCGGATTTATCTATTAATAATATAAGAGCACAAACTTTCTGGTAATCTACGAATCTTTTTAATAATTAAAGCATGAAATCACTCATTCTTGAAAGGGAAATCCACGTTCCAGTGCTTTTTGAGAACCGAGGCCATTTGTTTTAAATATAAGGAGCTTAAACTCTTGAATACACGTAATAATCTGCAAATCAGGGAATGAACACTCGAAACTTGAGAACTTTTCGTTAGTATAGGTACATAGGAGCAAGCTTTACCAGTCACTAAGGCCATCCATCCTTTGTAGGTTATCAAATATAGATTGATATTCCTGCATGGAAAGAGTTTGCCATGTGAAATTTTCTAAGTGGAGGAGATGGTTCCTAAGTCTAGGCTAAGCCCATCTAAGGTCTTGATACATAGAACCTAACTCTTAAAAAGAGTCTGCTTTGTATTGCACCTGAAATTCAGTGAACTCGATCCAAAACATACTAATAAAGACTATTTTAATTAAATTTTAAAGTAATCTCGGAAAATTTTAAAGTAATCTCGGATCCAAAATATTTGATTTGGTCCATTTAACTAATTTAAACTTAGCCAAAAATTTTGGAAAGGTTTTTGAGTCGAAGATCCGAGTCTGGCCCAATTTATAGGAGAGTAGATCTGTTGCTCTTGAATTGTTTTGTCCTGCTGTGCCTTTAAGATCTTAGTCATCCAACTTATTGTAATAGATGGTTGAGATTTATTCACGCACAATGGACACAGCAATTCGGGAACAACAAATCTGTTCCCAATTCATAGGCATGCATACTTAACAACAATGATGAGAGAATGATGGTGTAAACTTGAAATAATTTAAATGATGCATTTATGACAGACTAGATCCTCTGTTCCATAAATCAGTTCTTACGATATTCTATTAAATTTTATCCACACATTTATATAGAATTTATATAAATATGTGGATAAAATTGACTGAAATAGAGTTAGAACACCCTTACAGGCAAGGACGATTTGGTGTGTGTATGATGGAGTGGACGAAATTTCAGATGAAGTCATAACTTTATTTCTAGCAAAAGGGAATAATTTAGCAATATTTTGAAAATTAGAATGAAAATTAAACTAGTAAAATAAGAAATTTAAAATTTAAAAGATTCAACCGGTATTAGACTATTATAAGATTGGTTAATAATTGAATAAAATTAAATAATTTGTAAACATAATTATAAGAAACTGTCATTAATTTAATATTTAATTAAAAATAAAGACTATTAAATAAAAACTAATTAATTTATTTTAGTTTATAAAAATCGATTAATTCACGAAATTGCCTAATTAATTAATAAATTCATCGATTTTTAATTAAAAAATTATTAAAATAAATCGAATTAAAATATTAAAATCAGTCAAAATTAAATATTTACGATTAAACTATTTAAACCGGCTCAATTTGTTAGTCGTAAGTGTACCCAGAAGATAAGTCGTAGGTAGTACGAAATCAAATATCAGATATAAATATAGGCAAGATTCTAGACATCGTTCTTGATGGAGGAACTATATCCACTTTGACCATCATAGTACTTGGACCAGACCATAACTCCTCCGTACTTGTTGGAACCCTTAATTGCAAGAAGTACTATGGAAGTTAGATCGGCTACAGGAATGAACCCACTTCCTGCTGCTTTTGGAGATGCAGTTCCGACCCAAGAATTTCCGACCAAAACATAGTCAAAAAATCCTGTCTTCAAGGGTATTTCCTACCCAGGAATTAGGGAATGAACATTGAGGAGCTGCTGTTAAGTTCACTCTCGGAGCTCCATTGCTGTATCCTGAAAGATAGCTCGCAGGATCGTACCTATACAGGTTGGTGCTGTTGGAAGTTAAACTTGATTAATGACTGGTTCGTGGAGTTACGGAAATGAAGAGTTCATGGAAGTTGAAGATGAAAGGTTGTGCAAGGAGTTACGGAA
>JAOTBA010000003.1:30557676-30572228 GCA_025629845.1 Erythroxylum squamatum | reverse complement strand
CCAACATCCAACCGAACTCGAATTCTACAAACTGAGCAAGCAGGCACCTTTAAGAGCCATGTATCCACACATTTCCGATGAAAAACGTGACCACAACCCAACAGTTTCCTACACCATTCACCTTGCCTAATCCCTTCCAGACAAGCAACACATTCAACGTTAGATGTTCGTTTGGGAAACCTGAATTGTGTGAGTTTCTTCAAGTCCTTCAGAAAACACCTAGTATTGGAATTTGCGGGGCTGGAGCGGCGGTGGACGATAGCGATGGCTAGTAGGAGAAGGATAGCGGCAACATCGAAGAATAGGAAGAAATGGTCGTTATAAAAGTCACTATCACCACCTTTAGTATTAAAGACAGGAACTTTTGGTTGAGTTTAGGTGGTGGGTGATGTTAGTGGTGGCGGTGTTGATCGTGAAAAGAAGGCATGGCTAAATTAGAGAGGCAATTGATTCTCAAAGACCCAGAAAGCAACAGATAGCGTGAGGGTGAGACGATGAGAGAAAACGAGAGCAAGGAAAGAGCCAATGAAGAAGATTAGAAAACGAGAAATGAGAACGAGGACAAATTTGACATTAAAATAAAAATATCAGCTGATGGGGTGAAACGCTCCTCAGAAGGAGCTGATTTAAAATCAACTGGTTGGGTTGAATTAGCCAACTCAAGCAGCTCTTTACCAAACACCTTTGATAACTTTTTAATGAGGTCAATAAGTTGAAATGGGTCGAACAGTAAAAAAAAAAAGAGCTGATAAACTCTTTACCAAACAAGGCCGAAAAATATGATTTTATTGTGAAAAACTGAATAAATAAATAGAAAAAGGGCCACAACATATGATTTGATACATGCAATTATAAATAAACGACATGAACTTTTATATAATCTTCCTAATTCTTAGAACTCTTTTATGATTTAATATAAGATTTATTCTTTGTTACATAAGAGATTCATAGTCTTATAGTCTTTCTTTTTAACATAATCTCAAACGTATTACATCTCCAAAAATTATATATCTCCTGACTTTCTTATTAAAAAAAGTGCATTTTTTTGAAGTATATAGAACCCACGCCCACGTTCTTTATGCTTGATATTTACTTGGGCATAACCTGAACAAATCTCAAATACGGAGTCTTGTTGTACAAGTGATACCCAGAGGCCAGAGAGTTTACTTTTGGGTTAGGCCTGATCTACAGAACAGGAAGGGTTATTGGATTTGGACCACACTAGTACCCTCCAAAAGGGTCTTTCCTTTCGTTTGGTAATGGGCTCTAACTCTGATCTTTTCAACAATTCCCACATGATCTGCACATCTTCATATCCACAGTTCTGAACATCATTGTGGAGTTTCAGAAGTCCTCCTCCTCCTGCAGGAATTTCCAATTTCAATTCAGTACTAATTATTTACATTGAAACTTGCTTAATCATATAAGTTTAGAAGCAGATGTTCATCTGAGATTGAAAAAACAGGAAGACCAATTGAACTAGTAAATTATTATTATTTTTGTTAGTTTGGTAACTATCTTAAGCAGCTGAGGAGACAAAAGCACTTACTAGAACTAGAATCAGCAAGTTTAAACAGTTCATTAACCTTTTAGCTTTTGGAGAAGCCCAATTGGAAGGATGGACTTTTCTTACTGACAATAAAGGGCTAGGAGGTAGTACGACATGCCACGAGAAGTAGGAGGGGGGACATGTCGCCCAACAACAGCCATTAATGGACACCTCTCCTACTTGCCCCTTTTATCCTTTTATGTTTGTTTTCTACTATTTATTACACATCAAACTACCTATTCTTTCTTTCTTCTTCTTCTTCTTCTTCCAATCCTACCATAAAGAATGGACATTTCTAATGCTGTCAGTCAGTCTCATACAAAATAAATAAATAAATAAAATAAAATAAAATAAAAATATTTTATACATTATAAACTACGGATTATATAACTTATTTCCATCCCTACGACATCACGAAACAAACAGATCGCAGAAACATAGAAAACGTGTTCTTGGTTATCGTGCCAAGATCGGTGGGTAAGATTTTTAAATATTTGGAGAAAAAGTAGACAGACCTTTTACCTTCCAATCCAACAAACAAAAGGAAACAGAGCAGGG
The DNA here is from genome assembly GCA_025629845.1 of Erythroxylum squamatum. NCBI lineage: Eukaryota > Viridiplantae > Streptophyta > Magnoliopsida > Malpighiales > Erythroxylaceae > Erythroxylum > Erythroxylum squamatum. Next base: position 30,570,121 of record JAOTBA010000003.1, on the reverse strand, counting down.
AAAGATTACCGTCTCGACGAGGCTTAACGCGAGAGGAGAAAGCAATCCAGAAGCGTCGAACAGGAAAGACGAGTCGATGCCACCAATCCATCATCAACCTCAGTTTCTTCTTCTTATTATTATTGCTATTGTTACCACCAAGTAGTAGCAGTAACTTGCGTGGTCTGCTACACCACTTGAACCCAGCCAGACCTTAAGTTTCAGACGACGACAACAACAACATCAATAATACTATAACACTACACAGAACCAAAGACAGAGAGCCAGACAAACAGCCAGACAGAAGACAGAGTTTAAGAAGGAAACCAGACTTTGCTTTATACTAACGAAAGAGCGAGAGATAAAGAAGTAGAGCCACCGACACGTGAAGGTATTCCGGTTTTATTGACATTTATCTTTTTAATAATTTAATTTATTAAACACGCGGCGCAAGTTAATTACTTGGAATTCTTATATTACCCATTATTTGTTCTTTTTATGTTTAATAAATTATAAATAAAAGGAAGAAGTACGCATCCAAGATGGAATATGAATTTTAGTGTCGGCAAGGCATGTCCACGTTCACCTGAGCCTGATCATGTAACGGACTGACATTACGACGGAAAAGGATCGTTCACCCTTAGCTACATTTTATTGTCTTAGACCGAACCTTCAGTTTTTTAATCTTTTCTTTTATATCATAGAAAGTCCCGCAATAAAGTAGATTCAGAGAAGTCTGATAGTACACAGCCTTATCCCTGTATAATAGAGAAGTCCAAATGTGAATTAAACAAATCCTTAAATATGCGCAAATCCATGAAAAATATGTTTATGATATATGTATTAGAAAGACTCGCTTGTAACAAATTTTCAATGTTTGATGTATTGTGATTGTGCCTATAGAGTCCAATTGAGCTCTTCCTTGTTTAAAAAATCATGAAAGAGCTGTGATTCATTTCCATTTTGTGTTTGTGCATTCAATTTGACGTGTAGCTAGTCTAACCATTGATCGGTTGAAGCCTCCCTAGCGCTTGTAATAATTAATAGAATATAAGGAGGAGGACGACAAAGAGAATCTTTGAGACCAAGAAATTCAGAACAAACCATCACAGTTTGGGCCCTCCTCCATCCAATTAGACGTGTCCATCAACGTTTCATGGTCCAAGTCATTTTCTCATTTAAGCAGAAAGTGCATTTCTGCTTTCAAAAAGTGGTTTTCAGAAGCTATGCAACGTCTTATTTGAGAAAAGCTGACATTGTAATAATTCTGACGAAGTTCTGAAAGTTGAGGGCCATATTACTGAATTCGAATTTTCTGTTCAATTTTAACCTGTTTAGTCCTTTGGTATTATATAAGAGTTTAGAGACTGTCCGATCCTATCTAACGCTCAAGACCACATCGTTTTGACTATTGGATAAGATTAGATATGGTAAAATTGGAAAGAAGATTTGAGGTACATATTTCTATTTTTTAATTGAATCTATTTTCAAAATTGAATTGTATTAATATTTTCTACAATAAGAGAATTCATAATCAGTATTTATTTAATATCTACTAAATTTATAAAAAATTTTGAAGAGTGTAAAATTTGCGATGAGTCTATGGGACCACACGAGAAGGAAAATTAGACCATACATAAGCCCAAATGAAATTCCATTCTAAAACTAATTGACTATAGGTGGAGTAGCTCACTAGACTTATATGTTAATCTTCTTTCTCCTCTTTTTTCAATATGGGACACTCACATGTGGGTATTATCAACACTCCCCCTCAAGTGCAACTGGGATTGAACATCCAGTTGTCACTTGAAATAAACACAGTGGTAACTGGACCGGACTGTTAAAACTAGACATCCAGACGAACAACCGAAAAATTAATAATCTGGACAAAATCTGCTCTTATACCATGTGAAATTAGCAATAGGTCTACGGGCTCATACGAGAAGGAAAGTTAGATCACACACAAGCCAAGAAGACTAACATATAAACCTAGTGTGTTACACCGCCTATCGCAATTGGTTTTAGAATAGAACCTCACTTGAACTTATGTATGGTCTAACTTTCCTTCTTGTATGCACCCGTTGGTCCATTTAAAAGTAAGTGTAAGAATTTTTATGGAAGTTTAAAAAAAATATATATATAAGAGATATAGTTGTGAATACTTAAAAGATTGGAATAAACGAGAACCACAATCATCTCGGGATGTCTACAGTAGAAGAGCATATGCTTTTTGATTGAACATCGAACTGATAATGGTCAACCATCACCATTCAATTCCCATATACTGAAGCACTCACTACTGAATTCTCTCCTCAGCCACCGTTCTTCCCTTTTGTGCTCTGTTGTTTATGACAATAAGTGAGCATAACAAAAATACCATTAACTAGTGCTTCTCTCTTTTGCCTTCCAATTCTATATTCCATCCCCACTACCCAAGCTTATCCATCCACTAGTACTATTCAATAGTAGAAATTTCATTTTGAGATATTAGTTCTTGACCTTTTGCTTGCAACTTTTAAAGGTTCATGCTCTTTCCTTTCTCATAGGGTTCCAAGTTATTTTTTTTGCAGCATTGGATTCTATAACTTTCAACAACACATGAATTTGGCTGTCCACGTTGCTTGTCTAGAAGAACAATTGACCATTTGGTTGGGTGATTCGCACGAGTTACATCGAGGTTGACAATCGCATGCAAGGTGGTCCAATAAGATGGTTATAGTACCACAGTTAATAAATTTATTAGCTTAAAGGAGGACGTCACAACAACAATATACAAAGCTAGTTATGAGAAGTGATAGCTCGGGCGAAGAATAAAGGAGAAAGGAGAAGAGAAGAACAAACGACACGTAGTCCTCAAGTAATTTTCATGAATAAGCTGATAACCAATTCAACGACATATCACCATATACTTACATACCAAGAAGCAGTTCATAGAGCTGGCATAACATTGTGTATAAAATATTGAAAACTCGGACAGATATCTTATCAATGACGTTTCTCCATCTTTCCGCCAGGAACACAGAAATTCTGTTTGTGAGTTCTGATTCTTGCCACTCTTGTCCAATCCGGACTCTTCTGGGTGGTGTCTGACAGTTTCATTATTGCCCCAACAACAATTGGATTGCTACTTCCTCGACAAGAACAGTAAATGTTGCCTTCCCGTAAGATAAAAACATTTCTTACATTGATAAATAGGAAGATAAGTACACAAAACATCTATGATTGAATGCATTATGAATTCTTGGCCAAAACTACCAGTAGGATGAACTTTCTAAGCCAATTCAAACGCCACAACTCGTCAACTCTGCTAATGCCAGCACGTTATACTTACAAGCCTCTGACATATTACAAGTGTCATCTAGCTTTACCCAACTTTTGCTTATAGTTCATCATAGTTTGTGATGCTCTAATAATTATTAAACTACAATTATCTAAATTATTTCCCAATTATAACAATATTAATTACCAAAATTTTCATTAGTTTAAAAAATAATGTTAATTAATTACAAAAATATTATATACAAACACAATTATCAGGATTATTACATTCAAAAGTATATATAATAAAATAATTTTACTCAATTTTGTTGACCCCACCTAGACTTCACTCTATCAATCACATGTACTGGAGTTATCAATAATCTCTCTCATCATCATCATCAGCTTCTAGTTAAAGTCTTGTTGAGGCGTAAGGTCTAGTGAAGTCTGATAGTACGCAGCCTTATTCCTACCTAGTAAAGAGACTATTTCTAATAGACCCACATGCAATATGTCATGAAGACACTATAAAATTATAAATGAATGTGCATACATATATACTGGTTGGGTCGGCTACGCTAGGCCCAGTCCTATTTTCACAAGTCCACGGCCCATTCGGCCCATCAGAAGTTAGACTCCCATGCAAATACAAAGGTCTACGTAAACCTAGCATCCACGGCGTATATAAGGTACTATTCTACCGTGATTCAGGTATGAGATCACAACCCTATTTTTCTCTACTTTCAGCAGCCAAAACCTACATCAAAAAACTGACTTGAGCGTCGGAGGGGCCTCCCGGGAGACGACTCTCGGCCCGCCGTTATTTGTTTTGCAGGTAGTCCACAGCCGAAATCATATGAAATCATGGATCAAAACGATGACATCCAGCCTCAGCAAAATCTGGCTGAACCAAATATAATGCTTTGAAATACATATTTTGTATTGATTTTGTAGTCAAATGTATCTTTTGACTTTCATATTTTCATAGTGATCATGTTACAACTTGTAGTCCCGTAAAGGGTGGTCGAGTTAGTAGAGTGGAGGGACGTAGGACTAAAAGGTACTGTGTTCAATTTCTCTTACCTACGCTCTCTCGATCAAGCCTGTCGTACAGAGCTTACCTAGTGCGGAGTACTCGGTTGACGTGATTTGCAGGCTATTGCGTCAATTTGAAAGTTTACCCAGTGCACATCTAAAAAAATAGCGGCTTCGAGTTCCTCCGTTTCTTAAAAAAAGTTACAACTTGTAACTTTGAAAAACTGTATATTAAGAAAATTATGAAGTACGTATAATATGTTTTAGATAAATTTTTAAATAGTTAAAAATTCAAAATTAAATAACAAATTCGATTTAATTAAAATTTATATTAATTTTCAATTCTAATTAATCATATATTTTAAAATTATAAATAAATACAACCCAAACTCAAAATTGGAATCTCTTGAATTCAAAAACTAAGATTTGCTAGCAATATCAATTAAACTATCTTTTGCAAAGAATGTGTTCTAAACTAAATTAAACAATAAATTCGATTCAAGTGATTACTCAATCACAAACCCTAACACTTGCAATTACAAATCAAATTCAACACTTAGTGCTATAAGTAAGCATTACTTCCAGATTTCCAAATTTTCCAATCGATCATGCAGATGAGATAATACATTAATATGATGATTTAGAATCTTCCACGTGGCCCACTTTCATTCGACGACATGAAGAAAATTCACTTAAAACCTAAGTTTTCATAGATAGTGAAGTCTATTTTCTAAAAACGCATGCCTGAAAATGTTAAATTAGAAGTCAGAAGTCGTGAGAGAAGATTTTGCTATGTTCAAATATTCCTGCATGCGGTCCATGTAGGGCATCCTTCTATTTTCCAAGTCATAATCGTCCTGCCCTGGGGTTGCTTCCATGTGGACTATAGTGCATACTAGCTTGTTCCCAATTTAAAAACAAGATACAATATAATAACAATAACAACATTTGGTATAAATCTCGCTAAAACACGAGATCTGAAAAGGTTCAGTAGTAAGTAACCTTATCCTTTATTAGTAGAGAGATAAGGTATTAAAAATTAATTTAAAAATATTGTAATTTAAAATGGCCTTTTAATATTCTTTTCATGTATTTTATTAAAATTTTGGTTCTAAATTTACTTAAAATCCATATATTTATGATCTCAAAAAACCTTTATCTCTTTGGAAAATAAGTAGGCAAAGATAAGAAATCTCAAATCATTATAACTAACCTAAGAAAACAACTGAAGCAAAACTCGAAAGTCTATGTTAAATAGCACATGTGAATAACATTTATCCGTTTAAGGTTGTGAATCCAAGTCCTTACGTTGCGGACAAGAAAATAAACTCCAGAATAGAAGCATCTGCTAAAAATAGCTTCAAGACTTGCTTACTTCTCTTAATTTCTCATGCATGAACCTGAAGGTTTTTCCCATCCTTAGAAATTTCTCTGGTTGCATAAAATTGACACACTGCTCTCTTTCTTTTCTTCTAATAGTTTATAGAGATAAAGGACAAACTCCAGCGGAACGATAGTCATCAATTATAGGCAGCTTTCTTTTATATTTTACAAAAGGACTGTTTTCGTAATTCGAACTTATGACTTTTTGATCACAAAGAGTAAATTACCAGTTGCTTCAAAATTATGTAAAATAATACATAAAAGATGTTATTTTTGTTTATTCATAGCAGGAAATCATTATATAACGTAAGTCTATGTCAATAACAGGTAATAATATGTTATGATGTTTAGGAAGTCAATCCAAGTCCTTACGCTGTTGACATTAACAAAGAACAAAACAAAAAACCCAAAATATAATTAAGCATCTATTTAAAATAGCTTCAAGACTGACTTAGTGACTTTTCTTAATTTCTCATGCATGACTTGAAGATTCTAAGAAATTTCAAAATGGGATTTGAAGAAAATTCATTATCAATCACTTTTTTTTGTGAATATAAACCAATTTTTTAAAAACTAAATCGAGAGTTAAACCAATAAAACAAGAGGTTTAATATTTAAAAGGTTCAATCGGTATTAGATTTTATAAAACTAGTTAAAGATTAAATAAAATTAAAAGAAATTAAAAAATAATTAAAGAAGAATATCATTACTTATCGAAAAATTTAAAGTTTAACTGAAAAATGAGTTTATTATATAAAAATTAATCAGTTTATTTTAAGTTATAAAAATAATTAGTTTATAAAAATTAACCGATTAATTAATAAACTGATCGATTTTTAACAATAAAAATTATTATACTAAAAATTAAATGAAAAGTTAAAAATAAAACTGAAATTTTTGCTTTAAAACCAGTCTGAAACCATTCAGTTTTAAAGATTCCAGTGAATGTGATGGTGCAAGTCAAATAGTGGTTCATATAGCACATTTAAGTCATGGAATGTGATGAACTTAGCGAGACCGGAAAAAAGACTTAAAAAAGGGTTAGAACCAGTTATGGTTGGGCTTTGGTCATCGGTGTTTTTCTCTAAAAGCTAAATTGGTTTAGGAATCATTCCGGTCTTTACTAAACAGACAACATTCGAAAATACTTGAGTACTACGACAACAATACAATGTAATCATAAAAAGAAAAATTTTCAGAAATTTTAGACGGATAAATTTAGATTTTCGGCTAACTCAACGCTAACTCATCGATATATTTCTTGCTGGAAGTGTTTATAAAAAAGTTACTTTCGTGATTTAAATTTGTGACTTTTTAATTACAAAAGAACAACTTTGTTGATTATTCTAAAGCTCATCTTCACTCAGACACACTAATGAAATGAATTTTAATTATTACAGTGACATAAAAACTTTGACTTTTTCTTACCTTTTAATCATATAATTTATATAACATTTTTATTCATGTAATTGACGTCAATATATTATTAAGTTTATAGTCAATTGATGACTGAGTTAATTTTCACGGAAGTTTTACAAAACTTAGTTTCTTGACTTGTTCATATTGGCAGTTTACATTAATTATTTAATCTCCTAACCAGTGTATATTACTTACGTGATTGTAGGCCATTAGTTAGTTTCCATACATATCTCATTAGGGCTACACTTACATGTGTATAAGGAACATTACAAGCAAATAAAATACAAGAGAGTTTCTACCTCCTTTTCTCTTCTTCTTCATGATATCAGAGTAGGTTACTTTTATGTTAGTCGTTAACACCTTGAAATGATAGATTATGTCATGTGTTAGACTCACACATGAGGGAGGGTGTATTAAAATACAAAGTAGAGTTTGTCCCACATTAGAGAAAAAGAGGAAAGAAGACTAGCATATAAGTCGAGTGGGCTACTCAACCTATTACCAATTGATTTTAGGATGGAACCTCAATTAGACTTTTATGTGGTCTAACTTTCTTTCCCATATGGGCTCGTAAGCACTGTAAATTTTAACGTGGTATCTTCTTCTTCGATTCCTTGATCCACGCTTAAAAGATCAAATATGAAAAAGGAGATGAATGTAAGTTTATGATTAACATGGTTTGAGAATGCAAACTTCTAATTAATTAGCCATCATCTGAGCATGTTAAGAACTCTTAAAAAGTACTCTTTATTTTCTTTTTCTTTTTTTAAATTCATGAAAATTATGTTTATTGCTCAGAAATAGACTAATTAATAGTTAAGTCCATAGTTAACATTTTGATGACTATAAGTTAAATTTTTATTTAATATTAAATTACAAAATAATTTTTATTCTAATATTAATTAATAATGGATTTAAATTTTTTATGCATTGTAAATAAATTGTTATTGTTTTCTCACTAATTCAAACCTAGTTATTAAACATTTTCATTTAAAATTTTGGGAAAATTTAATGAATTTCACTGATCAAATGACTTTTTACAAAAAAAAAAACACTCTTAGGTTATCCATAACATATAGTTTTAGTCGATGTTTTAAAAGTCGGATCGAAAATTAGACCTGTAAGGTAAGAAGTTTAAGGTTCAAAAGGTTCAGCTGATATTAGATCATCATACAATTTACTAATTTAAAATATAATCGAAAGAGATTATCCTTCTTCATCATCATCAACACTTAGTTGAAGTTTCGCTGAGACGCGAGTTCTGAAGAAAGAGATTGTCCTTACCTATTAAAATTTTGAAATTTAATTAAAAAAGAAATTGTTAATAAAATTAATTAATTAATTTTGATTTATAAAAACTTAATAATTAATAAAAATTATCTTATTAATTAATAAATTGATCATGTTTAACTATAAGAGTTATTAAAACAAATATAATCGGAAAGTTAAAAGTCTAATCGAAAAGTTGGATGTCTTTTTCAATCAATAATAATAACATTAATTTAAATTGTGATCCGCAATTGCACAATTATGACTATATTGTTATGTATAATTACGACTTCCAAATTGTTCATTAAAGTGTAATTTGCAATCTGTAACTTAAAACTTGGAATTAACGTAACTAATTCTAATCAAGATCAGAGCAGTTCAGGTTTCTTGATTAAGGCTCATGCTCCTGAGAATTTGGACTTCTCATGCCACGACTGTATCATATTTCACTGTGTCATGAAAAAAGTTGATAACTAAATTAACTAAAATACAAAATCTGCAGTACTTGTGTTAACGGTCATCTTCTTCTCGAAAGCTAAGAATGTAACCTCAAGTCAGTCAATGATCCTTGGAGTCAAATGTTTGTTGGTGTTACAAGAAAATTTGCGGCTCCTTTCTCTATATAAACCCTCCTTAAACCGCATTAAGGACCATAAGTTTAAGCTCTTTAAGTATTAAATAGAAGACTTAGGAGCTTATCGTTGAGCTTACAATCTGAAAATTTCCTTATCCATACCTGAAATATCAATGCCTCAATCTTCAAATATTGATAATACCCTGATGGGAAGAAGAGGAATGTCAAATCTCTCCCTGTCATCTTCCAGAACTATGTCTACTCAGTCTTCATTTCAGAGATCTTCTCTTCATATGATCTTACCTGTCGAATCATTTTCTTTATCTATGGTGGAAGAGAGCATAAGAAATGCAGAATCAATCATCTCCAAATGGCGTTTTGATTCTCCATCAATCAACAAGGTGACTTCTTTGTTTCACGGTCATAACAGAGAAGAAGCCAAAGTTTTTCTTCAAACTGTAAAAGGGTTGCGTCAATCTATGCACCTTTTGTTATCTGAACCTTCCGCATCTCACAGGCTGGTGACGGCTCAGAACCTCATGCAGGTTGCTATGAAACGACTTGAAAAAGAATTGTATCAGATACTATCTGCATATCGTGATCAGCTTGATCCGGAGTCCGTTTCAGGCCAATCGTATGGTGGATCCTCAAATCGGTCAAGCGGTTTTGAAGGCGAGGATGAGATTGTATCCGAAGAAGAGCCCAAAATATCAGGAAATGGGAATACTAAATCAGAGAAGTTCAAGGGAGTTGCTATGTCTGACCTGAAGGCCATAGTTGACTGTATGATATCTTGTGGTTATGGTGAAGAGTGTGTGAAAATATACAAAGTTGTCAGGAAATCAGTCCTAGATGAAGGCCTGTACTTACTTGAGATTCAACAGTTCAGGTCTTCAAAAATTCAGAAAAAGAATTGGGAAGATCTTGAGTATATGATCAATAACTGGGTGCATGCAGTAAAGATAGCTCTGAAAACACTATTCAATGCAGAGAAAATCCTCTCTGATCATGTATTTTCAGCATCTCAGAGAATCAGAGAATGTTGCTTCTCCGAGATAACGAAAGAAGGAGCAATGAATCTGTTAAAGTTTCCTGAACTCGTTGCCAAGTCCAAGAAGTTGCCAGAAAGAATTTTTCCATTAATGGATCTCTATGAAGCACTCTTCGATCATATGGCAGATATAGAGTTGATCTTCAGTTCTGAATCAACTTCATCTGTCAAACTGCAAGCTCATTCATCACTAGTCAGACTTGGAGAGTCAGTCCGTGCAATTTTATCAGAATTTGAATCAACAATTCACAAGGACTCCTCAAAAACTCCAGTTCCTGGTGGAGGGATTCATCCCCTGACAAGAACAGTTATGAGTTACATATCTTCACTGGCTGACTACAGTACAATCCTCTCCAACATTCTCACTGATTCTCCATCACAGGGTAGAACCCAATTGCCAGAATCCTACTTTGACAGCCCAACGTCTGAGGATAACGACCTAACACCAGCAGTCTCACTTCACCTGGCTTGGCTCATACTAGTGCTTTTATGCAAGGTTGATAAGAAATCTGAAATATACAAAGATGTGTCCTTGTCATATCTATTCCTACTCAACAATCTTCAATTCATTGTTAATAAGGTATGCAGCACTCGCCTGAAAGTCCTACTTGGTCAGGATTGGGTGATCAAGCATGCCAATAAGGTAAAACAGTATGCTTTGAACTATGAAACCCATGCTTGGAATAAGGTCATCTCAACTTTACCTGTCAGAACTTCTCAAGAACTTTCAGTTGAAGTGGAAAAAACATGCTTTCAGAGGTTTAATGCAGCTTTTGAGGAAGCATATAGGAAGCAGACATCATGGATTGTGGTGGATAGGAAGCTGAGGGATGACCTGAAGGTTTCAATAGAAAGGAAAATTGTACCAGCATACAGAGAGTTTTATGATATCCATCTGGTCAAGACGAGTGTGGAAAGGAACTTTGAGGGTTTGGTGAGAATCTGCCCAGATGATCTGGAGAATTACCTGTCAGACTTGTTTCATGGAGCTAGTTTTTCCAGTACTGGTTCAACGTGTCCGTCACCCCGTGAAATCGTAGACTAAACTCGCACGAAAACCACTTGTGTATCATGTCAACTGCAAACCTAGGTTGCAAAGGTGTCTAAGAGTGAAGAGTGTTTTTAGACTCGTCTATAGAGCAATTTGGGCCCAATAAATTTCATAGTGCAGCAAAAGATGTTTGAAAAAGAAGAAAAGTAAACCCATTGGGCTTTTGAGAGGCCTTAAGGCCAAGAATTTAACTCATTTTTGTAACATATATTTTGTAGACTCTTAAGTAGTAATGTTACTTCCAAAATATTTGGATAGAGTATATTACTTAAATTTTCAAAATTATTAACTTATCAATTAATTTATTTAAATTATGTAATTTATAAATTATTGCATGTTCAAAAAATAATAATTCCAATTCCATTGTAAAGAAAAGCAATAACTCATTGATTTAAGAAACCCTTTTTTTAATGAAATTCTAAAAACCAACTAATATATGCTAATTTGGGTTAGGAAAAGATTTAGTATCTATATTATTATTTTGAAGTATTAATTTAAACTCTCTTATGATTCAATTTATGAATTAATATAAACAATAATTATATTAAAAATTTTGTTAATTGATGTGGGAAAAATTAATTAATTATCACAAATTCCCATTACCAGAATAAGATGGATATTTATTAAAGAAAAAATAATTTATCAAAATAGATTAGCACTATTCACAAAATTAATATATGTTTATGAAAGAAAAATAATATTAAATAAAAAAACTTTATTAAATATATAAATAATTAGGAGTTAAAATAAATTTAATACTCTCTTCAATAATTTTTTGAATGAAAATTTTTCAAATTTAAAGTGCACAATTTATAAATTATTATAGTTGACTCCTTTATTGTAAAAAAGGAAAATAGTATGGATGACATGGGACCCAACATCAGGAATGTGGATACCGTTTCTTACCGGACTAAATAGAGGGTTGATTATACCGGATTTAAATATTGGTTGGTATCGGCCGGTACTGAAAATTTTAAAAAATAGGAGAACTTTTTAGCAAAAATTTCAAAGAATTTTAAACTCTCTCTTCCTCCCTCCCTCCTCTCATTCCCCTTATTTTTTTCAAAGTTTTTTAATTAGTTATTTTATTTACTTCAACTTTTATAATTATTGTGAATTTTTAATTTTTTTAAAAAATAAATATTTTTATTACTAATAATAATTATAAATTAAATAAAAATTAAAAATAAAGTATTTTTATTTAAATATTTTATATAATATTTATTAATAAAGTATTAATAATTTTTATTTTTTGAAATAAATAAATTAAAAATTGTTATTTATAAACTAATATTTATTATATATATAATTATTAAATCAAAATTTATTTGAAATTTATATATTTTAAATATATATTTTAAATTTAATTATATTTATTAATAATTATTAAATTAATTTTATAAATTAAAATTGTGATTATTATTTA
>JAOTBA010000003.1:30531074-30557277 GCA_025629845.1 Erythroxylum squamatum | reverse complement strand
TAGATAATTATTATATATAGATAATTATTATATATAGAACTAATTAAAATATAATAAAGATATATATAAAATAAAATAAAATATTTATCATTATTATTTATTATTAAGATTTATGAAATCATAGTTAATGTAAACAGTGAACTAGTAAACTATACAATATAACTGTATAATATACCAATATGAACTATTTTGCAATTTTTAAAAATTTTAGGGATTATTTTATAAATTTTAAAAAAAAATCGAAACGGTACTCGATATTAACTGATACCGGTATAATTTCGTTCCAAAACTCAATCTAATACTAAATTCGGTACTATATTCATAAAATTGATGCCCTGCCGTCCATGACGACGACTTGAAAAGTTGGTGAAGCAGATCCTTCATTAAATTGTACCAGCTCAGAGTTTTAAGAGAGAGGTAAGTTTGTGAGGTTCAAAATCCAAGATCTAACAAGTGGATCATTTACTTCCAGGACAAGATCATCTGCAATATATCTTTAGAACATCCAGCGTATTTATCATCCATTTGACCTGTTTTTTCTCTTCTTTTTGGTCAGCTTTTCGACCTTTTTTCCAAGTAAAATAACACTATATTTGTTTTTATAATCTTTTTAATTTCCTCCTAATAAGTGCATTTCAATCCATAATATCAACCTGTTTCTCTGAATCTTGTTTCTAATGACAGATATATGTTGCAGCAATACCTGTAAAGATCCTACACCATTACAGGCTTTTAATCGCCACAGGTTTTAATAACTTGAATAACTTTACAGGTTCTTCACACCATTTATATGTGAACAGTTCAATAAATTATCAGCTTACATCTGTTACGACTCGAGGCTCTAGAGCTCCATTATGTTAGATATAAATGGTGGATGTGCTTAATTATCCATTAATGAATACTATTTATGACATTATAAAAAGTTTCTTCACCTTTCCCAGATTCCTTCTCGATTCTGTGTTCCGCAGCGGTTTCAACTTGTCAAAAAGTTGTAGTGAAGTAGCTTTTTATACAATTATGAGTGTGGTCTAGGTAGGAATTTGGTGGCCTCTTCTGTCAGGACAACCTGACAACCTATTACTGCCTGACCTAGACTTTCTACCGCAAAAATTAAGGCCGATTTTGGAGTAATTGAACGTGGAAATATAATCACTACGACAGGTGGGAGTAATTGGTGTACTACTGACTGTAACTGCCCTTGTTAGAGATTCTTGCGTGGAAAATCGATATAATGGTGCAATGAGAAGCGAAGTTTCATATCTGCAGAAAAGAAAACTGCTTGCCCGACAGACAATACACTTCCAATGGACCCCCTATTCGTAAAATGCCTTGTTCTTCTCTTCTGTTCAGTTCTCTACCTCTATAAGGTGGTTTTCCTGAGAAGAAATCGGTGTTGTTACATGCTGGCTTATGAATGCTACAAGGGTCCTGAGGTCAGGAAACTTGACTCTGAAACCTGTGCAAAAATCGTTATGCGAAATAAGAACTTGGGGTTGGAGGAGTACAGGTTTCTGTTGAAGACAATAGTCAACTCAGGAATTGGTGAACAAACTTACGGTCCTGAAAACATCATTGCAGGCCAAGAAGAATCTCCTACGATTAAGGATTCCTTGTCCGAACTGGATGATATCATCTTTAGCACACTTGACAAGCTCTTCGATAGGTCAGGAGTTTCTCCTTCAGAAATCGACATACTTGTCATCAATGTTTCTTTGTTCTCTTCTGCACCATCTCTGACGGCTCGAGTGATCAACCGTTACAAGATGAGGGAGGACATTAAAGCTTTTAACCTCTCAGGAATGGGGTGTAGCGCAAGTGTTGTGTCCATTGATTTGGTTCAGAACTTGTTCAAGACCTACAGTAACGCACTTGCTGTTGTTGTCAGTACAGAATCCATCGGTCCAAACTGGTACTGTGGAAAGGAAAAGTCCATGATTCTTTCTAATTGCCTGTTTCGTTCAGGAGGGTGTTCAATGCTACTGACTAACAATGTAGCATTGAAGCATCGAGCTATCTTGAAATTAGATTACATCCTACGAACCAATCTTAGCTCGAGTGATGAAGCATATGGTTGCTGTATAAAAATAGAAGACGAGCTTGGCTATGCAGGTTTCCTACTTACCAAAAGCCTGTCAAAGTGTGCTTCTAAAGCTTTAACAATGAATCTCCGGTTGCTCATCCCTAATGTGCTGCCACTAAGGGAACTAATTCGCTATGTTTTTGTATCTTTTCGACGAAACAAAAGCAAGAGTCCAAGTCCTGAAGGATCAGAAGTCGGTTTCAATCTCAAAACTGGTGTTGATCACTTCTGCATACACCCAGGTGGGAGAGCTGTTATAGATGGAATAGGTAAGAGTCTAGGTCTCAGTGACTATGACCTTGAGCCAGCTCGAATGGCGCTTCATCGATTTGGCAACACTTCCGCAGGAGGTCTCTGGTATGTTTTGGGCTACATGGAGGCAAAGAAGAGACTCAAGAAGAACGACAGCATATTGATGATCAGCTTGGGAGCAGGTTTTAAGTGCAACAACTGCGTGTGGAAAGTGATGAGAGACCTGAAAGATTGTAATGTATGGGAAGACTCCATAGATTGCTACCCTCCAAAAGTTCTAGCCAACTCTTTCATGGAGAAGTATAGTTGGATCAATGACGAATACTTGAGCTTTGCTGGACTAAAAGCCTTGCTCTAGATTCCCTGGATTTTCCAAGCTTTCTTTGAGTTCAAGTTAGCTCTGCAATGGAGTTCATGTAATTGGTACATGGACTACAAGTTATGTCAATTTCACATTATTTTAATTTACTTTTAGATCTCTGAGAAGCTCATGAATAACTTGGAATCATCCTTATTGCGCAACACCTTTGCTGTTGCTACCTGTCATTACCATCGTTCTTATGTCTTCCTACGGAATTAATGTCCTTATTGGCCGACATCTTTACTGTTGCGCCCTGTCACTACCATCGTTCTTGTGTCTTCCTAATGTATTAATGATTTCTGAGTTGAATTTTCAACTCTGAGAAATTTACGTTTGTTTGTACAAGTTTCAGTGATGTAACTGTGCATATACTCACATGTCATTCCATCCTGTGCTCTTCATATCAAACCATTAACGATCTGATCCGCCATTTTTTACTAAAACAAGCCCTAATTAGCTATAATCTGCAGATTTAATGGTACCAGTTTAGATCCAACTTTCTGCAGATTTATCATTGTTCTGCCACTGTCTGGCCTTAACATGGTAGTTTCTTCCACCAAACGTGCTACGTAGTGGAGCTCATGCACGCTATTCTGAGTTCTGACATAATGAAAGAGGTTTAGTAATTGAGATGATAGATCTGATATCTTAAAGAGGTCTTTCTACTGACGTTTTGGATTAGAAATCTGAAACTGTCACAGCTACTGTTTCTCATGCTTGGGAGTTTTCAGCTTATAGATTGCTATGGAGGTAGCAACCTGATCTTCTATTCAGATATGAAGTTCTTATACATACAATGCAAGCTAAGCACTTGGGGTATGCCATGTTTTCTACAGAGATATATGGATAAGCAATCATTACAACTTGTATCAAATAATTATTCATCTCATCAAAGATTCAATACGATAACTCTGAAAATTTAGATCTTCAATGAATGCTCTGAACAACTTAACTCATATGTGGGGCAACTTTTACTTCTGCCCAGCGAAATTTCTCTGCAAAATACAATCTTGCATGCATGTGCAGTAAAAGCCGTTAAAAATTGTGATTCTAGTACAGATCAGAAGAACACAAGAAGATCCCATGATTCTTCAGCCACCCTCTTCAAGTTCTGATGCTTCTTCGTGCTTAATTATGCAGGATTATTCATACTACGGACTATGAACTTTTATCTGTGTGACTGAAACAATAACTTCAGACATTTTAGGAGAAGAACAACAGTTGAGGAATTCACGTCCAGACAATATAATCGTATCACCCGGTCTTGCTCGATAGATTTGTGATCCAACTACCATAAACTTTCTGGTCCTTGTATAAAGGATAAAAATAAGTGAGATCAAGGAGAGTATATCACAACATGAGTCAAGATCTTTTGTCCATTTTATCTTGTCCTTATTCTGTCTCATGAATCTCAGCCATTTATTTATGTAAGTCCCACGTGAATCCTGCATAAATAAATAGCTGAGATTCATGAGACAAGATAAGAATAGGATAAAATGGACAGAGAATCCCGTCCCATCCAAACAGGCCGTTAAACTTCATTTCAGGAATCTTCGTTGAAAAGTGAAAACACATCCACGGCCATGGCTCACACTGTTAACACTAAACAGTGACAGAATGTGGGAGGCCCAATATTGTTCTCTATCCATTTTTTTTTGTTGGTTTTTTTCTTGTTTTCTACTTTTCTTCTTCAAGTTTGAGGTTCTTCCAGTCCACCTATTCTACTTGCATGATACACTAACAAATGTACTCATGATCATGCTTTGTGCATTATTGGACGATTTTTAACTTATTAAACCACCACTTTGAGAGTGGCTTTAGGCTGTTCAAGTATCAACTTCCTCTGCTAACTTAAAAAAGAAAATATTTCATACGTGAGTTCAGGTCATCTGTTTAATATTACAGTGTTTTATTGTATCTAATAAATTTAAGTCATTTATTTATATGAGTCGGCGTAAATTTTTCGTCAATTCTCGCATGTACTTTTACTTACAGGTGACTGTTCAGAGCCGCGTTGGAGCTACGACGGAGTCAAATTATTGGCCCACGTGGAAGTAGCAAGTGGGTAAGAGTAGACACAGAAGGCAATAGTATCAATTATTTGTGGAAGTCTGATAAAAATTCCAAACTCATTTTCTCACTTGGACGCTTCTTTGAACTTTCCTTCGGTGGCTCCTTTTGTCGTCTTTCAATCGCTTTATTGTCTGAAAGAATCGATCTTTTACGACGCACGCCTCCACCTCTTTCTTATGTTTCCTCAACTTCTCCTTTCTCCCTTTCATGAGCTCTTAGCTTTTACACTTTAGTTCGCTTACAATTCAGTGAGATCATGGCCTCACCAGGCTTAGAAGGTAAATGTTTCTGTATCTGTTCATGGGATCTACTTATTTGCTTGCGTCCATTGAAATATACTTAGTTGTTGATTTCTGGGTTTCTCTTGAAATTTCATTTCATGTGTAGCTTTATCTATAGATAGTAGTTGGTCAATCCTCTTATAGGGTGTTTTCTCTGCGAATCTAGTAAAGCTTGGATCTTGGGAACAATTATTTAAAGAATCTTTGCTAAGTTCTAGCTTCGCAACTTGTAAAATTTCCATCTTTAAGAATTTCTGTTTTTGCCATATGATAATTTCACGCTTCTTTGCTCCTGCTAAGTTCTTATAAATCCTGATCTTTATTGACTCGTGAAGAATACGATACAGCCGTTTTAAATTTAGCAGGCTTTTTACCATTTCTAGATGTGCAGATTATGGAAATCTTGAAAAGATAAAAGAAAACTTACATCCATAGGGAAAAATATAGGAGAGGAAGAAAGTTTTTGTCTTGCTTGTATAATTTTTGTGATTGATGGTTATGTACTAGGCGAGAGAGATTTGGAGAAGGGATTAACACAACCCCAGCTCAACCACAACCCACTTGGAGAGCTTTCACCTGCACCATCTCCATCCTCAACATCAACAGCTCCAGCTCTAGTTTTGTCCAACTCCGGAAAACGAATTGATCAAGCAGGAAGAAAGAAATATGTAAAGCAAGTGACCGGGCGCCACAATGATACTGAGTTGCACTTAGCAGCTCAGCGTGGAGATTTGGCTGCTGTCAAGCAGATTCTTGATGATATTGATTCACAGATGGTTGGGACTTTGAGTGGGGTGGATTTGGATAAGGAGGTAGCAGAGATAAGGGCATCGGTAGTGAATGAGGTCAATGAATTGGAAGAGACTGTGTTGTTTACTGCTGCTGATAGAGGTCACCTTGAGGTGGTGAAGGAGCTGTTGAAGTACTCTAGTAAGGAGTGCCTTTCAAGAAAGAATAAGTCAGGGTTTGATCCATTGCATATTGCTGCTTTACAAGGGCATTGCGGTAATGTATTTGATTTTTTTTTCCTTATTTGGTTTTAATCGTTCAAGCTATCTTTAAGTTCAGTTTATAATTTATTGAACTGAACAAATCAATGTGATTATAGTTGCATACTTGACATATTGGACTGTTAATTATCTTATGGTAGGTAGTAATCTTGTAGAAAACATAATCAAGCCCCTGTAGTAGAAAAATGTATGACTCAGTGAAAAACAATATGATCATGAAGCCCATATATATTGTAGTTTCATACCTTTTGTTTTTCTCTCTCAGTAGTTTGTCAATTTATGCTGTGGTATACCAAGTAATGAGCTCAAGAGAATGATTGCTTGACTTTTGACAGTTGCAATTTGTTGAAAAATTGAATTCCTCGTAGTCAACGTTTTCTTCTGCTTAAAATGATTCCCTTCTTACAGAAATCGTTCAAGTACTGCTGGATCACGACCCAAGCTTGAGTCGAACTTTTGGCCCATCCAATGCCACTCCTCTTGTATCTGCAGCTGTAAGAGGACATACTGCTGTTGTGAATGAGTTGCTGACAAAGGACAGCAGCTTGTTGGAGATATCTAAATCCAACGGGAAAAATGCTTTGCATTTAGCTGTACGGCAGGGGCATGTAGATGTTGTCAAAGCATTGCTAAGCAAAGATCCTCAATTGGCACGAAGGACTGACAAGAAAGGACAGACAGTATTACATATGGCTGTGAAAGGGCAGAGCTGTGAGGTGGTGAAATTGCTTCTTGACGCAGATGCTGCTATTGTGATGCTCCCGGACAAGTTTGGTAATACAGCATTACATGTGGCAACCCGGAAAAAACGGTCAGAGGTATGTCTGTTGCATCATTCACACCTCTGGTGATTATTTTTTGGTTCTTTTGTTATGCCATTCAAGGCCTTAATCATATAATTGATATTGGTTTTGAACCTCTGTAGTCCTTGAATTATATTTTGAAGACAAATCCTTGTGTCCCACTATAGTTGCTGAATTTTAGTTTCCAGACTTCTATTATGCATGTTGCACGATTTCTCAATGTAATCACGTAGCTTTCAACAATTTATTAAGAACCAATCTTGAATTTTCTGTGTATTTGCAGATAGTGAACGAACTGTTGTTACTTCCAGATACAAATGTAAATGCACTGACAAGAGACCATAAGACAGCTCTCGACATAGCCGAAGGGCTTCCGCTCTCTGAAGAATCCTCTGATATAAAGGCATGCCTTGCTCGGTATGATGCTGTTAGAGCTAATGAACTGAACCAACCGAGGGATGAGCTCAGGAAAACAGTGACTCAAATTAAAAAAGACGTTCACACCCAACTTGAGCAGACCAGAAGGACCAACAAGAATGTTCATAATATTTCTAAGGAGCTCAGGAAGCTACACCGTGAAGGCATCAATAATGCCACCAACTCGGTGACGGTTGTGGCAGTTCTATTTGCAACAGTTGCCTTTGCAGCCATTTTTACGGTGCCTGGTGGGGACAACGATAACGGAATGGCAGTGGTAGTAACCCATGCTTCTTTCAAAATTTTCTTCATCTTCAATGCTATTGCCCTGTTCACATCCTTAGCTGTTGTTGTGGTTCAAATTACATTGGTGAGAGGTGAGACAAAAGCTGAGAAACGTGTAGTTGTGGTGATTAACAAACTAATGTGGTTGGCTTCTGTGTGCACTTCAGTAGCTTTCATTGCCTCCTCTTATATCGTGGTTGGCCGGAAACATAAATGGGCAGCGATTTTGGTGACAGTAGTTGGTGGAGTGATAATGGCTGCTGTTCTTGGGACAATGACTTACTATGTAGTGAAATCCAAGAGAATCCGCTCAATGAGGAAGAAGGATAAGCATACAAGGAGAAGTGGATCGAACTCATGGCATCACTCTGAATTCTCCAATTCAGAAGTGGATCGAATTTATGCCCTTTAATTCGACACTGCAACTGCTGCCGAAAACCTGAAGATTGTATCTAGCAAAGTAAATGTTGAAAGAGAAGTGGATCCAACTCATGGCATCACTCTTATTTCTCCGATTCAGAAGTGGATCAAATTTATGCCCTTTAATTTGACACTGCTGCTGAAAACCTGAGGATTGTATCTGGCAAAGTGAATGTTGAACTAGAAAGTAACAATATTCATCTAAATAAATCTTTTACTTCCATTAACTGGTATGCTACTAGTTACATTGTTTTGTCTAGTTTAGCCAAATTTGGATATGCCTAGAAAGGAAAATGGAAACTTTAGTACTCTGAACTTGGAATGATCTCAACTTTTTGGCAAGAAAATGACATCCATGTGATGTTGATCGTTTCAATGGTGTCAGCATCACGTCTCATGCACTTCACTTGGACAACATATGAATGAAGGTCCTTGCGTTCCCATTTGATCAGGGTCCAACCAGGCGTGCGTGACACTGTCTGAATTCCAAGATAAAACTGTAAAAAAAAAACATAATGAAAACCATAAACTAAAGATGGTTCCATTCAGAGTCTGCAAGTTTGCTGCAACTGTGCGTTACAAGAGAGCGTTTATCCAGAGGAAGGTAAAGGTACAGTCTTGATACAGATTTCTGGACTTGAGAAGCTGAAACAGATAAAAAAGAAAATGGTTTGAATCCAAATGAAACAGTGACAGAGCAAGCAAGCAATGGGAGCCCAAACCAGTTTCTTTACGAATGCGATAGCTCTTTTCAGATTGAAGACATTGCAAAAGATGTTCTTCAAATTTCCAATCTCCACTTTAAAATCAACCACTTGGTTGTTGAGCTTGAACCTCTCTTACTTCAGCCTCATGACCATCCAAACGGTCCCTCTTCGTTGTCTTTTTTCTTTTCTTTTTTTGTTTGTGTTTTTTTCTGCTCTTCCTTGTCCTTCCGTCATCTTTACTTCTGCTCTGTTTTTTGAAGTTCTCGTCTTTTTCTATTGGCTTGCTTTTCTTGGTCTGAAAATGCAGCTGTTCGTCCAGTCAGAGCGCTCTGTGAGGTCTCGTCATAAGCTTCCAAGGTCTGTGTTATGTCTGTAGAGGAAAAGGAAACTATCTTTCATTACTTTAGTTTGAAAGATTCAACTGTCTGGCTTTAGCATTCATTTAATTATGCAGAAAGTAATAGGCTTTTCTATAAATATAGATTGGTTTCATGGATAGAGACTTAAACTGAGGTTGTTGTTGTTCTTTCCAGGAACAGGTTGCTTAGAATAGAATTCTAGCAGGTACTTCGCTAGTCACTTGAGATATGTTGGCATCATTTTTTAAAATTTGCAATAGCATCCACAATATTGCGATTGCGGTATTGTTGCCACAGTTCACCACAAGTTTGGCTACATTTCCCACAATTGCCTGCAACCACAGACAATCTGCTGTCTGCAATTTAAAACCTTGGTTGGCATTGAGTTTTCATAGTCTGATAGTTGATGACTGGCATTTAAGAGCAGGGATATTTTGGGTTAACAGGTGTAAGGTTTCGAAATGTTGATTTGAACTCATTCAATTTATGTCTCCAGGAATAGAACTTCTAGATCCAGAGACAACTCGGCTTTGTTGAAGTGATGAGGAATAGAAAATTATGTGACTATATTGGGAAAAAATGAGAAAACTAAGGTTACACCAGAAAGCAATCCTGCCTTACTGCTTAGTTTTGCAATGTTATGGATATTCAGTTATAGTGTTCTATGTTTATGCTTTATTCACTAATGCCGGAGCCTGAAGGCTGTGGTTTCTGTTGTTCTTGGTCAATGGTTTAAGATATGGATTCCAAGAACAAAAGTGGCCTAGATGCTGGACTTGATACAAGCTTTCTGTTCCTTTCTCACTGATACTCTGTACGTTTTCAACACCAATGTGAGAACCTCTTCATATCTTTTATCCTATTTCTTTTCACCTGCAGGTTATTGATTGTGTGGTAACAAACAAGCATCTGTCAAGGATTAGGCAAAAGTGAAGCCTTTGTCCTTTATCTTCCCTCTTGAATTCACAGGCAGGAATAATGTGTTTACAGTGGAGTCACCCCCCCAGGTATCTCTCAGATGGTGTGATTTTGAATACTATGAACAGGACCAAAGTGTGCTTTTAGTTTCTTGAAGAGATGCTTTTACAAATAAAGGTAAAGGAAGTGTTTGGCATACAGATTATCAGCTGTTTTTTAATTTATAGACTAAAAATTAGCTTTTTGATTACCTTAAAAACTATTGATATGTTTAGTAAATGATTTATTAATTAGTTTATTTAACTCTAATAAGCTGATTTCTAAAAGCTCCATAAGAGGAGCTTTTGGAGTTAGCTCTTTGTCTAATAACAATATTGTACTCCTCTTTACTCTCTACTTTTGCTTTGTGTATTTTTAAAGTTGGCTTTTTTTGATCATATAATTATGTTGTGAAGTTTGGAAGAATACAATAAAGAGGTTAATTAAACTTTTTAATCTGTATTTAATTTTATAATATTAGTTTCCATTTAAAAATACCATAATATTAAGTTTTTGAATATAAAGAGTCACATCAAATTAATATTTTTAGTATATAACTAATATATATCGTATTTGTGTCATACTATAATTATAGATATTTTCAATTTATTAAATAATAAAATTCATACATTATATGAAAAAATATTAATATGATGTGACGAACTGCATCATTCATATTAATAGAAAATTTAACGTTAGATTATTATTATTATTTTTATTAAAGTTATAAACTTAATTTTTGTAAAATTAAATATCTAAATCTAAATTATTATAAAAATATTCAACAAAATACTAAGAAATATAAAATTCATATTCTTTTTTTAAAAAAATTTATGTCCTCATAAGTCATTTTACACATCAAAAGTTACTATTAAATAGCTAATTTTATCAAACATTTTTAATAAACAACTGATATTATCCGCTAATCAAATCAGCTATTAGCTAACTGCTGATAGAATCGATTAACAGGTAATATAATATGTTGTTTTGCCAATAAGGGCCAAAGACTTCCAATTTATTTTTGTTTGAACAAGAACGAAAGTAAGATTATTTCAACACAATTTTGCTTTCGCACTATGAAAGACAAGGCCACTATGTAGTCCATGCCTAACACCGGTTAGTTCTTCCCTACCGACGAGCAAGAAAGGTGCCAAGATCATTCACATTTCGTCCTGAGAGTGTTTCAGAGTAGATATAACCGCAAGTTAGCTAGGATCGATCGTGTTATGGTCAGGGTTGTTCTTAATATTTTATACCCTTTGGCAAAGTAAAAAAAAGAGTTTCTATTTTTACCTATTTTTAAATCCTTATAAAAATAAAAATAAACAAAATATATAATTACTTGTTGTTTTTTATAAAGTTGAAAGTTGTTTCATTTTATTTTTTATGAAAATAAAAATAAGCTATAATTTATTATTTATGAGAACGAACTTTAGGTGAATGCATGCCCTGACATTGCCCGGCCGCCCTGGTTATGGTAATATCTAAGTTTCATATTAATAGTATTTGTAAAAACCTTTAATCACTTGGACTAGGATGGTGTCCTGACATTGTGAAATGGCAATCAACTGTGTGTACAAGTTATCCAAAGGATCTGTAATCTTTAACATTTCCAACTATTACAAGTTGCCTGCAGGATGTTTTACGATTCCTTCCTCGCAAAAAAAAAAATCAATATTGCAAGATTGCTGGTGTAGATTTTATGAAGTTCTCAATATAATCCTGCCCAACAGATCATCAAGTTTGAAGTTTCAGGTCACCGATATTTTAATGTTTATGTGCTCTTTCTGTGCTTGCAGAAGTGGTTGCACAAATGAATCCATGAATCTTACCTACTGCAGTCTGGAGGAAGCTATTTAGGAATAACAAAGCTTGTATTTTGTTCTGATGGAATGGATATCAACTTGAGAAGCAAAGTTCAATTCTTTATTGGGAAAGATTACGCAAGGCTCGATTTTTGTTGGTTTTTTTGTAGAAGTTAGCAAAAAAGCAGAAGGGATGGCAATTTTTTATCCATAAGCTTAAATTTAGTTGATTTTAATAGGTCAGGTTCAGGTCCAGACAAATTTAAAGTATAATTATTCTAAGCAAAATAATCGTTTTACTTAGTCCGAGGCTCAACTCTTCTAAACAAAACGTTATTATTTTGCTTAGAATAATTAGAACTTGAATTTGTCTAGACCTGAATTTGAGCTATTGAGGCTCAACTCTTCTAAGTAAAACGATATTATTTTATTTAGAATAATTAGATCTCGAATTTGTTTGACCCGAGGTTCAACTCTTCTAAGTAAAATGATGTTATTTTGTTTAGAATAATTAGACCTCGAATTTTTCTAGGCCCGACAACCCGGACCCTAATTTAATTTTAAAAAATAAATTATTCTATATTTTTAATTTTTTTAAAAAAAATTTAAAAAACTTAGGGGGCTGGCCCATGCCATCCCTAAAAATTAGAGTAAGGAAAAGCTTTTCTTGTTATATGCTTATCAACGACCCTTAGTGCTCAACATCATCAATTAGCCTTTTTGTTGCTTTCTTTGGTTTTATTCCTGTCAAAGTTCTGGCTGACACATTCACTCATATTAAGGTTTAGCATACCCATTTAATAAATCTAAAACTTAAAAGGAAGCCCTGGAATGATGCAGGTCTAAACCTGAAGATATTCTCTTCCTCTGGATCCTAAACCAAATGTTCTGCCAACCTTGCTAGTTTGAACTGAAATTTCATATTATTACAAAGTTACTTGCTTTCCTTTTGTGATTTTGAATACTATTCTAAACACAAGTAGTGGGCATCTTCTACTAAGTGCCAACATTTTTTTACACATGTTGATCATAGTTTGCTAATTAGTTGGAAAGTATCATGTTTAGACTTTGATCCGGGATAAAATTTTCCTTGTTCATTTGTTTACTTCAGGTGGGTCTTACTCATTTGATCTTCCAGGTAGGTTCTCCTTAATTTTGCATGTCATTATCAGATCCCTTATCCTATCATTGACTAGAAGCTAATGATATTTTCAAGCCTTACTCTTAAAGGAGTTAGAAATTTGGTAGAAGAGAGTTCTTGGAAGCAATGTCAAGTTGATAGTGAAACAAGTTGATGATTGGAAGATCAATCTTCTTTTTCTTTGGTCATTGAAAATAATGAGGAACATTCAGGTTTAATTAGTCTTAAGGACCTTGTAAAAGCCATGAATGATAACCACTAAGTCTGCTTTTAATCCTGTATCAGAAGGATGAAGGGCAGGGTGGTGCCCTAAGAAATAGGCTTAAGCTGTTTGAATCCGAATATACGGAAAAGGGGAGTTCAAGAGCTCCTCCGCTCATCTTTAGGAATGTTCTTCATTACAGATAATGAAAACCATTCTATTACTGCCAACTCAAGAAGACGAGCGCTCTAAAATATTCGGTTTATGGAAGTTGGATTAATATGGAAACATTGGAATTTTACTTTTAGACTTTCAAAAGTACTTTTAACTTAAGATCATGTGAACTATCAGGAGTAGCCATAGGATATATCTTTTGTTGAATAGGTGCTGATTCTAAACTCACCATGTCTTGGACTTGGTACTAATAACAACTCCTGCTCAACATTTAAGGACTTGGTACTAATAACAACTCCTACTCAACAGAAGTGAGCATGAAATCAGGATAATGAAAGGCATGAAAAGAGACATCAGAAAGCAGCCTAGATTCTGTGCTTTTCCTTTTCTTGTTGAAGTTCATCCCCTGCAAAGAACAGATCTTTCTTGATTTTCAATTTTGGAAGTTGAAAATGAATAAAACCCCAATTCACTTGCAGTCTTCCTTGCGTGGGACAACTGTTGTGATTGCTTGCAATGAGCTATTGCCCCTTGTATTGGATTCTCAATCTCTGAATTTGTACTGCTGCTTCTCTTGAGAAAAGGCAGCTGAGTAGACCTGTTTGAATTGGTTGAGCTTGATGAAGAAGAAGAAGAAGAACCTGATGATGAAGAAGACAATGAAAGCTTGGTTATCGAATGCCGTTTAATTGACATTGAGAAAGATCTTCTGTGAAGCCGACCACTTCCATCCTCAGTTTCTTTGCTCAACTTCTGGCTTGCGTTTGTTGATAACTGGTACTTTTCTCTCTGTATTTGCCCGAAAGGATTTTTCTTTCCAGCCTTCACATGTCTGTTCATTGATTCTTTGGCTCTTGAAACTGTCCCTTCGTCTGCAACTTTTGTAGCAGCAGTACAGGATTCTGCTGAACAACCTGACCTGCCAAACAAAGACTTGAGATAAGCCCTAGAAGCCTTCAACTTTGAACCAATTGATGAAGACTGTTTGATTATATTGAGCTTTCTGGACCATGGTTTCTTTTTATTCTCTCCAGTGAAATCACTGGATTCAGTTGAATTATACTCGAAGAAGTACTCTTCAGGATTCAGTTCTCTACTAACATAGCAAGACTCAGCAGGAGAAACATTGCAGGACTCAAATGGGGTACTTCTGGTTGTTGGTGTAGCTGCCGTTGTCATCGATGGTGTGCCATAGAATTCTTCATAAGCATCTTTTCTCTCATTATACCCAAAGTTGGAGCTTTCCAAGAGCTTTTCAACCATTTGTAAACGTGGTGGGAGGTGAAGAGGAAGGAGCTTTCCTTTGTAGAAAAGTTCATCAGCTGGTGAAGTTGTACTGTACTGCTTTTCTAGTGAATTGGAAGACATTTGGAACTCAAACTCTCTTTGATGTGGAGGAGAGCTTATAGAGCGGCACATGAAGTTGGAGTATGAGCTAACTTCCATGTCAATATACTCTTCCTCTGCATGATCATAAAACTGGAGGTTCAAAGCCATCTTTAGCAGATCAAGTACAGAAACTATGATTGACCTCTCTCTGTTAGGTATGCTCACCTTTTGTGCCTGGAGTGAGTAATTGTGTGCTTAGAAATGGTGGAGCAATGAGAAAATGAAGGGAAAGTTCCAATATTTAAAAGCCTGACAAAGCTAAAAACCTGTAGACACTGTTCAGAATCTTTTTAGTCTTTTTATTGCTTCCAGATATGTTCTAACATTATGAAAATGGGAATTGCTCTAATGGTCCAACATTGACCCATTTTTGTTCTTTCTTTTTCTTATAAACTGATAGCTGATTTGTCATTGCCTGTTACACTATAAAAGTGGGTAAGGAAATCATCTCACGCATCACGCATCACGCATCACACATCACACACACACACACACACAAACACAAAAGTTTTCTTTAATAAAGTTTGTTTAGGAAGAGACTCATGCAACTCTTGTTAGCTCAGGAATTGGTCATATTCTGTTTTGCTTTGCAGGATTCCCTGAAATTATACTTTCCGATGAGTCAATCCAAAAGTTTGAGACAACTTGACTCATCCAAGATTATGATTGGTCAGAAGCAAAAACACATTGGATTTATTAATATCAGTCGAATTCTGTGATTTAAGGAGTATTCACAAAGAAAATTTCTAAACAACATACTCTTTGATTAAAGTCTATTCCCATTATAATTAACAAAACAAGGCAAAAACAAGCTCCAATACAGTATTTGGAGCCTGAAATGCTGATAAGACAAGGCCATGTCCTTGAAAACTATTTAATATTACTTTTGTCTTATGCAACATCCCCTTAAGGTCAAGTGGTTGGAATTTCAAACTTGCCCATGTCTTTATATACATTATTACTATATAACAAATCATTTGTTTCTTCTCTTCCCTTTAATCAAGTGAACAGGCTTGAAAAGGCTAATAAATTTAGAACTAAAGGTTACTTTTAACACTTTACTAAGTGTCACTACTTTTACTGGATTCCTGGGATTGTTCTGTTTCACTTGATATAAGTGTCTGCCTTTTGCATCATCCTGTTAACAATCATATCTTCTTTTTGGTTCACAAAAAGTTGTTAATTTAAGTCCTTTTTTTTATTCTTTTCATAAGTTTAATCTTTCTTAAATCATCTTTCGAGTCGGAAGCATAACAATTAAAACCCTCTCCATAAAAATGAATCAAAATTCCAAACCTGAGTTGGATAGGCCAATCCTTAATGGAGATTGTAGTTGCTATGAAATGAAGTGACTACAGAGAATGAAGTGTTAGCTTCACTAAGAAAACAACAGATAGGCCGACATTTTATGGTGGAGATAAAAAGAATTGTGGATGGTTATGCCTAACAATGCTCGAGACTTTTGTTGGTCTTTCCTTTTATCACACACTCCTCCTGTATTTAAGAACTCAACCTATCTTTTTGTCTTCTTGTATTATTAGTATTACTTTATATAAACAGTATGAAACTCATGACTTGAGACAAATGTCAAGGGAAGAAACATATCATCGGAGTTCAAAAAATTTCTAATCTTTTCTTTTTATATATATATTCATTTGAAAAGGGTCTATAACAAATTATGCAACTACTTTCTCTTGGAACTTGCAAGTCCTTTTTAGGAGCTAAGATCTTCTGTCTAATATTACTCTATCCTATCTTGTCCATTTAATCTCAGTCATTTAATTATATGAGCCCAGTGTCTATTTATGTGGGTCCTGCATAAATGAATGGTTAAGATTTAAATGGACAGAATAGGACAGAGTAATACTGGACAAAAGATCTGGACTCCCTTTTTAGGCACCACCAAGTATATTGTCAAAAGCAAGCTGTTAGCCTCAGCAAATCCATCATAAGCTTGATCTTACCCACTGGTTTGAATAGGAAATGGGAATAAGATAACTCAGTCCATCTGAAGATAATTCATTCTCAAAAACTTCCATCACTTGCATAAAATAGACATCATTGGCAGGCAACTATCATGCCAAAAGTATTGGACATAAATTGTCCCTTCTACCTCTGTCTATATCCCAGCATCGCATTGCATTCCGACACATTCCATCGGTTCTTTTTTTCTCAGAACTAGTTTACCACATCTTAGCTCTGCTGAATGATACCTTCACAAACTGTTGTCTCTGTCTCTGAGATATGAAACTAGGATTCTGCTGGGACACACCTGAAGCAGAAGTAAAGAATAGCCACAGATGCGTCTATCCTGTAGACCCACCACCCAGAAAATATGGTTGCCAAGGTCGTTTTCTACCAACTCCAAGTTCAAGCAGCCTTTGTTCTGAGCAAATGGGTTCCATTTGCTAGATATCCAACCAGCAACAGATGTAATAAAACTACAATAGCCACAAAAGTGGAAGTCGTTTCAATGATATTCTTTAATAGAACTCCAGTGGGGGACCAATCCACTATCTCCTGTACTCTTGCCTTGAAGACATCCATGGCCCTGCATAATCACTATGTTCACCAAAAGAAAGAATCACAATTTCCAGATCAGGAAACTTTTTATCACTATATCTGCCTACCTTTCTGATTTTCCATAAATTTGTATAAACTGAGGTGTTCTAAATCCCATTCTACTTGAGGGTCATCTCCACAACCAATGCGTCGTCCCCACTGCCACCTTTGGCCATTTACCTTTCTGAATTTGACTCCTGGTGGCAGAGCGCGAAGACTCTGACCAGCTTATATTTCTGCTGCACGATATGAGCAAGCAATGTCCCAGAAATCATTAAGATTATCCATTTACATTCAAATAAACTTCATTGATACAGTTCATCAAATTCACGGTACAACTTTGACAATTTACAGAAGAATCAACAAATATAAACTTCAGTACTGTTATAAGTATGTTACACCAAAAGCTTTTAATATGGTTATAGCTTCCGGGAAGGTCAGGGAAAAGACGAACATCACGTCTCATTGATTAAGATCATCATTACCTCACATATAATTACAGCAATAACCTATACGAGAAGAGTTTTCTATTACTTGCTTGCAGCAGTATCACCAGATCTCAGCTCTCGTTCAAGCTCATCGAATTCCCAGTCACCAATCTCTTCTCCTGAGTAGTCTCGGCCAACCTTTCCAATCTCTGACTCCAGCTTTGCTAGTTCTGCTGCATGGTCAAGAACCGACGATACCTCAACAGCAGATGCCTTGGGATCATCATCTGACTCAGATTTTCCTATAGTAGCAGGATCTTCCATTGGCTGGTTGGATGAACTTCCAACCAACTTCTCTGATGCAATTTGTGCTTTTGGAGATGGCATCTCCACATCCAGATCCGGTCTTTCAATAGAGTCAAATTCCACCCTTAACTTTCCAATATCCTCAAATAGCTCTTTAATTCGCATGTCATCTTTCCTGAATCAGAAAGGTCGAAATTTGAATATTTCCATACAATATGCAGCTAAATAATGTAAATAATGAATAATGTCCAAAAAAAGGACGAATAAAACAAAGGAATATTGGACCGAGATAGAATACCACCTAGAACTTGCCTCTTGTGAAGCATAAAATTGCTCTTTCATGTTGTCCACTACGCTGAAGATGGCAATAATCTGAAATAACGCAGGATAGATTTTAAGATTTGTAATCTATCCCCCCAGGAGTTGTGCCCTTAATATAATGGGATATTAGGCCATGTTGGACATCTTACACTTCCATAGTGCATCTAATCAAATTTCTCAAAGATTCAGTAAGCATTACTTTGGGCACAAGGATATCAATGAGGAACTTCAATTTCAAAAGTTACAAACATAGAATTATTTTGTAAAAGAAGCCATGGATAACAGAACAAATAAGGCAGAAATCACAGATGTTCCCAGAAGCTGCTGAAGTTATGGTCTTGTTCTTTTTCCCGAAGAGAAGGGAGAAAATTGGAAAAGAAGAGGGGGTGTCTAATAACAATCTGACAAGTTGATTACACTATTAAATAGCAAAAGCATCAATAGTCATAAGACTCCTGACCTCAACAAGATATGCATAATGTAAAAAAAATCAGAAATGCAATCCCTTCGCGTGCTTTATCCAAATGTAGGCAACCAAATTAAGATATGTTTCCATGTAAACTAAGGGTACATACGGAATCTCCATCATTCAAGCATCCTATGCAGGAAGAGAGAAAAAATATAGCATTTTGCAGTAAATGCAGAATGCATAAATCTTTTGTTCATATGTAGGAGCACTGACTCAGCAAGCAGGAAACGAAACCTAGCCTACCTTAGCTTCATAGCCCAGATATTCTTCCTCAAGATTTTGCCTTGGGTTTAGTACTTTAGAATCTTCATTCTCTGCACTAGATGCCATCCCCGACCTGTATAATCAAGTGGACTAAAAATTTAATAGGGGTTCAAGATATAACTCATCATGTCAGCCTACTGCATTACCCTTCACTTAGATGCTTTAGGTTCTTTACATATTGTCCAATTCGGGTGACTGAAGGTTCCAACTCTTTCTGCATGATAGATGGGTGTGGAGTATGAGGAACAATGCGTAGATATACAGCAAAAGAGAGAGAGAGAGAGAGAGAGGTGATAGACAAGAATTCCTAATTTGGTTAAATTTTCTTCACAAATAAACCAAACCTTGTAATCGGAGAGAAGTTGGATAGCCAAATTTGTAAAATACTCCTCGTGTATCCCCAGCTCATCACTTGAAAGAGTAAACAATCATCCACAAGATTGCAAGGCAATTTCAGTAATGAGGAATGAGACACAACAAAGATAAATTTGCTCCCCCTCATAAACCTCCACAGGCAAAACAAATCAACTACAGTATAGAAATGGGAATGTCACCAACTCAATAACATAATATTACTTACTTGACCTGCTTCTCCTTATTTTCTGTAGCATAGCGTTGAAGAGTCCAAGAATCTTCCAGAAAATTAATCCATGTGCTGAGAACATCTGCTTCTACTTTGCATGCAGAAATTGATTTTGACAGTTCATCTTCCTACAAACAGATTAAGAAAAAACAACAAACATGTAAATAATGAGAAGACCAAAGACCTCACACTAGATAATTGCAAACTCATAAATTTAGAAAGAAAGCCCAAGAAGAAAATTCAAAACCTTTGTTGTCAAATGCTCCATAATCTGATTGTTAGCTTCGTCAAATTGATCTCTTTCTTCCCTGGCATTCCTAAGGCGTGCATTTGCAGCAGCCAAAGAGATATTAACCTAAAAGAATGAACTGTCATTATGTACTTGTCATCACTAAAGTATAAATACCTGATTATAGAGTAGGCATATCAGTTCAAATAATTCATTGACTAATCCATTGAATGATTCATATGTTTTAGTTTCAAACGGGTACAAGAATGCCTACAAATCAGAGAATACATGGGGTGCAGCTAGTTCAGAAGTCCATCAGAAATGGAATCAGGATATGCCAATATAAAATTGAAGTTTTAAGCCTGTTTTGATGCCACTTAAACATCAGATCTCTAATTCTCCAATTTCAACATTAATCAATTTTACATCAGCTTTGCTTAAAGTATTTGATAACCAGAAGTTTATGCAGTAAAAGAAGTTATGTAGCAGCGTTAACATTAAAATAACCATATTCCGAAGTATAATATGATAAAACAAATCCCAGTTAAAGTGGTACCAAACCAGCAGTCAGTTGAAGGAGAAGGGGTGACTTGGAACAGGAGAATTGGATGAGGAAAAACCTTTTTCAGTTGAGCTTCAAGTTCATCTCTTTCTTTTTCAAGCCCTGCAATCTCAGCTGATATTTCCTAGAAAGAACGGAAAGAAAAATAAATTTTCCATTACAATAAGGGGATCAAAACTCTAGCATGCTTAGCAGTAACATCTACTTCTCTTCCTATGTGGGCCAGGCACAAAGCTTAGAAAGATCATAAACCATGAAGAAAGCTATGGCTGGGAAGAAATAAAGTTTTCAAGTAAAGTGTTATAAAAAGAATTTCTAACTTCTAATGTGCAGTGGCTTATCTGAGGAACATTATGCAGCTAACTGAAAAGACCTTTCCATATATGCCAATCAAACCAAACAGACAGCAAAGCTCAGAATAGCAAAAGAACTTGATTAAATATATCAGAATGCCTTTATATATATATATATATATATATACACAATGTTACTTAAAGCCAAGTCCCAAGCGTTAAATAGGTAAAAGTGAAATATCACTCGCATAGCAAAATCATATCAAAAGCTTGCGCAAGAGGGCACAAAATTTCAACAGTAAAGCTCCCACTGCACAACTTCTCATAGGAAGATATATCGCTTTTAAACAAAAAACTTCCCGAAAATTTGCAGTAAAGCCTGAGTTAAAAATGCAGTTTCTTTTCTGGCTTACAGAGCAATCTAATAACAAATGAGAATTCCAAAATATTGATGCAAAAGCACGTTACCTTCTCTTTTTCATTAGCTTCGTCAGCTTTGGTAACACGAACTTTAAGTGCCTCTTCCTTTTGCAATCTGCCAAATACAGGAGGATAAAGGAAAGAGAAAACAACATGAGTCTCACTCTAGTTTACTCATTTCATCTGTTCACCATTATTTATATGCATGATGAATGAGACATGCATCATTTTCATTAAAATGAGACAAAACATGCTTCACCGATTCCTCTAAGTAACTAAGAATGCATCATTCTTGTTAAAACTGGGACCGAGTCATGAATTAGATCTCAAGTCACCAAACAAAATTCCATGTTCTCTAAAAATAATGTTAACTCGATCTTCCTTCAAACGCATAGAATTCATGGAACATCTTAATGCAGTGATATAATATTTCCAGCAATAGAACTAAAAAAGAGCAGACAGAGCCTGAATAAACAACTATTATTACACACCCAACTACGAGGTGGAAGTCAAGAGACTAGAGAAAATGATCCGTGCTTCAATTAGGTTCTATACCTGCTATCTAATATACGCTTTTCAGATTTTTTCATGGAGTTAGCCAGAGATTCTGACAACACCTTCAACTTGTCAATCTGCTCATAAAAGAAAAACAGGTGAGTGATAATGGACACAGCTTTGTAGTCTGGGCTAAATATCATATCTGGTTGATATTAGAAAGAATATTATAAAAAATGACCCTTCATGCAAGACAAAACCACATTCAAAAGTATCAATTTTAAGGAAAAGTAAAGAAATGAAGAGACATCCAAGCAGGCACCCATATTATGATATATATTCAAGTTTCACGAAAAGAAAAATGCGAGAGCAGCAACTGTCAACCTGTATCCAGTTGATAACACAATGACAGAAAGCATATCAAAACCTTTAAGACAAGCATGTAACTATAAAAGACAATCCAACAGTGCAAGCATAGCCTACCTTTTGAGCATGAATCTCAGGAGAGTCTCCAGAGTTCAAGTTTTTCTTTCTCAATAGAAGTCCTTCCAACTTGGAACAGATTCGGATTTGTGCGAGAGCTTTTCTCAGGACCTACATTATATACATTCATTCATAGTTTTCCAACATCAGCAAGCCTCTATTAACGCATAAAAATAGACAAGATTCTACAAGTATTCTCATTCTTAAGGTGATTTCAAGAATGAAATCAGAAATCAAGAAGTTATTTGTATGCAAGTTGCAACGAATTGTGTTTCTGGGCCAACTTTTTTATATAACTTCAATGATTTTTTAATTGTATCATAGAAGCCTCGTGTATCTTTTCCAGTTATTCTTATTGGACTTGATAAGGGCCATTTGGAAAATAGCATAAACACCTGCCATGAATAAACTTAACTCAGACCACATAATTTTGACATGACAGAGGAGAAATAAATAGTCACCATTGTCCAAGAAAAAATAAAATACACTAAAAATCAGCATGCTAGCGTGAAAGCCATTATTATGGTCACTCCAAATACAAGTGAGGGAAAAAGAGAACAATTTATTCAGCTCACCTGAATAGCATCTTCACTAGTTTCATCAGAAGTTTTTTCTTGACCTTCATCCAATGGTTTCTGTGAGCCACTAATTTCATCAAGTTTATTCCTCAGATTTGAGGCTTCAGCATCTATTCTGTGACCAAATATGCATCAAATAGCATATTAAGAAACGTCAACTAACGTTTTTCCTTCATATAGTCAATATACTATGTGCTAAGGATTTCAGAGATGGGAATATGCATGTTTTCTTAACTAATAAGTGCATAGATAGTAAAACAAATGAGTAACTATACTTTCACATTATTTTGGTTTCTTGAGTAATTAACAAGGAAAAATAACTTTCCTCCACTCCATCATCATCCATCATAATTCAAATACATACCGCTATGAAAACATAAAACTGCACAGTTCCATAGAGACAAATTAAACTTCAAAATCAATTTCACAGAGCAAGAACAAGAAATGGGCCATAGCAAAGATGAGATAACCAAAATCTCAACAATTACCTGCTAAATTCAGCACTAATTTTTAATCCAGTTATTGCACCTTGCACAAATTGAAGCAGTTCCTCCCGCTTCACCTAAAGTCAGGAAAATAGAAAGAAAGGTCAAATGATCCATCTTCATTTTCATTACAAAAGAATAAAAAGGAAAGTAAGCATTCATTGAGAAGTCCTCCAAACATGCTCAAGCAAATCATCCTGTTATTCCAACTTGACGTAACCACTCACCAAATTGATGGAGAAGCAGGATTATGTAGTCATCTTATTTCAGAATTGTAAAGACCAGCATTGTATTCCTAAGTGGATCCCATACTCACTTCTGTTAGTCATTTTTTCCAAACAATGATTCTCAGCTTAAAGCATTAACCAATTCAAGTTTAGAACATATATTCTATACCAGGAGAACAAACATCAGCATGTTGTTAATGAATCCAAGAAGAATTCTTACAAAATGATTTTAGTTCATCTTCATTTCTTACCAGCACTTCATCTTGATATCTTGCAAAAGCTGTGGCAAGATCCTGTATACTACTCAAAATAGCATTATGAACTTCTTTCCCTCCAGTTAAACAATGCCTGCATGTAATTATATTTGAAAAAAGTAAATGAAAAGTATGATTATTTTCAGGCTCATATTAAGAGCTAGATTCTGGCTCTATAAGTATACCATGCTACACTACATATCCAAGCAGATCCATGTGAATTGCCAAATTAAACTAAGATTCTGGCTCTATATGTATACCATGCTACACTACATATCCAAGCAGATCCATGTGAATTGCCAAATTAAACTAAGTACTTGCCTGTAAAACTAGAACAAATAAATGTAGGTCCCCATGAAGCCTTGGAATTTATAATGTTTTTGCCTCATCAAAAATGATATGTTTCTAAAGGCCCCACGAATAGCCAAATAAAGTAATATCATCTCAGACCATGATTTGACCACTGAATTAATAATCAAATAGCAAGCGGAATCACCTGAACATCACTAGAAGCAAAGAAATTTCTTCTTCAGTTGGCGGTTCAAGAATCTGAATCATAGAAAACATTTAGCCTGGAGTTAACCTTCATGCCCGGGAATTATATGAAGCTAGTAGTTAAACATAAGAATGTAGGACATCCAGATTACAGCTGCTTTTGTGTTTGACGAAAAAGAACTACAGGGCTATGCATCTACAACTTCGATTAAGCAACCACTCCAAATTTCAAACCAATATGTGAACTTCATTACACGAAGATGAAGTCTATGTTGGCAAAGAATGTTTTTCAAGGTTTATTATATCACAGGTTTAACTTGAATTAGAAACTGAAATGCTGAACTTAGTTTACCGTACCATGGATAATGTTATGCCCTCCAGAGCCTGACTTTGAAGAAAAACGTCTCGAAAGTTCATTGGCTCACCTCCAATGTCCATATCGTAATATAACACCTACTTGATTCAGCAGCAAACACAAAAACAATTTCCGTCAAAATCGTTCTAAAACAAATTTCAAAATGGACAACAATTTGCTATGTTACCTAACGATGCATTGACTTACCACAGCTGATCTCTTTGGACTATCTTTACCATCATCGTTGACGAGGTGTTCTTCAAGACTCTTCCTTTTATCTTCAGCAGAACTAGCCACAAATTTCTCAACCTCTTTGAGCACAACCAACCATCTTTTCAACAACATAACTCTCTCGGAGCCTCTACAAGAGACCGCAGCCTCCTCTAGTCTCTTCACTGTTTGCTTAACGCTTCTATAGCTCCGATTCCCCTGAAACGCATCGCCGAATCAAAACAAGTAAGAAAAGGAAAGTCAAAATCACAAAACCTCTCAATAAAAACCCCTAAATGCAACAGTTAACCGATTACAAGAGTTTCCAGGAAGTAAAATTTGAAGGAAAAAGAAAAAGGACAGGTCGAGTTTTGAAAAATGATTACGATGCGATCTTGCAGGATTTTGGCGCCTTCAGCGACAGCTTGGCCGGCGTGCTGGACGACGGAGTCAGCGTAGTTCCTGACAGCGCGAGTGAGGTTGTTCTTGTTCCCCACCTGTACTGCCTTGTTAACTGCGGATCTCAACCACGACATTTTCTTACTCTTTCTCGGGAAAATTATCACTTTCTTGGGAAAAAAATGTTTCGCGAAACAATCAGCAGACGTGATTAAGAAAGAAACAGACTTCTGTTCTCTTTGGTAAAATGAAAATCAAATATTATCCTTTTGGTTTTTGAAAAAAGGTTGGACCATGCGATGTCGTTTACGCGGGTTGAGGAGGAAGAAATGGTGGGAAGTTCTCTACTTGTCTCTTGGAGTTAAGACAGGTGTTTAAGATGCAGAACTCGGTGCGACGTCGTTTAGAGATTCTCCATCAAGCATCAATTGGCCTATACCTACCAGTCTTTTCTTTTCTTTACTTTTCTCCTTTAACGTAATTAACCTACCAGTCCTACTCTAATGATAGTTAAATTTTAGATATTTATTTCTATAAGGGCAATTTTTAAGCTTGATGGGTTATAAAGCAAGTTCAGCCGTTTCATTGATGACTAACGAAATAAGGCTAAGCTCAAAGCCCAATGCAAGAGTTGTAGCTAGGGGTGGCGGTGAACCTGACCGGCCTACTCAGGCCTGAAACCGACCCAACAGCTTTTACTTAAACTTGGGTTTCGGTTTGATACTTGATTGAACCCAATGTAGTGGAGTCCAAGTCGGAGCCTGATCGGACCTAAGTAGCCCAAAGCTCGACTTTATCAAAAATAACCTAATTTTTTAATTTTAAATTAAAAATAAAAACAACGAGTGAGTGACTAAGCCAAGCTTAGACCTAATTGTCAGACGTAGTTGTAGTTACCTTTTGATGTTTTAAGCAATGTTGAGAAAACCGGACCGGACCGGCCGGTCCGATCGAAAATGGTTCGAACCGGCCATGTATCCGGTTCGGTTTAAGGTAATAACCCTTGAGTATGAAAACCGGCCGGTTTATCAGAGAACCGGCCGGTTTTCTCATGAACCGGTTATTTGAT
>JAOTBA010000003.1:30519202-30530974 GCA_025629845.1 Erythroxylum squamatum | reverse complement strand
GGTCTCAGGTGTTCAACCCTATTGTGGCGAGTATTCATGAATTGTTTTCTCGTAATTGGTCTGTTGTCCATCGGCATATTTACCGAGAGTGCAACAGATGAGCCGACTGGCTTGCCTCTCAGGCGGCACAATTGGATGTTGGAGTTACTTATTATGATTCTGCACCTATCGGGTGCCACCATTTCCTCTTTGAGGATAACTCGGGGATCTGTTTCCCTAGATTTATGTTGTAATTTGAGTAGACTCTTTCCCTTTAACAAAAAAAAAAATCATATCATTTCAATTTCATGAAACTTGGACCCAATGCGACCTCTTTATGGGGGAATTGGATCTAATCATGTTTTATTCTCCTCATTGCTGTTTAAGGTACAGAAATTGGGTTTGAAGGGCCCATTTTTAATTTCTAAATATCAAAGGCCCAAGACGGAAATAGGCCCAAAAGCGTATTATAGATAAGAAAATACTGAAAATTTCGCCCCCAAAAGTTAGAGCTTTGTGGTTGTGGAGGAAGAGAGGTCTCGTCGCAGCCCTAGAACTGATGGATAGAATCTCCGAGAAGGAAAAATCCTCCAAACGCTCTCGAGACGATAGCGACCACAAGCACAGATCACGAGACAAAGAACGAGATCGGGATGATAAGTACAGAGAAGACCAACACCACCATCACCACCATAGTAACCGCCGCCGATCGGAGCGGGAATCTCATCGCGACCATCACAAGTCGTTTTCGTCTTCATCGAGGCGCGAGGATCGGGAGAGCTCTCGCGACGGACGCGAACTGTCTCCCGACGACGATAGTGAAGGGAGCAGAGACGAGCGGGAGAGATCTCGCAAGTCTGTGAAGCGGGAGGACAGAGAACGGTCTCGCGAGAGGTCGTACGATGCTGGAGAGGACAGAGAAGGTGGTGGCAGAGAGAGGTTTCGTGAAAGAGAAGTGAAGAGAGAGAGATCGTTTGATGAGAGAGAAAGTGATGAGCATGAAGCTAGAAAGAAGAGGCCTAGGAGGAGATTTGGTGATAAGGTCAAAGAAGAGGATACTACTGAAAATGATACTGATTACGCGAGGGCAGCGAATTCGAGTGAGGTAACAGTGAAACAAGAGGTGTATGATGAGCCAATTGGTGGTGTGATCTCTAATGGATACATTCACACTGGGGATGTGAGTTCTCTCTAACTTTTTCTTTGGATTTGTTGTTTTTTTGGTGATTTATATTTCTTCATATACGTATCCTACTTTGTTGGTGATATTGTTTCAAGCTCTGGTTAATGTTTGAAGTTTATCTGTGGATGTTGTGATTAATTGATTTATGGTTTTTACTTTATGAGAGTGTTCTTTTGAAGTTCATTGTATATGGTGTAGCGCTCTTGATGAATGCAATTGCTATTATAGCTTATGTTATTGAGTGTTT
This sequence comes from Erythroxylum squamatum, assembly GCA_025629845.1. Classification (NCBI taxonomy): domain Eukaryota; kingdom Viridiplantae; phylum Streptophyta; class Magnoliopsida; order Malpighiales; family Erythroxylaceae; genus Erythroxylum; species Erythroxylum squamatum. The sequence goes on along the minus strand of JAOTBA010000003.1, from coordinate 30,529,565 downwards.
TAAATGGTATAGTGATCTTTTCTGAATGTCGCCTAAATTGAGCTATTTTGACGTGAAATGATTTTCCAGGGGGCCATTATGCAATCAACAGTCGAGGCATCAGGCAACTCAGACAAGCCCTACATGGCCCCTACTCATCCCCTCCCAACCAAGGTATCTTCAATTTCGAACACAAATGAAAATAAGGGAGTTAGTATTACCAGATCTCATGAGGTTCCTGGAAAATCTAGTACAGATGGGACATCATCGGCTGCCGGGAAAAGTGGAAGTTTGTCACTTGATGCTTTAGCCAAAGCTAAGAGAGCTTTACAAATCCAGAAGGAACTTTCGGAGAAGCTGAAGAAAATACCCCTTGTAAGTTCCATTTATTGCATCTATATCACTAAAAGAATATGCAATTTGGTAAGAAAGTAATGTTATAATTTTTGTTCATGCAGTTGAACAAGGGTCTTGGCCCAAGTGCAGATGGTAGTTCATCTTCAGGTTCAAGGGAAGGATCGAAAAATTTGTCAACAAATCATACTACTGTTGTTTCAGGAGGGTCATTGCCAAGTTCTTCCCCTTCTACTACTGTTAGTGCAGCTTCTGCAATGCCACCTGCAGCTGTTGTAGCATCTATTCCTGGTCTTACCAATTCGCACAACATTGAAGCTGTTAAACGTGCCCAAGAACTTGCTGCTAAAATGGGATTTCGTCAGGACCCTCAGTTTGCACCTCTCATTAATTTATTCCCTGGACAAGTGCAAGGTGATGTTACTGTCCCGCAGAAGCCAACCAAGGCCCCTGTTCTTCGTGTAGATGCTCTTGGCAGGGAAATAGACGAACATGGAAACATCGTGAATGTGACCAAGCCAAGCAACCTTAGCACCCTAAAGGTTTGTCTGTGTTGACGCATGTGACAGTTCTTATTGTTTTTTCATAAAATGAATGATGATTTAATGTCATGTTCCCACCATTTTTTTCCAAACTTACAGGTCAACATCAACAAACAAAAAAAGGATGCTTTCCAAATTCTGAAACCTGAACTGGAGGTGGACCCAGAGTCTAATCCTTTTTATGATCCAAGGATGGGCATTGATAAGAATAAGCTTCTTAGACCGAAGAGAATGACCTTCCAGTTTGTGGAGGAAGGCAAATGGTCAAAGGAGGCTGAAATGATTAAATTGAAGGTAATTTCTAAGTTCTTCTCATCCTTTCTTTGATCTTGATGACTTGTGATTATATTGACGGTTAAGGTTTGGTAATTGAAGAGCCAATTTGGAGAAGAAAGAGCAAAAGACATCAAAGCAAGGCAAGCACTACATGCAAAGGCTAAATCTGCTCCTGACGTAAATCCCAATTTGATTGAAGTTTCAGAGAGAGTTATAACCAAAGAAAAACCAAAAGATCCAATTCCTGAAGTTGAGTGGTGGTAAGTTCACTTTTGCGTTTAAAGTTTATGCAAATGTAGCGATGAGGGAGATTACCAACTAATAAAACCTATTAGGGCTGTAGAATTGGATACTCCATTTGATATTCTCTGGCTTCCTGCTTTGTATTACAGAGATGAACTAATATTTGGATAGGAACTTATTGAATATTACTTGATTGCTTTTGCTGTTGGTGCTTTATTCCATTTATGTGACGTTTCTTCTTTCTCATTGATATTCTTGAATTTTAGGGATGTGCCTCTTCTTCGTAACAATACTTATGGTGAAATCTTTGATGGTGTTGTAAATGAGTGTGAATTGAAGATGGAGAAGATCACGATATATGTAGAACACCCACGTCCCATTGAGCCCCCCGCTGAGCCAGCTCCTCCACCCCCACAGCCCTTGAAGCTGACTAAAAAGGAGCAGAAAAAGCTTCGTACTCAACGGCGTTTGGCACGGGAGAAGGATAGACAGGAGATGATTAGACAAGGCCTGCTTGAACCTCCAAAACCAAAAGTTAAAATGAGCAATTTAATGAAAGTTCTTGGCTCAGAAGCTACACAAGATCCCACCAGGCTTGAAAAGGAAATTCATACTGCAGCTGCTGAGCGTGAGCAAGCTCACATTGATCGGAATATTGCTCGTAAACTCACTCCAGCTGAGCGTCGTGAGAAGAAGGAGAGGAAACTCTTTGATGATCCAAACACTTTGGAAACAATTGTTTCTGTTTACCGAATCAATGACCTCTCCCACAAGAAGACTCGCTTCAAAGTTGATGTTAATGCTCAGGAGAACCGTTTGACTGGAAGTTGTGTGATGACAGAGGGAATTAATGTTGTTGTTGTTGAAGGAGGCAGCAAAGCCATCAAGAGATATGGGAAACTAATGCTGAGGCGTATAAACTGGGCTGAAGCTGTAGAAGAAGAAGAAGAAGAAGATGGAGATGAGACTGAGGATAAACCATTGAACAAGTGTGTATTGGTATGGCAGGGTAGTGTTGCTAAACCAAGCTTCCATAGGTTCTCTGTACATGAGTGTGTAACTGAAGCCGCTGCTCGTAAAGTTTTTGCGGATGCCGGGGTTGCTCACTACTGGGATTTGGCCGTCAATTTCTCTGACGATCTAATGTGAGTGGCTTCTTTTATGTAATGCTATTTACATTAAAATTGAACTATTTCAACATTTTTGGTAATTGGGAAAAACATGATCCCTCCTTGGACCCCGTGACTTAGCGGATTATGACTGGGTTTTGATGATGATGATGGAAAAACATGATTCCTTATTTCCTTGGCTATATTTTTTATGGCATATCAACTTACTATCAATTAGCTGATACATTTCTGCCATTTATACTCTAGTGGCACTTTCATCTTGAGCTTTTTCTGTAATTAATGTCATGGGATTTAGATGATTTAATCGTTTTCTGTTAGTTTCTCGATTGATGTCTGAAACAAATGTGGATCTAGAGAAGTTAGTGGTTTTTACTGTGCTACTGGCAACACGTCTTGCCTAATGCCTACCGCCAAATTTCTTCCTGCAGCTAGAGATGAGAATAGATTGGCCCGACTGGTAATGCCCCCGTAAGGGTGTGGTTTGAGCACTATGCCCGAGCTCATTCGAGTTGTCTAAAGTTTGGATTGATTTTTTTTCAAAATGATATCATTTTGCAGCAAAGGCATGGGTTCGAGTTGTCTAAAGTTTGGATTGATTGGACTTGGCTGGGTTGGGCCAGGCTCAGACCTTTTTGCTAACCTTACTCAGCAGCTGAACTATTATAGCAGTTATTGCTCTTAGAGTCATGTTGATGTATACTTGAATATAATACTAGAAGCCTTCTCCTACCATCTGTTAGCAAAATCAATTTTAGGTTAAGTGGATATTTCTATGACCTATGCACAACTCTATTGAAGAAGGCTTTGAAGCAGATCTTGAGTTCCAAGTCAACTTTACTTGATTTGGTTGGTTTGGGGTTGTTGTAATTCAGCCAAATTGTGCCCTCTTGGAGTCAAAAAGCCAAAAAGAATGAATGACAAAAGCCAACTTCTGACACTTTTTGTTTGCAGGTTGAAATTGCATGTCTAATTCCACATGGCTTCACCGTGTCATGTGCGTAAACAAGGTTTAGGATGGCCGCCCCACGTGGTTCCATCATGTCATAACCTACTAAGATAGACATGGCAATGGGTCATCTATTCTCAGAGGAAGTTGCCTAAGTTCGGCTCAAAGACTCGTCAGGATTGAGTTGTGCAGCACAATTAAGTCTCTGTCTGAGATTAATTGGGCTGAGTTTTGTGGTCTAACAAGTCCCGGTGCAGGTGTAATTGAGTCTCAAAAAATGACACATGGGAAAGTTTGGCTTCAGATCTCCTGTGCCTTCTGCGCCACAAACTATCCCAACTATCCATTTGAATAGTTTGGATGGTTGGGATGATTTGCGGCACAGAGGGCACAGGACAAGTGGCACAGGAGATCTGCTCCCGGAAAGTTTTCTAAAATGAAGCGGAAATGATGTTTTAGAAAAGTTTGTTATTTCGAATAGTAAATTTTATAAATTTAAAATTAATAAAATATTGTGTTGTGATAAAAAAGGATTCGGGATAGTTACTGTAGGACCAAAATATTTAAAATATTCTTATATTATTGAATTAAATTAATAGGGGCAATTTTTTTTATAATATCAAGACTTAAAATAATAATATTTTTATATAAAAAAATTTTCCATTATGCTTCCGTCTGTCTTAGGTTATGCTATGGGTTTTGATTTGTTAGTCTAGGGTCATGTCAAATTAGAATTTAGCATCCCATTTCTTTATATAAATTTATAAATACTTTAAACGGTATAAATTTTGTATATGCATACATATATATATATATATATATATATATATATATATTTATGCATATACAAAATTTATACTTATATATATATATATTTATGTTGGTCTATCGAAAATAGTGTCTTTATTATTTAATGGTAAGGTTTTGTATTATTAGACTTTGTCAGTTCTCGCATATTAGTGGGTTGTTATTTAAACAGTATAAATTTTGTTTGAAATAAATTTATTGTTTTAAATAATTGATTCATAAAAAAATCTCATAATAATTGGTTTTTTCGAAAGAATTTTATGAAACGGGTTAATTTAAAAAATGCCGATTATGGTTTTCACCGTTATAAAAGAAAATAAAGATTTGCGGCATTTTCGTTAATAACATCGCGTGATAGTGTGTTTGAGGGGTTGAGGACCAGTAACTACATAACGCCTTCCTCCGTGTGATACTCGTTTTTTTGGTACAGTGGATGAGGAACTCCTTTCCCGTGTGATGACTCTAAGAAGCTGTTTGCTTCTTCGGATGTCATTCCCATATGACAAGCGATTCGGCTCTCTCCATCTTCCCCGTCTTGACTTTTATGACATTTTCATATCTCTGTTTTTTTTTTTTTTTGTAGAATAGTCGGCCATGGTTAGCTTCTAATCTGGTAAGTAGTGGTAGCCTATCTACATCACCTACCAACAATTGTCTACACCCAAAAAAAGGTCAGTTTATTTCTTATGTATCTATCTTGTTTAATTCTTCTCTTCAAATTAATAATTAAACTAACTCATTCACTAATTTAATCATAAAATTTTTGAATTGCTCAAAATTTTTAGTTTTTTAATTTTTATATTCGATTTGTTTTTTTCCCCTACGAGATTTCTTGGGAGGGTCCTAACTATGGGAAGACACCTTTAAGTCATCCATACTCAGACTAATTCTCGCTCGGGTAGGATAGGTTCCTTGCGGGAGGTAAAGCTCTGGCCTCAAATTTTAAACGGCTGCATACATGAGGGTGGTTGGAACCCGCGACTTCACTTAAGCTAGGAGAGTCCCCTATCAACTCACCTGCGCCGAGTAGACCCCTTGCTTTAATAATTCTTGTTGTTAAAAACCGATCAACTTATTAATTAATTGATCAATTTTTGTAAATTAATAAGCTTTTATAAATTAAAATTAATTAATAATTTTTTAATTAAACTTTAAATTCTTTCATAAATAAGGATAATTTTTTAAATTATATTTTAAAATTTTAAATTTTATTTAATCTTGAACCAATAACATTACGATAATTATTAAAACTTTTATCTTATTAATGTGATTTTCAGCCTAATTTTTAAATCAAGGCGTTAAATCCACTCTTCTTACGTCTATTAGAAGGTCAAGTGTAACAGTTGTGAATCACATGCAGTGCAAGATATCATCATATCCTATCCCCACTCAAAATACATTCTCTCTTGTTTCGCCCTTAAAATATACATTTGACTTTTACTTTCTTCTTTTCAACTTTTGTAATTCTATTTAATTGTCTCAGTTTTCTTAAATTTGTTGAACAAACAAAAGCAGTACTCTCCTAACCGTAACTCAAAAAGACTTGAAACAAAAGTTTACTAATAATTAAAGCGTAAAGAGGTTGGATGCAGAGATAGCAATGGGTAGGGTTCGGTTCGGGTATTATTCTACCCATATTTAAATTCATTTTTACGATTTAATCCATATCTATCGGTTTTTACGATTTACTACCCATATCCAAATCTATTGAGTTGCTTGGGTTTTTGGATATCTATTGGGTTGTATAACACATAAAATTATAACTTCTAAATAGAAAATATAAAGAACAGATTTTTGCGAACGCCCCAAATCAAAATTACTTTAATAATAATAAGCCAAGATTTTGATTTGTATGTCTTAAAAAAATCATAAAATTGGAATAATAAAAATCATAATGTCTAATGCAAAGACAACATATATTTTTCACAATTAAAAATTGGAAAAAAGACTGAAATATCCAAAACTTCAAATTGTCTTTGCGTGAACTCCATAACATTCAAAACTCCATCTTTATGTCATTTACATTATTATCATCCTATAAGAAAATAAAATATGATGAAAAATGTGAGTACTGAGGAGTAAAGTGGGGATTTTAAAATTGTTTCTTCTCATAAAATATTAATATTTTATTATATTTAGCGATAAATATTCAAGAAAAAACAGAAAAAATAGAGTTAATAAAAAATGGGTAGAATATGGGTATCCATGGCTTGGGTTATCACTAGACCCATATCTAAATCCATATCCATGTTTATTTTTCAACATCCATTTAAATTTTATTTTTTAACCTCCATATCTATTTTTTCGGGTTGGGTAGTGCGGATATTAATTAAGTTGAAAACCCACTGCCACCTCTAGTTGGATATAATTTAACTATAAGGTGGAACTTGAATGGGTTAGTTATTAGTTGCTAGAAATAAAAGTGCCTTAAATTACTTTCATTAGATTGATAAGACTGAAGAAAGTCTGATTAAACAAGATTGTACCCAAAGAGTTTTGCCATTTCTGGGTTTCATATGAGTAGCCTTCTTCTTCAGTGTATAATCATAATTGGTGACTGATTCAATATGCACAAAGATTTATAGCATTTACACAGCCCTAAGCTTTAGCTCAGAGAGGTTTCATACCTATTACTATTGTACAAGTACGTAGTCTAAACAAGTAAGTATAGCTTTAAATGTTACTATTACTAGAATCAGGCTGACAAATGAATGGTTCGATAAAGTTTGGCAAGCAATAAGTACAAAACCGTTGCATTTGATTACTTGCTTCCCAAGACATATCTCATTTCATGGCCTTTCCTAGAGGTGAAGAAGTTGCCTTTCCATCCATCCGTCTGTTAGTATTTAATTTAATGAATGGATGGAAGGAGAGGGACACAGAGTGGTACACATTAATTTACATAACGGACACGGACAAGGTGAATTGATTCTAAAAATTGAGAGATATTCTACTAAAATTGACTATGGTATTTCTTTTAGTACTACACATTAATTTACGTAACTTTTTGACTATAAAATAGCGTTTAATTTCATAATACATTTACAAGCATTCAGTAAACACAACAACAAGTGAGAGTCTTGTTGATAAACAAGATTTAAGGAGTTCCAATAGTATATATTCTTCTCACATGAAAAAAAAGAAAAAAAATCTAATATGCATATACATGTTAAAATAATAAGATAATACTAATTAAAAATAAAAATAAAAATAGACATAAAAGATAATAATAATAATAATAATAATAGATAAATAAAATTATAAAAAAGTAATAAAATAAATAATACGATAAAAATGGAACTAGGTAAAGAATAAAATAAAAGATAAAATATGTAAAATATATAAATACATATACACAAAAGAAATAAAACAAACAAACAAATAAATGAAACAAGTCGTTCAAAAAATATTTAGGCGAAAAAAACTTAGGCTAAATCACTAAGAAAAAAGTATTGCTTAGTTAAAAGTTTAATATAAATGCAAGAGGAAAATATTTACGAGACTTACAAAAATGATAAAGATCTTTTTTTTGTGAGATCTTTTATCCGTATTATAATACGTTAAAGTTTTCTATTAAGGATCATATTATCGGTAAGTTCTAACATAGTTATATCATTTTTTATTTTTTAAGTCATCTACAAATATTCAGTACAATACAACTTAAACCAATTTTCTTTTCATATCATACAGCATTCTTAAAATTGTATCGTACTGTACTCCATTTATGAATACAATCTCATTTTAACTTAACTTGTTTTGCATATATAATTCTATATTTTTTCTTAATCATGCATAATCAATTTTAAAAGAATATATAGCTAGAGTGAGATTTAGTAGCATAGAATATGGATATCATCCTTAATTAATTAAATTATATGATATTTATTTAACTAAATAGTCAATGTAAATCTCTCAATGCATCATTCATCTTAACACGAAAAAGGGGTGACCCTGACTTTGTCTTCGTACGGGTGAGCAATAAATATGAACAAATTAAGAAGAAATGTGCACGTATACATACAAAAGAGATGGAATGCAAGGATGAAGGCAACTCTACCTGCAGTTAGAAATTGTGACCATTGGTCGAAGTAGGTGTTAGAGTGTCCTATATTGCTTAGACATGAAAATATTAAAGGGTTTATAAGTAGCAAGGGTCAATTATCCAAACAACTAGTTCTAGTTATTTAGACAATGGTTGACCCAAGCCCAATTCTTGTTAGTAAACTCTACCCTCTGCCCATATTAAAAAATTCAATATGGTATCAGAGTAGGTTTGGTCCGGATTATTAATTTCCCGGTTGTCCGTCTGGATGTTCATTCCCAGCGGCCCGGTCCGGTTCTTACTGTGTATATTTCAAGTGACAACTGGATGTCCAACCCCAGTTGCACTTGAGGGGGAGTGTTAGAGTGTCCCATATTGTCTAGACAGGAAAATGTTAAAAGGTTTATAAATGGTAAGGGTCAACTATCCAAACAACTAGTTCTAGTTATTTGGATAATAGTTGACCTAAGCCCAATTCTTAACCCGAGGGGGTCCTCATCTCGCTCACGGATACGGACCTTTTTTGTGGCCTGGTGATCTTGTGCAGAGGAGGTGCCCACAGAGGCGTGGAGATCTGGAGGTGGGGGGAGCACTGGGGAAGCCATAGCTGATCTTAGAAACTAGCTACGCGTTGTTAACAGAAGCGATCGAGGCCGGAAGTTACTGCAGCAAATGAGAGAGAAGTTCGAACGGTAACTTTTTGGAGAGATATGCAGATAATGTTTTCTTAATATATAAATGAGACCATCTATTTCGCAGAGTGTATAAAGTTCTGTTCCGCAATGCCACGAGGTCCTAGGCGAGAGCCGACCTGATGAAAAGACCTTGAAAGCTGAAGGGGATGAGACCATCTACCATTGTCTACGACTGTCCAAGTTGTAAATCTCCACTCAAGAGTCAAGACCCCACAGGTTTCTTTACTTGGTCAACTTACCTGCAATAGAATCTGTATTGGTCCACTTAATTTGTTGGGCTGGTTCTAACGATATAGAACCAGTATGATATAAGGTGCTGAAATATGGTTGATGTGATTGGTAGATATGGGGCCCAACACTGGCGTGACAGTCCAATATAGAAGCGAGTGTCGTATGGCACTGAGACATTTTTTTAAGCTAACGTGGCAAATAGTCAGATGATACGTCAGTGAGAGATAATTAATTGGGTGTCGACACGTGGCCCCCTTTACTAACAGCTTCTGCTACGTGTTTTGGCTTGAAACGATGTTTCTTCTGAGATATCAATTAAAAAAGACGACGTCGTTTGTATTATCCTCGACCTCCTGACTATAGAGTTTCCAGTATTTTTACCAACCTTTAAAAAGAGGGAAAGTAGGAGGAATATTGACTTGAACTGTCTGCGACTGCTGAAGACAACTTAATCAAGGGAAAGAAAGAAAGAATGACGAATATTCGTCCAAGAGAGTCGATCATCTCCTAACAACATTACGAATTACCATATAATTTATCCAAGAACTTTGTTTCTATACGCCCTAAACTCTACAAAAAGTCCTGAAAAAAGTGACGGATCACGACTATGTTAATAACGGACAAAAAGATCTTGAAAGCAAGAGTGAAGAGACCACCTATTGTTTTCCACGTTGATCCCAGTTGTTAGTGAACACTTAAGACCACAAGATTCAGTATTTAATTAACTTAAACTTAATTAATGGATTCTCGTTCTGTCTGAATCTGTTGGAGCTGGACGCCGTTACTCGGATCCATGGTCTGAATGGCTTTAACTAGAGAATACCTGCAAAACAATAAAAAGCACGCTGGGGGTTGTTTGCTGGCAGGCCCCTCCGACGCTCAAGTCAGTCTTTTGGTAAGGGTTTTGGTCACTATGAACAGAGAAAAACAGGGTTTTAGTATCATACCTGTATTGAGGTGAGGTAGTACCTTATATAAGAAATACCTGCTAGGTTTAGGTCACCATCTATGGATGAGCCGACCAGCCCGCACGCCGTTTCCGGGTCTGGGCCTGGGCCTAGCACGACCGACCCAACCATAAGCCCCCTACTCCTCGAGTTTGATCAAGGAGAAAGGTC
>JAOTBA010000003.1:30454394-30486592 GCA_025629845.1 Erythroxylum squamatum | reverse complement strand
TGTTTTCTCAATTGTGGCGTGTCGATTGTTCGTCTCTGGGTTTTATTTTGATCATCGGGATTGCTTGGAACAAGTTTTCGAGAGGTGTCGTAGAAATCAAACCTTGCGTATCCTTTATTTTCTTGTTTGTTGAATTCCAAATATCCATCCTTCTTCATTCCGTTAGGTCGAAAACACACCAAACCTAAACCCCATCGGAAACATCATCAAATCGGCGTCAATCCATCCGCGGTGCGCGTCACATCAGCCTTAAACTTAACAGTGAATTGCCATTTGCAACCTACCAGCTTTTCATCTCTAGGGGAATTCACTTGTTCCAAAGTTCTATTCTTCTCAAGTACGTTTACTTCTTCCATAACAACTGATCTCCAATCCGGATCTTGAAGTGCTTCCTGAATGTTTCTTGGTACAAACATATTAGTGATTTTGGAGATAAAGGATTTATGTATATGAGATAGTTTTCCATAAGATAGGTACTTTGATATGGGATGGTTGGTACAAGGCCGTTTCCCCTTTCTAAATGCTACGGGTAGGTAATTACCAGCAGAGAGATTAGTAGAAATATCACTGGTAATTTGTGGGTTAGTAGGTATAGATTGATCATTACTACGCACAATAAGTGGTAAAGTAGTCAATGGATTACCTGAATTGCTCCCAAGTTCATTCTTCGAGGGTTTTGAGAGGCCGTGCATTGTTGAGGTAGATTGTTCTCTACTTCTCAATTGAGTCTTCTTCTTAGTATAAACACGAAGCTCAGTATCCCGTTCCTTAGGGATGGATGGTAGTATTTCTCCCCTGTGGTTGAACCGGGAGGAATATTATCTTTGGCTTCATTGTCAGAAATTATATTATGATCAATAATGACAGTAGGTAGTGGGTTGGGAGTAATAGTAGCATCCCAAAAATTTTTTTCTTCATTAGAGTTCTCCCCCTGAAGGAAATTTTTTTGATGTTCTAGGAATGTGACATGCATGGAGACAACAATTTTTTGTGTTAAAGGGTTGTAGCAATTATAACCTCGTTGACTAGGAGCATACCCAATAAAGACAGATTTTTCAGCTCTTGGGTCTAGTTTTGAGTTTCACTGTACACCTAAAGACCTGAAGGGGAAGAGTAGAGTAATGTTGATTTTCAGGAAAGCATTGTTTAAACACGTTTAAGGGTGTAGCATAATGCAAAACATGGCTGGGCATTCAATTAATTAAGTATGATGCAGTCAAAATAGCCTCATCCCAAAGGTATTTTGGCACATTCATTGCAAACATAGTGGCCCGAAAGACTTATAGTAAATGTTTATTTTTCCTCTCAGCAATGCCATTTTGTTGAGGAGTGTTAACACACGTAGATTGGTGAACAATGCCTTTAAACTTAAGAAATTTTCCATGGACATTAAAATACTCTGTACCATTGCCAGAGTGAAGTATACCAACGTGTGTGTGAAATTGAGTTTCAATCCTGGTATAAAAATTTTGAAAGATTTGAACAACTTCAGATTTTTCACGAATCAAATAGACCCAACATAATCGAGTATGATCATTGCTAAAAGTTGCAAACCATTTTTTTCCCGAAAGGGTTTTAACACAGGATGGACCCCAAACATCACTATGAATTAAGTAAAATGGTTTGGAGGGTTGATACGGTTTTGTAGGGTAAATAGTCTTATGACTTTTGGATAAAATGCAATGCTTGCAATGAAGTTTTGAACAATCCACAGATTTAAACAAATGAGGTAATAGTCTTTTGAGATATGAGAAATTAGGATGTCCTACTTTATTATGTCAAAGCAAAATCTGTCCTTTAGCAGGGGTAGAACAAATACTACTTGAGCCATGAGCTTCTTTATTCTTCAAGTTGTCATTAACGAAGTAGTAGAGACCATCTATCAACTTAGCACTGCCAATCATCTTCCCCGAAATTAGTTCCTGAAAAAACACAATACGAGTCAAAAAATGTAATGGTACAATTAGAGTCTGTTAGGATCCGAAATCCTAACAAGTTCTAATCACAACACTCAACAGCAACACAAGAACTTCAGCAGAACACCAATAAAGAAAACAGGAAAAAGAAGAAAGAATGAAGAGAATATCAAGGTATTCAGTGTATTGATATGCCAGACTTCGAGGGCTAGCTAACCTCCTCAATACAAAACCATTATAACCAATTCGTAGATATCCTCTCATCTGTCCCACACTACCCCTTTTATTCCCCCCTTTCTAACTAACTAACCAGCTCAGCCTCATATCTCTCCCCACACCCTTACACACTCTCCAAATTACCGATCTGCCCACCCATTCTCTTCCTAACATGCTGCTGATTATAACGAGTCTCAACAAACATCTTCTTCAATTTCTCTTTGAAATGTAGAAATGTACCAGATGCTTCGTTGTTCATTGCTCTTATGTAAAATCCATATATATCTAGCAACTCAAATTCATGGTTTTCTGAAACCTGGTAGGGAAGCTATTACAACTTGGGTGAAGCAGAGAATCTATCCAACAGTTCAGAACATAACAGAGCCAGAGGAAGTTAATTGTATATTGTCTTCTAAATCCATGGTTGCTGTGGGATTTCTCGATTCTTTTGAGGTACTTGATTAAGGAACTCGCTTATGTTTTAGTTTCTCATTATGCAACTTGATTGTGTAGTGATCATATAATCTCTTCCACAGGATCTGGAGAGTGAGCAGCTAACTATGGCTTCCAAGCTGCACTTTGATGTTGATTTCTATCAAACGTACTGATTCAAATGTTGCAAAGTTATTCAATATTGATCCACAGACCAAACGCCCTGCATTGATTATGCTTAACAAAGAGGGTCTAAATCATACTCGTTTTGTGTTTGGTTAGTTTCTTCTGCAGTAGTTTCAATTTTTGAAGGATTCACCATTGACACTTCATCTAGCTTTAATACCTCTAATCTTCTTGTTTCTTACAGAGGGCCAGTTCACTGAATCAGCAATATCTGAATTCATATCAGAAAGCAAGCTTCCTGATCACTTATTCAGATACGGAAGTACTCTCCATATACAAAAGGTAAAGACTAATTCTTATTTTTAAATTAGAAAATTCAGGAAACTTCATAATGACAACAAACAGTTTTGTTCCTTTCTTATCAGTTGTGGCTTTTTGCTCCTAGAAATTCATGGGAGGTGATATCTGCATTCCACGAAGCAGCAAAAGTTTTCAGAAAAAAGGTGATATGAAAAAAGATCTTATCTTTAAACTACTTCAAGCTCCCTCAGGTGTTAACATTTGATTTTCCTGAATCTCTAACTTCGATTTCTTGAAGCTCCTATTCTTTCACGTGGATACTTGCTGTGGAGCTCGTAGACAACAATTTTTATCTGATTTTGGCCTAACTGACGATTCACCTAGAGTGAGCACTCAAACCAATCAGGAAAATGGAAAACTATAGTGTTCATTTCATGTCTATGATCTTATTTATGTAATATCTGCAATTTTGCAGGTTGTAGCTGAATATGTTGCTGATGATATTATGAACATATTTCAATATCCTGACAAAGTGACCTTAACCAATATTAAGGTAACTAAACTATTTTCACTTCCCTTATCAGTTTATAGAGTACCTGAACTGAATTGTACAACGAGAATGGTATAAGCAGAGAATTTACATTGATTTTTTTTCCATGTTGTATTCTGCAGATACTTGCTGAGGAGTTTCTGAAAGCAGAAACTTTTGACCAACTGGATATCAGACTGAAGATGGTCAATATGCTTCCAATGGCTTCTGTTAACTTTTCTGATGAAAGGGACATTGATCAAAGACCAACTGGAGAGGACTTGATTTTTAAGATTTGTAGGTTTATGAGTGATATAACAGGATTTCGCTTCACTCTACGTTTGAGTTGCTGTGTTCATGGTTCACCTGGCTACAATTCCAATCAACGGTACTGGCATAAACCCTGCCAGGAGTCTTGGAGCTGCTGTTTTGCTCAACAATGAAAAGGCCGGGGATGATCAAGTGTGAACTTTCTAAATCATAATCAAACTAAAATTTGCTTTTTCTGTGTGTTATTCGCAGTGGATCTTTTGGGTAGGACCTTTTCGTTGGAGCAGCCATTGCAGTTTTCTATCATCAATTCATCTTAAGAACATGAGGCTGTTAAGGCACTTGGATCATTCAGGACCAACCCAACTGTTTAATATCATTTGATTTGATTTCTGTTTTTCTGTTTTTTGGGTTTTACTTCTTGTTTTTTATTTCTATTATTTTAAATAAAAATAAAAGCTTGTTTAATTTTAATTTTAATATAATTATATTTTTATTACTAAATATCAGACAAAAATTTAAAAATAATTTAAAATTATGAAAGGAATAAATAATTTTATTTTGATATGTTTTATATAATATTTAGTAATAACGTTAGGTAAATGATCTACTATATTTTATTTAAATAAATAATTTAATAAGTAAAAACTAGTTATACATTAATATATATTTTAATTACCAAAATTAATTTAATTTGAAATTTATATATTTAAGATATTTTAAATTTTAAGTATAATTATTAAATAATTATTACATAAAAATTTTATTTTTTAAAAAGTTATTATTAAATAAATATAAAAATAAATAATTTAACTATATTAATCATAACTCTTATTAGTAATTAATACTATATAATTAAATGATATAATTTAATAGACACATTAGATTAAAAAATAAAAACTATGGTTTGTGCTTAGATTAAGGCCTTGCACTAATTTATTTATTTCCAGCATCAAAGATACAAATATTTCTTGTAATTTAAGAAACTTTTAAAAAGGTTTATAATTTTTTATTTTTTCTAAAAATATTTTTATATTTTTAAAATTTCTCTCTTAAATTTTAATTAAAAATAATGATAAAATATACAAAGTATAAACATCCTATACGGATAAATTAAATGTTGTTGATACACTAATCTAACATAATTCTTAGATCTAACTCACACTAATTAAACTCGACTTAAATTAGTAATTAAAATTAATTATAATAAATTATTAATTTAAATTAAATTTAGTTACTTCGATTCAAGTTTAAGAATTGAGTTAAATGATCATTATTTAATATTACGGCTACATCACATATATTTCGTTGTTATTTTTTAATCAAAATTTAAAAGAATAAATTGTTTTAATCTAATTAATGTTAAATGAAGAATAGACGAAGCTATTTTTTAATAAACAACTTAAGTTTATAAGGTTCCTTAGGGATGATCGAGTTGGTATTGTGAGAGGGATGTTTGAATTCCTTATTTACGCTCTCTTGATCGAGTCTATCATGTAGGACTTACTTAATATAAAGTACTCGTTTGGCGTAATTTGCAGGCTATTACGTCAATTTAAAGATTTATCCGGTCCGCTTGTAAGGATGACGACTCCGGATTGCTCCGGGAAAAAAAACAAGCTTAAGATTATAAACAATTTAGGTATATTTGTATCCACAAATTATTTAAAAGCTATGGTTTTAATGGTCAACTTTTATGACGTTTTAGTCAACCCTTTGTTTGGTCTTCCTCACATGGACTCAACTACTCTCTATCATAAAATGCTGATATTAAATTCCAATTATGCACCTGAACGAATGAAGTTCCTAAGGGAAAGGTGGTGCCTATAATTGTAATTTCAGAACTTTCATCATCGACCAATTTCCTATTTCTTTGGTCGAAAGTCAACTCTTCTCCTTCACGATCCAAACTCATCTCTGCAATTCTCGAGCAACAATGTCTGATTCGAAAGCTCTTCTCTTGTTTTTTACCACAACCCTTATACTCTTCACATTCTTCTATGTCACCCCTCTGTCTCACTTCCGTTCACCAATCCTTCAAAAACTGGTTCTTTCCAAGTTGCTCGACCAGCTGGATGACCATCTCTACCCTCTTTCTCCTCCATTGATCACTCAAGATATAGATGATCAACCTGTTGTTCCCAGGGTTGAGGATAACTTCCCCGAAGAGGTAGAAGAACACAAGTCGAGAGTGGTGATGTTTGATGAAATGACATCACTGGAGTGGCCGGAGGTTGACGAGAAGGACGTGGTGGTGCTCCGTGCTCTCAACTTTAGCGATTTCGTTGACCGACATCAGTTTGTTCTGGTGAATTTCTATGCACCATGGTGCAACTGGAGTCAGCAACTGGCGCCGGAATACGCCGCCGCCGCCGCCATGTTAAAGGGCGAGGCTGTTCTTGCAAAAGTTGATAACTGGGAGACAGGGTTGAGAATGAAATACAGTGTTGAGGCATATCCGACTATATATCTATTTGTTGGTGGTTCTCAAGGTGAAAGAGTTTCTTATACAGAAACAAGGACCAGGTTAGAAATGTAACAGATGCTTCATTGTTCTTGGTTCTTTATGTGGTCCATAGCTAGCAACTCAAATTCATGGTTTTCTGAAACGTGGCAGGGAAGCTATTACAACTTGGGTGAATCAGAGAATCTATCCAACAGTTCATAACATAACAGAATCAGAGGAAGTTAACTGTATATTGTCTTCTAAATCCACGGTTGCTGTGGGATTTCTCGATTCTTTTGAGGTACTTGATTGAGGAACTTGCTTAAGTTTTAGTTTATCATTATGCAACTTGATTGTCTAGTGATCATTATAATCTCTTCCACAGGATCTGGAGAGTGAGCAGCTAACTATGGCTTCCAAGCTGCACTTTGACGTTGATTTCTATCGAACTACTGATTCAAATGTTGCAAAGTTGTTCAATATTGATCCACAAGCCAAACTCCCTGTATTGATCATGCTTAACAAAGAGGGTGTAAATCATACTCGATTTATGTTTGGTTAGTTTCTTCTACAGTAGTTTCAAGCTTTAAAGTAATCACCATTGACACTACATATCTAGCTTTAATGCCTCTAATCTTCTTGATTCTTACAGAGGGCCAGTTCACTGAATCAGCAATATCTGAATTCATATCAGAAAGCAAGCTTCCATCAATGATCACTTATTCAGATATGGAAGCACACTCCATATACCAGAACCCCATGAAAAAGGTAAAGACTAATTCTTGTTTTTAAGTTAGAAAATTCAGGAAACTTTATAATGACAACAAACAGTTTCGTCACTTTCTTCACAGTTGTGGCTTTTTGCTCCTAGAGATTCACGTGAGGTGATATCTACATTCCAGGAAGCTGCAAAAGCTTTCAGAAAAAAGGTGATCAGAAATATTCACTTCTCTGTAGATGGTATCTTTAACTACTTCAAGCTTCTTCAGGTATTAACATTTGATTTTCCTGAATCTGTACTTCGATTTCTTGCAGCTCCTATTCATCCATGTTGATTCTTGCTGTGGAGCTCGTAGAAAACAACTTGCATCTCATTTTGGACTAACCGATGATTCACCTAGAGTGAGTACTTAACAAACAATTCTACTTCCTCCTTTATAACTATATTGCTCATTTCATGTCTATGATCTTATTAATGTAATATCTGCAATTTTTCAGGTCGTAGCTGAATATGTTACTGATCATATTATGAACAGGTATATCTATCCTGAGAAATTGGCCTTAACAAATATTAAGGTAACTACTTGACTATTTTCACTTCTCTTGTCAGTTTACAGGGTACTTGAACAGAATTTTACAACAAGAAAGATGGTATAAACAGAGAATTTATCTGGAGTTGTTTTGTGTTCTGCAGTCACTTGCTGAGGAGTTTCTGAAAGCAGAAACTTTTAGCCAACTGCATATGAGACTGAAGATGATCAATATGCCTCGAGCTTCTGCTAACTTTCCTGTTGAAGAGGAAATTGATCAAAGACCAACTGGAGAGCAATCGATTTTTAACGAAAATGGCAAGGCAGTAGTGTTGAGTGAGGGGAATTTTAGTGAGTTCATTAGCAAGAACAAGTATGTGATGGTGAACTTCTATGCCCCATGGTGCCAATGGAGCAAGCTTCTGGCACCTGAATATGAAGCAGCAGCAGCAATTCTCAATGGTGAAGCAGTTATTGCCAAGGTTGATGCTGTTGCTGAAACCATGTTGGCCTACAAGTACAAAATTCAGGGTTATCCTACTCTCTTCTTCTTCGTAAATGGAGTCCACAAGGAAACATATTACTATGATAGAAGAAGGTATGCTTCTGTTTGCACTGTATGTCTTTTCTATTTTGTTTGCAAGTTAGTACTATAATTGCAGACAGGATAAGATTGCAGCTATAACAGACCGAAAAACCGCCATGAGATGACGGAAACCGCCAATGTCACAACTGCAATTCTAAAACTATTTCAATTGTCATATTATTTGATTACTCCAGGTTTTGAGATGACTAAGGGCAATGAATGTAGTATGTGCAGATATGAACTATGCCAAATCAAAACAGTCGATATCTGAAATACAGAAACCGAAGAAAATGAGTTGATACTGACATAATTTGTTAACATTGCAGAGACCAAATAGCTAAATGGGTACTGCAGAAAATTGAAGAGTATCGTCCTACAGCCACAATGAAGACAGAGGAAGCTGCAGATTTGATGTTGGTCTCTGCTACATCTTCCAAGTTGCTGTCTGAGACTGAAGATGGTCAATAGGTTTTCCAACCATTTCTGCTAACTATGATCCAACAATATTTCCCAAAATTCATGAGGATTGAGGACTATGCCATTTTCATCACACTTCATTTCATATGTATCCTTGAAAAAGATCAAAACTTTGTTGTTTGAGCTTCCAGTTTCAATAAAAAAACAGATTTTACATAAGTGGTAAGTCTCAGGATGATTAGAATATCAAAAGTTAGTAAATTTTGAACTATTCAATTGCTTTAAGATTTGATGATTCAACTCGAGTTCAATTAAACCTGGTTGCTAGCAATGTTTTAAAAATTGAACCAGAATTTAAATCGGTAAGACAAAAAATTTAGGGTTTAAAAGGTTTAATTAGTATTAAACCAGTAATAAATCAAGTTAAAAATTGAATAAAATTAAAGAATTTAAAAAATGACTGTAGAAGACTATTCTTATCCAAACAAAAAATTTAAAGTTTAATTAAAAAAGAGACTGTTAAATAAAAATTAATCAATTTATTTTAAGTTATAAAAACTAATTAATATATGAAAGCTGATTAATTAATTAATTAATTAATCATTTATGAACAACAAAAATTATTAAATTAAATCAAAACGAAAAGTTAACTAGTTCAAGGTTTTCACTGTTAAATTAGCCGAATCGATTCACTTTTTAAAACATTGATTTTTAAGTATGAAAATTTATATTGTGATGAGCATTTAAAAAGTGGTGTTTTAATTTAGGATCAATTGTAGACTATATATAAAAAAGTTAATCATAATGTCAAATAATAAATAATTTTTTAAAAAAATACATAAATAAAAAAACAAAGTTAACTACAAAATCAATTAAGTTGTATTTTTACTTGTGAAAATATAAAAAAGAACTTAAAAAATATAAATTTCTTTAAAATCTTTTTACTAACAATAAAAATCAGCATATTTTATCCTTTAAATTATTTAAAATAAAATTTTTATTTAAGAAAATATAATTAATTGTATTAATATTAAAAATTGTATCACTTTTTTAATAGGAAATCATCCTATTTTTTGGTTTTTTTAAAAAAACCTAGTAAAAATATGAAATTTGATCAAATGACTTTGATTTAATATATACTTTTCTGTGGTTTTATTGTTTTAATAAGAAAAATAATAATAAATAAAAACTTCATTTATGAGTTAATGATTGTAGGGCTAATATAGTCATTTGTCATAACTACAACATATAGATTTGTACGAGAGATGGCAATGAATTTCTGAACAAGTTCGAATCATCACCACATCGCTTCGCTTCAGGTGAGTGTTCTCTCCATTTTCTTACCATTTGCTTCTTTGTATTCTCTGCTTTCTTCAAATCATGTGTTTGATGTCGTGATTTCTGCTTGGATCTCTTTGAATGATGAATCGCGCAAGTTTTTTCTTGATACCGTATTCTTAAACCCTTCGATAGCATACATCGCCTATTCTGGTGAATAAAGATCTAATTTTGAAGGGAAATTTTCAAACTTTTGGTGTCAAATCTTAGTGGGTAATTCTCGATTTGGTCATTTATGAAATCCGCTGTTGTATATATAATATGGCCACTGATCTTTCTGATATGGGATCGATGGGATCAGTGGGATAAACCCTTGTGTGTTGTAACAAAAGGCTGTCACGATTTTGTACTTGGTTATTTAATTTTTCTAAGGGAGCCCTTGTGCTATGTTTCTTTATAATCAAAGTTCTGGTCTTTTTTTTCTTCATTTTTTATTGCGATTTGCTTATTGTAAGGGCTAGTGATTCAGTTTTATAGTTCTTAACTTACTTTATCTTGTAGAACTTGGGGATTTTGATCTGGTGATCCTGTGTGTTTCTGTTTATACTGTGTTGGAATTGTACTGCCTGACTCTAATTGTTTTTTCTGCTGGGATTGCTAACTGTAAGTGCTAGTGATTCAGTTTTATAGTTCTTAAATTACTTTCTCTTGTTGAATTTGGGGATTTTGATCTGTTGATCCTGTGCGTTTCTTTTTGATACTGTGTTGGAATTGAACTGCCTGACTCTAATTGTTATTTCTGCTGGTAGTTCAGGTGACAGCTTTATCTTATAATCTGAAAGCATTTACCCATGTCTGCACTAGATTTTCTGCTGAACTTCTTACTTTACTCTTGTTTGGTTATAGCCATGCCAAATTGATTGGTTGCCATAGTCTTGGCTTCCCTGATTTTGAACATCAATCATTTCTGATTCACTCTGGTAATAAAGTGGGGAGATTAGTGACATGCAATTGATCTGACTCCTGAATTGTAGATTGACAATATAAAGGTTGCTGAATTGTGTATTCCATGCTATGAAATTGTATCCCCAACGTGTCAATTGTCTAGGTGATATGACGTGCTCTTAACCGTCCGAAAATGGAAATTGTTTCCTGGATGTACTATCTCTGGAAATGCATGATTTGTATTGCCACCAGAATACACGTATTGTTGTATTGTTCTAGTACTCGATGCCAACTGTTATTTGAGTTGCTGCTTGTTCTTCAGAATAGCTTTGACAGATTCAGGAAAATGGAAGCTAACAGGGGTCAGAATGGGATTCAACTCTTGCTAGCTGCTGAACAAGAAGCTCAGCATATCGTCAATGCTGCCAGAAATGGTAAGCTCTATCGTTTTCTATTCATTTTATTGTTTACAATCACATTCACTATCTTATTCTCTCTAATAATTTTACCATCCTTTTGTGCTTAATTCCTAGTCGCCCCACCTCCCAAAAATATAAGGTTGCTTCTCTAAGGTCCTTCATACCCTGTACCAGGATCAAGACTAAGTGATTGTGATGCTTTGTAGGCTTTTCTTTTTTCAGTGAAAGTACGGAACATTGCTCTTTATATGAAAATTTACTTTTACAATGATCAGTATATCTGCTAGCTGTCTATAACTGAATTGAAAGAAAGTGTCTGTGATAGAAGATTGTCTGTTATCTTGGTATTTACTTCTGCTCTTTTATATTCAGCAAAATTGGCTAGATTAAAGCAAGCCAAAGAAGAAGCTGAGAAGGAGGCTGCCGAATTTCGTGCTCATATGGAAGCTGAATTTCAAAAAAAGCTTGCAGAGGTAAGATACACTGCAAAATGTTTTACCATCCACAAATTAACCTACAATGTATTTTGTCAAGTGTAGATCTCAAGTTACTTGGTAAGTTTCGTTTACTTAATAATACATCAGGGATCTAGACCATATCTGCTTGCTGCTTGAGCAATCATTTTGTTGTTTCTTGTAATCTCGTTCTAAATTCAAATTTAATTATCATTAACTTCTCAAATGTTGTTCAAACTTTGAATTAGAGTTCATCAACATTACATTACTACACACCATCTAACCAGTAAATACTGACGTAACATGAAACAGAGGAGTGGGGACTCTGGGGCCAACGTGAAGCGCCTGGAGCAAGAAACAGGTGCCAAAATCCATCACCTGAAAAATGAAGCCTCAAAAATATCACAAGACGTAGTGCAAATGCTTCTGAAGCATGTGACCTCTGTGAAGAACTAAGGGTATTTACTTGCCTGATAGGCTATGTGTTAAGAGTAATATCATTTGCTTGTAAGCTTCTCAACTTAAAAATGCTGGAGCTAATAAGGCTTGGCATGGATGCATCTACTGTTAGTTGTCTCATTTTTTGTTTGACTGTGGATTTCTACGAAATAAATGCGGATTCCGAGGAAAACCATTTCCAAGAACAGAAGTTTAGATAATGTAAATGATAGGATCATGACAAAGGCCAAATCAACTATGAAGGGTCGTGACAGGAATCTAGTAATCCATCTGCAGTAAAGTCATTTGATGTTTTTATCCACATCCTACTCTGCCTGTGAATCCTTGTTCATACTTTCTCATACTGTCTAGGAGCCTGTGAGAGTGTGGACCTTAGTTTTAATGTCTGAAGATGTTCCTGTCATGTGTAGGGACTGACAAGTTCGAGTTTTGTCTTGTAACATGAATTCAGGATAATGCCGCCATTACAGTCCATATCTTCCTGGAATCCATCTCCAAGAGTTTTCGCTGTCAAGTATAAGCAATAGTCTGTTTCTATTCCTTTCTTTGTTTTCCTGAACTCGTGGCATTATTACCATAAAAATACACGAATTGGCTTCAAATCCCAAATTATATTAGCATGTTAACGTCAGGTAGGGTTTGCACCGGTCGGTCCGAGTCCGATTCGAAATTTTTAATTAAAATTAACCTGAGATTTGATTGCACTCGTACTAAATAATTCAAAAGATAAAATGATATTATCTTAATCATATATATCAAAAACAATATTGATTTAAAACTTTTAATTACGGTGTTTATTATGATCTATATATATAATATAAATTACATATTTTAAAAAAATCACACCATATTAACTCAGTTAACATTTGTAAATTAAAATATTTATATTAAAAATTTTAATTAAAAAATAAAAAAATGACATCAATTTTTTATAAAGTAAATTTTTTATAAAGTAATGTTTATTTTTACAAATAATATCATTTTTCTTACAATTATCGAGCCCCGAGGCAGGCTAAGCAGCACGGACCAGGCCCAAATGTCATCTTTACTTATCATAAGAGATTAGTTGAAGGATATGGACAATTAGGAAACATAGTCATCACCTTAATTAGTGGAGGAAATGTTCTCCCATATCATTCACTACAATGTTTACTTACTAAACAAAATAAATTATGGACATAACCTAATTATACTCCTTCATATTGTTGAAAATGGCCTGTTGAAAGTGAATAATAACAACTATTTGAAAGATATAGGCCATTTTTTTTTCTTTTTTTTTGATTCGAAGAAATCCCGTAGTCGAGCCAAGCGGACACGCTTTTCCGAGGGTTCAACTGGCGCACCACCCTACAAGGGGGCCAAGCGGGCGCACCTTATCATCGAGGGCCCAATTAGTTCTCCATCTACAGGTAAAATCCCGGCTGTCGCAGGCTCTTACAGGAGGGGCTAGCATGGAATCGAACCTGGAACCTAACCAAAACCAAGCCTCGCTCTCAACCATTGAGCCACACCTCATAAGGCCATTCAACTCCACAAAATTCATGAAAACACAACTTCTTTTTCATATAATTATATTATTTTTCACAATACACAATTACTATTTTTTATTTACATATTAAATAAAAATTTAAATAATAAGTTTTATATTCAAACAATCCATAATATTAAAATAATAGTCTCTAATTTTTATTATTAATATAAATTCTTTAATTTATAAATTATTATAATAATTTTTAATATCATATTTATTTGATATTGAGTCTTGTCTTTTTCTTTCTTCTAATTTTTGTAAAATTGCTTTCATACGTTACATCCTATCAACTTCAAGCTATTTTATTCAATTTCATCTTCAATATTTAATTAAGAATGGTTCTAGGCATCCACCGTTTTTAGAATATGTATTAATTCCACGTTATAGGTTAAGAATTCACATCGAAATTTATAATTAATAACTCAGTTAAATAAAATAATCCCATGTTATAGGTTAAAAATTCACATCAAAATTTATAAATAATAAATTAGTTAAATATTTTATTTAACTTAAATTTATGAGTTTGTCAAATAAATTATAAAATAAAATATTTGAAACCCATTCTTTATTATTTTTTAAAAATTAAATTAAAACTATAAGTTACATATATTGGATAAGTTATTTAGTGAATTAAGAACTAATTTAATGTCAATTTTTTAAAAATCAATTTAATAACTATTTTTAATTTTTACAAATTAAATTATTTTTTTTATTTTATAATATTTTAATTAGATTACATGAACTTTCAAAAATTAGTTCATAAATTAAATTTTTTAAAAATTAATTGACTTTTTTTTTAAAATTAAGTACTTTTAAATTTAATATTATCATCATTATCATCACACTCAGTCTGAATTTTCGCAATAAAGCGAGATTTGAAGAGGTCTAATAGTACACAGCCTTATCCTTACATAATAAAGAGACTATTTCCGATAGATCCACATGCAGATGTGACCATAAAAGAGTGATACAGGTTAAAAAGCAAATAAGTAAAACTGACAGATTAAATTATTATGTAAATAAAATTACAATACGTACATAAAAATAATATTTAAAATTTTAATATCTCAATTAAAAATAATATTTAAACCAAAGTATCATTCAATTATCCTGATTATAGTTTGTGTCCTTAATTAGAAATAGACCATTCACAGGTCATCATATGTTGAGTCATCCTCTGATTGGTGCGTCTACATTGTTTTACGGGCCCCACTGCAGAATAGTAAAACCAAAAATCATATTTCTAACTTCCAATCAGGACCGTTAGTCACGGATAAACAATAGGGATCAATCATGACCGTTGGATTAAACTCCACGTAACTGTTCACTGTAAGTTTGTTTGATAAAAATAGGTGAAATTAAAAATTAAGAAAAGAAAAACCCAAGAGAGAGTTGTAATGATGACGTGGCAGATAGAGAGAGAGAGAGGGATAGAGAGAGAATTAGGGTGTTTGTGATGTTCTGTTCTTAAAAGGCCAATATAAACAGACATGCTCTGCAACAACTGCTCTGTTCGGTCTTGTTTTGTGTCTTGCGTTTATGGTACAGAGTTGGTTAAACTTAAATCCTCTTTTTTTTATGTCTCAAGAACTAAGTTTGTGAATCCTTAATTAGTTCTCCTCTGATTCTGCCCAAAAAAAAAAAAACAGATTACAATTCATATAGAAAAACACATGAAACACCCCAGATAGAGAGAGAACCAGAAACAGAGTTTATATATAGAGAGGAAAACATACAACGATTGGTCACAAGGGTCTTTGAAAGATTTTGCTTCTTCTTCTTCTTCTTCTTCTTTCTTGCTTTGTCTTCTGTTCTTGCTTGCTAAGGTGTTAGGATTGCTTGTAAAATTTCCAGGCTTGAAGAGATTAGTTCGTTGAGATATGTGTTTGTGTTTGTGTGTTCTGTAAGGGGAGTCGAGCAAGAACAATAACTAAATGGGCGTGAATGTTAAGGTAGACTACTTGTTGCCATTTAAGACAAGCAACCCACCAATAGATTCGAGAACTGTTGTTGTTTGAGGAATTTTTTTGGTCGAGGTTTGTAAGAGTTTATGCGAAAGAACCATTCTTGGATTTAGAAGGTTGATAGCTTTTTGTTTTTGTTTTTTTTCTGTGAAATGGAGTGCAACCCATCCTCAGAAATGCAAGAACCGAGCATTGATACGGACAAGCTTAGCTACGAAATCTTCTCAATCCTTGAAAGCAAGTTCCTTTTTGGGTACGACGATCAGAAACTATGGGTTCCGAAGCAAGTTGCTCCGGCTAACAATGAACAAAAGCCAGAGGATTTGATCACAGTTACCAACTCTTTGATCAAGAACCAGCGGGGCAAAATCTGCATTTTGTCAATCGATGGAGGAGGCATGAGAGGTATTCTACCTGGGAAAGCATTGGCATATCTAGAACAAGCGTTGAAAACAAAGTCCGGCAACCCTGACGCCAAAATCGCCGACTTTTTCGACGTTGCTGCCGGAACCGGAGTCGGCGGCATCTTCACCGCCATGCTCTTTGGAACAAAAGACCATAACCGTCCGATTATGAAAGCTGATGACACGTGGAGGTTTCTTGCTGACCAGGGCAAAAGATTTTACAAGTCCGGTAACGGTAGACGTGGTGCCGGCGGTGGCGGAGGTTTCAAGAGGCTGTTCAAAACCGGTTCGACCGGGGCCACCTCCGGTCTAGAAAAGGTCATGAAAGAGACTTTCATCGATCAAGGTCGGAGCTTGACTCTCAAAGATACGTTAAAGCCGGTTTTGATTCCATGTTACGATCTTTCAAGCACGGCGCCGTTTTTGTTCTCCAGAGCCGATGCGTTGGAGACGGACAGTTTCGATTTCCGGCTCTGGGAGGTTTGCAAGGGTACGTTGGCAGAACCGGGCTTGATCGAACCGGTCCAAATGAGGTCCGTCGACGGTCAAACAAGGTGTTTGGCGGTGGATGGTGGGTTGGCCATGAGTAACCCTACGGCGGCGGCAATTACGCACGTGTTGCACAACAAGCAGGAGTTCCCATTCGTGCGGGGAGTTGAAGATTTGTTGGTGCTGTCACTTGGAACAGGTCAGCTTCTTGAGGTGAGCTATGACTACGAACAGGTCAAAACGTGGAGGGCCAAGCACTGGGCTCGACCAGTGGCTCGAATTGCTGGTGATGGTTCGGCGGATTCAGTGGACCAAGCGGTGGCTATGGCGTTTGGTCAATGCAGGAGCAGTAACTACGTAAGAATACAGGTAATGTAACAAGTTTTTTTCCCAATAAGTTTGGATATTAATTCCAGACAACTTGGTATGCATGAGACATAACTAGCCAGGCTGTTGTTTTATGGGGAGTGTTCTGAGGCAATGTGTCTTTTTCAGACAAAGATAGGCAGATTGGTGGATGTAGATACCACAAGTTTAGTTGTGCCCTTTTTAGGTTTATGCAATTCAATGCTCTGTTTTTAAACCTCTTCCAATGTAAGATTACAGGCGCGATTATGATAATTATAGACGATATGAGCATAATTACAACAAATCGTAGTAATGGTCCGGATTGGAGTTACAGATCATAATCTAAACCTGGGTCTAATGAAGATTTACTGGGTTTGCATCTACATGTACCTGCTTCTGCTTTGGTCTCAAGTTAAACTTACTATCTTTAGTGTCAAATCTCTGTCTCTCCTTAAACAATAGGCTTTTCCTTCGTTTTTTTAAGATACAAGTAGATTAGTGTCTATGGAGTTGGATGTGGAAAATGAGTGGTCATAAAGCATTACTCATTTTTCACAACTACGCAGTAGTTTTACCATAACTAAAGCTTTGGTGCTATTACTCTTACACTAGGCATTTTCACTAAGGTAGCATAAAACATGAGTTCCTATGATCCCTTCTTTAAATGAAAAGGGGGTAAGAGTGATTGAATCCGAGCTCGATTATTTCCTAACAATTGCTGTACTTCACGAGTAATATTAATTTGTTGACCGTATCTCTTTCGCAGTTAATTTTAGAAGAAAATGTTTCAAAATTTGCTTCTTAGGTGCCATAACTTGCATTCTTTCTCTTATGTATGTATTCATTGGTTCTTCTTTTTCGGCTTTCATTTTGGATAATTGGTTGATTGGACTCTAATTACCTTGTGTGTGTGTGACAGGCAAATGGGTCCAGTTTGGGTGGGCGTGGACCAAATGTGGACAATGACTCCAGTCCAAACAATGTGAAGATGTTGATTGGAATAGCAGAGGAAATGTTGAAGCAGAAAAATGTAGATTCTGTTCTTTTTGGGGGCAAAAGGATTGGAGAACAGAGCAATTCTGAGAAACTTGATTGGTTTGCAGCTGAACTTGTGCTTGAGCATCAGAGGAGGAGTTGCAGAATTGCTCCCACTGTAGCCTTCAAGCAAGCTCCTTCAAAACCCACCTAGGACTATTTTCATAACATTCTTTAAAAAAGAGGTATGTTCCACTTTCTGTTTCATTACTTAATTCACTCTAAATGTCATCTTTAGTAGAAGCAATCAAGTTGGGAACACTTTTGTTATAATAGGTGGGGAAGTTTTGATGTCTTGAACTTATAGACCCTAAAAGCTTAAACCCTAAAAAATGTTTGCCTTGCTGGGAGTATCAAGAAACATTGGTATCTCTTAAAGACATAATGATTTGGAGTGACCCAGTTGATGATTAGCCTTTTAGATAACTACTCTCTAGCTAAGCCTATTTGCTCATTTGGTCTTAACTTTTAATCAAAATTACCATTAACCAAGTAATTGTGTGATTTAGTGTGCCATATAGGCTCTCATTGATCTTTGAATGACATACCAGAGGGAGGATAAAAGAAGATACCTCTAATAATGTTGCCAGAGTCTACCGACATTGAGATATCTTTACTAATCTACAGAACAATAACAATAACAACAGCAACAAAAAACCCTTTTCTCTTGATCATCTCCAATATGCAATCAAATCAATATTAGGGTCTCATATCAATAGTACCCAAAAGTTACTGGTTTCCTTGTGATCATACATACTTTGGTTGTTTCACTTTTTTGAACACTTGGCCTTTTGTCATTTCTATGTTTTCCCTTTTTCATTTCTGACTTTGATTTATGACTTTCCTATTGATGGGTTTGGTTGGCACTTAGCACACGTAGCAGGAATCTATCCATGCGTTTGTGTAGTACTCTAATGTCTTATTCTCTTATTCATGTAAATGTTGGAGTTCTACAAAGGTACAGACATGCAGTCCTTAGCCCCATCACACGTTGAGGGCCAAGAAGACGAAGTGTTTGCTTTGATTCTTGTGTGGTTCTTAGTTCTTACCATCTTCTATAATTTAATGTTAGCTTTCCAAGTGTTCGGCATATGATGAATAGACATGAACAAAAAAAGAAAGCATCTGGGTATCTACAGAAACATGAGCTAACATTTGAATGCCCTTTTTTCAATAATCCAAAGATTATAAAAGTGATTAATCTCTAAGTGTTTCTTAAAAAGAAAGACACGAGAAAAAAAAACATTCTTTTAATGTTATCTTCTTTCCCTTATCAGAAACAGCCTCTATTAAATAGAGATAAGATTATGTATTATGGAACCTTTCCCGACCCGGTGGATGTTGCTGATGTTGTTCTCGTTCTTGTCTTGTTTTGATATATTCCTTTTTAAAAGCTCATGTAGGATTTTGAGCTTTGTGTTTCTTATGTAATTTGTTAACAATACGTTACTTTCTTGAGAATTGTTTTTTTGAGTGGATTTAATCTGAATGGTTTTTTATGTTTTGTCCAATTCTGATGATAAGTTCTTGTGGGAAATGCAGGTAAAACATATATTTATGTGTAACATAAGCAAAGAGAACGGAGGAAGGAATGTACGAGTAAGAGTAGCTTTTACTTTTGAAAGTGAAGAGAAGCAACAAAGGAAGATGGTTTTCAGTGAAAAGGACAAAGTTAAAGTAAATATGCATGTAAGCTAGAAGATCTTAGTGGGAT
Organism: Erythroxylum squamatum; assembly: GCA_025629845.1. Taxonomy (NCBI): domain Eukaryota; kingdom Viridiplantae; phylum Streptophyta; class Magnoliopsida; order Malpighiales; family Erythroxylaceae; genus Erythroxylum; species Erythroxylum squamatum. Next base: position 30,467,063 of record JAOTBA010000003.1, on the reverse strand, counting down.
ACTTTGCCTGCCAGACGACAGGCATAGTGATGTCCACTCCAACTATATCTCCAAAGGCCATGAAACCTAGAAACAAAGAAAGAAAAACAAAATAATCATCAGATGTTAATGTTTTGATGCTTGTTAAGGTTTTAGGCTGAAAAAATAATAATTTTTAACTTTTTTCCTCCTTTTTTAATAAAAAAAGGTTGTTGTCTTTTTCATCTTCGCAAATTTAGACTCTTTGTATGAAAAAACCTCAGATGAATAACTTTATTTCTTTGTTTGTCCTCATGTTTCTCATATTGTTTATATAGATATGATGGTTATTTCTTTGTGACTAAAAGATTACAGATTCGAATCACGGAAGTTGCATATAATTGATGTCCCTCTCCCAACCGAGCCTTGTGTATTGGAATTGCTATTGTTGTTTATATAGATATTGCATAAGTTCATATTTGGACTCTTCTGTTTAGAGCTTATATGGAATGTATGGAATATGTTCAAGATGTTATCATGATTGTTTAGAAGCTAGGAAATTTGATAAACTCTTTGCAAAAAAGGGGGAGTGGTAGTAGATGGGTTGTGATGTTTGATTTCTATCGAAACAAAATTAAGAAATTTTGGTTTATTTAAAAATGATAAATTAGTTAGAACAGTTAAATTCAGTTTAGTTAGACTTATAATTGAGTTTCAATAACTAAAAATTCAAAGTTTAGTTTAAATTATAAGTTTAATAATTTTTGTAGTTTAATTAATTATAATAATTTAATAAGTGTTGTACACTTCAGAATTAATTAATAAGTTGAATTAGTCTCCAATTCAACTATTTAATCCTAATTGATTAGGTCATGCAATGTGATCATTTCGAGACTTTCCAAGTGGAATATGCTCATGCCTTTGTATTGATTGCTATCTTTGTATTGATTGCTATCATTGAAAAGAGAAAAAAAAACAAACAAATGAATAAAAAAGAACTGCTAAAGAGAAAAAGACATCTTAGAATTCAATCTAGTTAAAAACTTTAGTTTATTTAAAAATAATAAATTATTAAACTTATTATTTTTAATAATAAATTAAACTTATTATTTTTAAATTATTAAACTTATTATTTTTAATAATAAATTATTAAACTTATTAAACTTTAGTTTATTTAAAGTTATCAAGTTAAATTTAACTTAGTTGACTTTAAATTTGAGTTTTAATATCTAAATTCAATTAAATATAGACTTGAGTTCATATTATAAGTTTAATTGATCTCGAATTCAGAGCTGAGTTTAAATTATTATTTTAATAATTTTTGTAGTTTAATTAATTATAATAATTTAATAAGAGTTGTACACTTCAAAATTAATTAATAAGTTGAATTAGTCTCCAATTCAACTATTTAAACCTAATTGATTAGTTCATGCAATGCGATCATTTCAAGACTTTCCAAGTGGAATATGCCATCGATTGCAATCATTGAAAAGAGAAAAAAAAAAGAGCAAACAAATGAATAAAAAAGAGCAAAGACATCTTAGAATTCAATTTAATTAAAAACTTTAGTTTATTTAAAAATGATAAATTAGTTTGAAAATAACTCAGTTTAAAGTTATTAAGTTAAATTCAACTTAATTGACTCTAAATTTGAGTTTTAATATCTAAAATCAATCAGATATAGACTCGAGTTCATATTATAAGTTTAATTAGTCTCGAATTTACCTATTTAAACTTGTTACTTATTGACTATTTTTAAATCATTTGAAAATACTAAAGATTGATTAGTTCATGCAATGTAATCTTTAGAAGACTTTCTAAGTGGAATATGTTCATGCCTTTCTTTTGATTGCAACCATAGAAAAGGGGAAAAAAGCAAATAAATAAAAAAGAAATCTTGGATTTTTTTTAATAAAGGAAAGCTACCGAAAATATTACATAATCAATCTAGGGAAATCCATTCTTGACATATCCTCGATAAGGATGGGGTGGCACTCTATGGGTCGAATATCAAAATAAGTGCAACCAAAATCAAAATAGGTCTGCATAGTTGGCTAATTTGTCAGCGCATCTGTTGCTCTCTCGATAGATATGTCGATAAACAATAGCCTAGTTACGAGTGAACAGCTTGTTGATCCCCTTGATTATGGGATTGAGGGCCTTTGCTCGATTGGCTGAAGAGGACAGTATTGTGAGTGTTGTGGTGGAGTCCTCTTCAAGTTCGATCCGGCAATAACCCAGGTTTCACGCCAACGTGAGCCCGGTAAATACGCCCTAGAGCTCCGTGTACACTGATGCACACCATCCAAGGTTTTGTGAGAAACTTCCAAGCCAGTTGCCTGCACTATCTCGGATAAGTCCACCCGTTGTAGCTATGGACGAGGACCGTTTGCTAGCTTTATCAGTGTTTAGCTTTACCCACCCGGGAATTCAATCCAAAGGCATAGTACTCTCTTTACTTTATACTAATTGAACCAACGCAAAGAGGAGGTTACTTCCAAGCTCTAATAGCCTTTCACACTTTTCAAAGTTCATTTGGAATAAACAAATTGGTTAGAAATCAACTAAATAAAGTAACTAGAAAGCTCCAAGACTTACCAAATAGTATATTCAATCCTTGATAGAATCTTTCCCACCCAAATTGGCCTCATTTGTTGTCTTCTAAATAAAGCTTGAAATAAAGTGATGCATTGATGCCACAAAGTCTTGGTGATTGAAAGAAGAAAACCCTTTTCCTATATTAATAAAATGAGACTAATTACATGATTAATAATTAATAATTTTTAACGATCATTATTATTAAATGAAAATTTTATTTTAAAAATGTTATTTTTTGTTGCTTTTAATATAACCATCCATATTCACTAATTCTATAACTTTTTTTTCTAATAAAAGATGCATATTTTTACCTCTAACCCATCTTACTTAAATAGGATCAATTATATGACACTAATCGGTGATAATTTATTATTATTATTATTAAAAATAAAAATTTATTTTAGAAAGGTTATAAATAATATTATTAAATATTTATAATTAATGAAATATAATCAATAACATGATTAACTATTATGATATTTTTAATAATTGAGGGTGAGCCTTCAAGTTCAAGTTACAGAAATAGCCTCTTTGTAAAAATACAACAGGAAGGCTACATATATATAATAACTCTCCCTTTGCGGAGAACCTTGTGTACTGGATACGTTGACTTTATTTTTTATAATAGTTATTTTAAAAATTATAGACAGTATTATTAACTATTTGTAAGCAATAAAATAGAATCAATTATATTTCCAAGAATTATTTACTAATATAAATAGTAATAATAACAATCAATATCTACTAATTATGAAAATATGCATTTTTTACCTTTTTGAAATTTGGCATGTTGATCAATAAAACAAGAAAGCAACCCATTTCCCATATTAATAACATGATTAGCAATTAGTAATTTTTAGTGATTATTATTAAATAAACAAGTTTTATTTTTTAAAATTATAAATTTCTATTCACTAATTATATAATATGCATTAATTTATTATTATTATTATTATTTTAATATGTATATGCAAATGTCTATATATTTTTTTCATATAAGTTTATCAGAAATAGTTTCTTTGGTACTTAAGAGTAAGGTTGTATATTATTGGACTTCTTTAAATCTCACATATTAGTGAAACTTGGTTGATGGTATGTAGAGATGTCAACTACAATGGGCTGACCGACCTACCATCACTTTAAAAATAACGTCGTTTTTAAGTAACGATTGGGTCATGATCGATCCAATTAAAAAAAAATTAAAATGACGTTTTTAAGTAACGATCGAGTTATGATCAGTCCAATTAGCCCAATTTTAGCTCGGTTAAAATTGAGCCGGTCGAGTTAATCCCTTTTTGACATCCTAATAGTATATAACTTTTTTCCTAATAAAATATGCTTAATTTTTACTTCTTCGCTCTTTCTAGAAATTTGGAATCTTGAGAGCAACAAAAGTGCAAACTGTTAATAATCTGTAGCACCATAAGAACATTACAACGAACTTGTCCAAAGTAGCATCCTAAACACATACGTTAAGATCAAAAGCTGTTGGGTATGAGAATCGAAAAGCACCTGTGTTCTGGTCTCACTCGCTCGCTTGTCTCTTCTTACCGACCTTAGAATGACCAGAGAGAAGGTAAAGAAGAAGAAGCAGTCAAAAAGCAAAAGTGAAATCACAATCACAGCCCTATGATCGTGTCTAATCAAACTTCAAGTCAACAAAAGATGAATATATAACCAGACAAATCACTCCGCTTGAATTGGCTTTTCAAATAATTATGCACGGACTCCTGACCGACCATGTTTCATCCTCATGTAACCACATGCTTTGGAGACATATCCTATTTGTTATCTTGGCATAGTTTCGTAAACAGTTGATCGTATTAGTCGGTAGATCTATCAGCAGTTGGCCGATAGTTAATTTTATTAGCTAATTTAATTAATAGATAATATCAGTTATTTTTAAAAATATTTGATAAAATTAACTATTTTATATTAATTATTGATGTGTAATATGATTTATTAGGGTATAATTTTTAAAAAAATTATAAAGGCATGAATATTATATTTCTTAATATTTCGTTGAATATTCTTATAAGAATTTAGATTTAAATATTTAATTTTACAAAAATTAAGTTTATAACTTTAATAAAAAACATAATAATAATAATAATAATCCAACGATAAATTCTATATTAATATAAATGATGCAGTAAGCTACATCATATTAGTATTTTTCATATAATATGTATGTATTTTATTATTTAATAAATTAAAAATATCTATGATTATAGTATGACATAAATACGATTTATAGTAGTTATATACTAAAAATATTAATTTGATTTGACTCTTTATGTTTAGAAACTTAATATTATGATATTTTTAAATGTAAACTAATATTATAAAATTAAATAAAGATTAAAAAGTTTAATTAACCTCTTAATTATATTCTTCTAAACTTCACGACATAATTGTACGATAAAAACAAAACCAACTTTGAAAACACATAGAGCAAAAGTAGAGAGTAAAATAGAGGACAATACTGTCATTAGGCAAACAGCTAACTCCAAAAGCTCTTCTTATAAAGCTTTTGGAAAACAACTTTTTGGGGTTAAATAAACTAATCAATAAGACATTCACCAAACATATCAATAACTTTTTAAGATGATCAAAAGGCTAACTTTTAGTCAATAAGCTAAAAACAGCTAATAAGTTGTTTGCCAAACACCTCCCTTATTTTAAATATATTAATTCATCAAAATAACTTATTAAAATTACATAATTCTACTTACTAAACTTAATTCTTATAACTTTAATAGGATTGATAAAGTTAGTTCTTATAATTATCATGGAAAATCTTATATTCTTGCATTCCTTTAAATTGAATTTAAGTAAGTTATGTTATCTTATTTTATTTTAAATATTTATTAGTAGAAAAAATATTTTATTCAAACCTGAGGAAGTTGATTCTTATAGCTTAATTTGGGTTCAATAAAGTTGGTTCTTATAGCTTAAATTAAGGAAAACCCTATAGTCCTACATTTCTTACTTTTTAAGTCTTATCAACCCTAAAGCTTTCTTGATATGAATCCTTTTCTAAGTATCTTTTGAACCCTTAATCAAATATGCTTATTTTCAGCCACAAGTCCTTTAATTTTCAATTTATAAAGGTGATGATGATTAAAAGGCATTTCACCTTATAGGAGTAAAAGCAAAAGAGAAGCTATAGTTTTTTATGCTAAAGTAGCATGTAACTCTATAAAAAAGGCCTAAAGTATCGGAAATCACTCTTTATGTTGTACCAAACATGGTGTACCTTTGAGTAGACATACTCAAACATTGCCTACCTAAGTTAACTAACTAGAAATAAGTACTATAAATTAAAAAACAAAACTCAAAGTAAGGTTTTTTATTGGTATTTTAGTATGTCAAAGTTTTTTATTGCAGGCTATATTTTTGATAAGTTTTATCATAATTATATCAGTCTTAATCACTTTCCTTTAGTTCTTTTTAAGTATTTTTTTCTCCTCTTGTAGACTTTCAGGGGTGCTTGTTTGGGGATAATGGGAAAAAAAAGGTATGGGTATAGAATGAAAACTCATGTTTGAAATTAACAGAGGTAACACTTTTATTCCCCTATTTTCAGCAATACTCCATTTCTCTAGATTACCAGAGAAATGAGATTTATTATTGGCTATACTACATTCTCATGCTTTATTATATTCATTCCTATTTCTATTTCCATTACCCTCTGTGAACCAAGCGCTCCCTAAGTATTATTTTCTTGCATCTTCTCACTAGAGAGTCAGAGTATCTTTTTAACATGCCCAAATTACATAAGTTGTCACTCTCAATTTTTCATTAATACCAACAACTTTTAATTTCTCTTACAATTATATTCTTGGCCTTATTTTTCTGAGTTAGGTTACACATTTAATAGAGCATCTTCATCTCCATCACTGTAATAATTGCCTAACAATTGTATTAATATTGAAAAACCAAAATTTACGTGGATTATGCACTAATTAAACACACTTAACCTCTATTAGATGGGTTGTCATAACATACTCATTAGTGTTACCATTCATATTTAATAACACTTATCACCTGTTACCATATGTCATTTTTGTTGTAGTGTCTTGTAGTATAATATTCTTTTCCATTTTAATTCTCATATTTTAAAAACTATTAGTGATATTATTTAGCTATCACATAATATAAAAATAAAAATAAAAAATCAAACTATAATTAACCCAATAAATAAATAATGATCCATTAATTTCTTATTTATAAGTCGATTTTTTAGGTGAAATGTCCTTATTAGAAGTATAATATTGGCAAGAGGCATGGGAATGTTAAGTTTTGTCAGCTTTCTATTAGATCATGATCTCGTAATTTAATACAATAATTATTTTTTTATGAGTTTATTATTTATGATATACGTTATGTTTTGTTCTTTTCTGTTGTCTCGTCAGGAAACGTTTGGTCGCCCATCTCACGCTGTCTTCTTCGTTGGTGTTGGTGTCTGTACGTATATATTTGTGTCTCTAAACTAACTTCAGGTGTAGTCTAATCTATCATAACTACCAACTTAACACATCATTAACTATAAATTAATTAGTTTCTGTTAGGCTAAACGTAACGTAACCAAATAATAATTCCATGCATGGTGGGTACGTGGTCGTTAAGTTAGGTGTTATGTTACGATGATTTGGATTTTTTTTAAGGAAACGTGTTAATTTTTTTAATGATTAAAAAAGTCAACTTGTTCGGTTTAACGGTGAAAATCTTGAACCGATCAACTTTATGGTTCAGTTTACTTTAATAATTATTGTTATTAAAAATGATAAGTTTATTAATTATTCGGTCAATTTTAATAAATTAATAAACACTTATAAACTATAATTAATTAATTAATTTTTATTTAACATTCTCTTTTTTTCATTAAATTTCATGTTATTTGAATATCTTTTAATTATATTTCAAATTCTTTAATTTTATTCACTCTTTAGCTGACAACCTAATACTAGTTGGATCTTTTAAACCTTAAAGTTCTCGTCTTATTGGTTTCATTTTCAGTCTGATTTTTAAAACATTGATTTTTTCTAATCATAATTAACTATCTTTTATTTTATAACCGGTTCAAATAGAAAATTATAAATCTTTAGTTATATTTGTAATTTTTATGTGCTTAATTTTATCCATATTAGTGTGATTATTGTGTAAACCTATTAAGATATATTATTGTGTAAAGCTATTAAAATACATCAATGATATGACTTAGATTTATGATTAATTAGCTCAATAACTTTATACATAGGCGTTTTATAAGAAATTTGATTAATATTATTTATAATTTGAATTAAATTAGTAGAAGATAAATATTAAAAAAATATTGGAAAAGGGTGATTTTATAAGGCCACATGTTTCCTAATCTATTTATTGTCACACACATACATATATATATACATATAATGTTTTTATTAACTATTGAATGCACTCGGTGATTTATTAGATATGCAATTAGGTAAAGTTTGGTTGGACGTAAAGTTTTTAATGAAATGAAATTGAATGATTTATAATGGAACGAAACGTAAATGAATATAATATTAGAAATTGTTCTTTGGGAGCGATGGAATGATTCATAATGTAATATAGTAAAATGTTGTTTGGATGAAGGGTTTATAATATAATATAGTGTAAAGTTGTTTATTATTTTACATTCCATCATAAACCTCCCAAATCGGAGGTTTTTCATTTTTACTGTTTAAGATGAAATGAGATGTAATATGAAACCCTCATTTTTCATCCCATTCTATTATAAACCCTCGTCCCAAACAATGGAATAATATTACATTTCATTACATCCTATTAATAAACTCTTAACCAAACATACCCTTAAAGATTACTGTTATTAAAAAAAAATAACACAAGACATACGCTCTAATTCATATATGAAATTGTTCTGAGTTTAATACGAAACTCGATCATTTTAAGTCGTCGACTCTAATTAATTCAAAATTTTTAAAAAAAATTAGTTGATTCGAATTTTTTAAGTTGAAAATTCATTTTATTTTTTTAATACAGACTTTTAATTCAAAATTCACTCAATTTAATTTTGTTTATTAATTTTAGACTCGACAAAACCTAACCGTGCCAAAATGGGCCAACTATAAGGTTAACCAAGTAAAGAGTTTGATTTATATGAATCACATACAGCAACAAGTTTAAAACCTAGTCCAGTGCACAGTTGGAAGACCCACATTGTCCTGAAAGCATAAGATGATCCAATTTTTGGTTGAAGACCCAAAATGTAAAGAATAAGTACAAACAAAATCATATCAACAACATGGACTGGGATGCACTTAGTTTGAAGTAGGGGACTTTGACACATTATTTGTTACATAATTAAAATTTAAATTCCATTAATAATTTCTTATCGTAAAGTAAATTACGAATAATTCAAAGATGTTATAAGTATTCTAGAGATATAATTTTACGTTTGTTAATAATGAATATGCTCGAGTTCAACTAATTTATTATCGAATTCGGAAAAGAATGTCAACCCGAACCGAACGAGTTTGAATAAAGCAACTAATCAAAATTCGTAAGAAGTAACATAACCTATATCAAATTGCTAAACAAAACAAAAATTCTACAACTTTGTCAAGGTAAGCAATGAACACTCAGCTCTCTTCAGTCTACATTCTTCTCATCCAAAATGTTTAAAAACTGATTAACACAAAAAGGTAAATGACTTTATTCTTTAAAAGCTATTAAAGCCTTGGAAAGTTTTTTACTTCCACAAACATGGGAAGCACTTCCCACACACATGGGAAGCATCTCACTCGTCACTGACTATGAAGAATACACGAAATGAACAATAAAAATTATGTTACAGCCACTTTGTCAAGCATCAAACTGCCACATTGTTTGGAAGGTCTACCTTTGGCTTTGCCAATGGCTCTTGTAGCTCCGAATTAATGGGAAATAGATAAGATTGAGCATATTGAGCCATCAATTGGTCCACCAACACTAAGGCCACCATAGCCTCCACCATAGGAACAGCTGCACCAACAATACAATAGAAATATTCAGTTCAATTTCGGAAAATTTCACGCACGTGATATCGGTTCTTGAGATGTAATTCCGGTTAATCATAAAATGCATCAGACATCTAAAGCAATCTCCATGGCATTGTAAGTTGAAAGCTCAAAACTTGGAAGGGTGAGGGTGACAAGTTATGGTCACAAGAATTACCTCGAGGGACAACGCAAGGATCGTGACGACCACGAGCTATTAGTTCGATCTCTTGCTTATCTCTAGTAACTGTATGCTGCTTCTTCTGAAATAGCAAGACAAATAGAAGAAAAAATAGGAGTTAGGACACAAAAGTCATGGACTCTGGAGATTGGAGTGGAAGATCAAACTTACACCAATGGTGGCTGTGGGCTTGAAAGCTACTCTCATGTTAATGATCTCACCATTGGATATGCCTCCCTGTTCAATAAAGGAATGTGTCATTTGGAGACTCGGTAAACAGTAAGTTATGGCAGAACACTATCTTAAGACAGAATACGATGTATACAAACCTGAATTCCACCAGAACGATTAGTTCTAGTACGGATTCTCCCATGCTCATCCGTGAAAAACTCGTCATTGTGTTCACTCCCCATCAAAAGAGTACCTGCAAGGATTATAAGGAAAAACTTTTATACAGGGTTATGTTTACGAGTTGTCACTTGAAATCCAGTAGGTTATTAACCTGCAAATCCACTGCCAAATTCAAAGCCTTTCGTTGCAGGCAATGACATAACAGCTTTAGCCAACTCAGATTCAAGTTTATCGAACACAGGTGAACCAAGCCCCTAACAAACAATAACATCATTCGGTTGTGATTACCCCAGGACATTTAAAACTCATACACACAAACACACGTAGAACATGCTAATATTGCTACTTACACGAGGAGCGTTTCTAACAATACACGTGACCACACCACCAATAGAATCCCCTCTAACACGTATGGTGTCAATGGCGGCAATCATCTTTTCCGCATATTCAGGATCTGGACACCTGACAATGTTGCTCTCTATCTATGAATGAATCATGAACTAAAGTCAGGTTCAGAGCGCAGGGGAGAGAAAAATATGGCAAAAAAAGAACTAAACCAGCAAATATACCTGATCAAGTGTAAGAGAGTAAGGATCAACTCTATCCTCTGGAAGTATAACCTTATGGACTTGTGAGACATAGGCAAGAATCTGAAGGCAGAAAGAAAAGAAGGACAAATCAAATAAATGAAATTCCAGTATGTCAAGTAAATGACATGTTTCTGCTTGCAAATCAGATTAACCGTGGAAGTTTGCTGGCTCTTTGTGTCCAATTGGTAGTCAAACAAAATAACGAACGAACTTTATGTGGGAAGTGAACATTAAATCAAATCCAAACAAAATACTAATTTCATTTATCTATTGGAGCATCCAGCTTCACTCATTAGGTGCATCAAGTGTACTCAAATATATTAACAATCCATCACCAATGAAAAACCAGAAAACCTTCTTACGTTTCAAAACCAATCAAACAGGTAAACTTTAAAATATAAGGAACTAGGTTTCCAAGAGTATTTGGTTCAGGCTCCTTTCCCAACTTCCGAGTTCATCTACTACTAAAAGTATAGAAAATAAAAGAAATAAACACACCTCTGTTCCTGCATATTGCTTGAGAATTTTCTTTGCAAGAGCTCCAGGTGCGACCCTTCCGATAGTTTCCCTTGCAGAAGATCTACCCCCACCCTTCAGTTACAAATTGAACTTCAGATTAATTAGGCATTGAACATGCATTTCCTAGACGTGCTGATGTTGATAAGTTGAGATAAATAAGTTCATACGTTAAAATTTTGCATGCTTAGTAATAGTACCTGAATTGCTCTGACACCATACTTCATGTCATAAGTCGCATCCGCATGGGAAGGCCTATAAGCTATTGACATTTCCTTGTAGTCCTGAAAATTGTAAAATCTAACATTATTGAAACTTCATAAGGAACTTTGAAACTGCAAGATAATATTTAACTTTCAACAATGTTTCTGAATATCATGATACCTCTCTAAAGTAACTTGTACTATGACCAGCCAATATCACTTTAAACAAGTGTTTCAACCCAATTGTACAGCTGATATATTCTATCAATGTTATCCCCCAAAATTAGGCTAAACAATCAACCTATAGCAAGTCCCAATTTCTCATTTTGAAACATCCCTAGACCTCTTAAATTAGGAGTCGCCCTTAATTCATCAAGAAACATTTGCAAGATTGATACCGTAAATATACTAATCAACAAAATTAATAGCCATCAGTTTTCCTGTACTACAAAATCACGCACACGAAAAGTAAAATCCTCAAGCACAAAAACTACTCACATGTCCTCTCTGATCAGTATTTGGGACAAATACGTGGATTGGAGTTCCAGTAGTTAGTCCTGCAGAGAATGTACCATTAATAGGTCATCAATAGGAAACACAAGTTATAAAGAGTACATGACAGGAAATGGTGAAGGAAACCAAAAACTAACCTTCAGATACACCTGAATGTATTTTGCATGTATCAGTCTCTTTTCTCGGAGTGGTGATTCGACTCTGACCTGGCCTCCTGCAAGTTTTAACTACCATTACTTTTGAAGAATGTGTGCAACATAAAGATCAAAGTCCAACACTTATCAATCATAACATAAAGGAACAAACTTGATTCTCAGGAAAAGAACAACATGACGTTCCGAAGCAAAAGCCCGGGAATTTCCACCTTGATGAATGAATCAATTACCTTCTATCAAGGTCCACTTGCAAATCAGCTTCTGAAATGGGGATCCTGGGAGGGCATCCATCAATTACACAACCAACACCACCTCCATGAGACTCTCCAAATGTTGTTACACGAAAATAATTTCCAAATGTGCTTCCAGCTGCATGTATCTCTGCTATGCACAAACAGAAAGTGAACTCGTGATCTCTTCTTGCCAAAGTTCAGTAACCAAATATTAGGAATATACTCCTTAACCAAGATTCTACACAATGCTACAAATGTCTAATGTGCGGATAGAAACTGAATTGACTATGATTAAGTGATCCAAACAGAACCATCGGCTCACATTCAATTAAGCGGGGGGGTGGAG
>JAOTBA010000003.1:30428782-30454294 GCA_025629845.1 Erythroxylum squamatum | reverse complement strand
GGGGGGGGGGGGGGGGGGGGGGGTCCCTCTTTAGTTCCCTATCCGTTAAGATTCTTACGCGTTACAACAACCAAAACAGGGCGGTGGCCAGCTCCTATCTTGTTTTGTCTCAAGAATATGAATCTGTTAACTCTTTCAAATGTAAGAACACTACTTTTTCCCCATCGAGCTAATTATAACCATTAAAACATGATGATTCAACCTCCAGAGTTCATAACACAACAACCCACCAAAACCCAATATCTGAATTACGAAAATAAGATCACCCAATTTACAAAGTTACAACCTTCTTACAGAAAGCAGAGATCTTTACCAATTCTAGCAAGAGGGCACTAACAAAAATTAAGGCATAAGAACAGGGACTCACGGAGCTGCTTGGGTTGCCGAGGGCGGACCGAGACTTGAACGGTGGATATAGATAGCTTCCGGAGATCAGACGGAGGAGAGATCAAGGAGGAAGAGCCGTTGAAGGGCTTGGAAGACAGACAAGAAAAAGCCATAGAGAGAAGTAGTTTGGAAGCTTAACTAACAAGAAGGAATGGAACAAAACCAATAGAGAGTTCAGCGAGAGGTTTATGAGTAAGAGGGTTGGTGTGGTGTGGTGTGTGTGTTAGGTCTATGTATATACAATTTGATATCATTTATTCAAATTTTAATTTGTTGGTGCTTGAGATGGGAGTCAGTGACCACCTACCCTCCTTTTCCTTTTTTTTGCAATTGACTCATTTACATACATATATTATTTATCTGTTGTTCCCAAATTCAACCAATAAAATTTTGCCGGTTATAATATTAATATTATAGAAAAATTACTTTCTCATCCTTTAAGAATTGCCATTTTTATTTTTCTTTATTAAGAAATAACTTAAATCCTTCAATAAAATACTTCTTGTTGAAATATCAATACATATTTCATTCTATATTTTTTTATTACGAAAAATAACTAATTTCTTTATCCTAATTCATAAATTTTAATACGAATTCGATCACTATAACTATGGATATAGGAATAAAACAATAAAAAAGACAAAGTAAATATATAATAAATAAAGAGAAAGGGTTATTTTGTTCCTGATAATTATTTCTTTGATCGGTAGTTGACTATATACTTTGGATCAGAATCGAGGAGAGTACTGACTGATCTTTTTACCAACTTTTTGCCTCAATTTATATTCTTTTTATAATTAAAAATTCGAATTCAAAAGAAAATTAGCATTCTTTTTTATATGTTTATATTAAAAATTAATATTATACAAAAAATTTCTTTTGAATAAATTAAAGAACATATATATAAAAGAGGGTAGGTGGTCACTGACTCCCATCTCAAGCACCAGCAAATTAAAATTGAATAAATGATATCAACATATATATATATATATATATATATATATATATGTATGTATATATTTTTAGTTATGTAGTGAAAAGACATTTTTTTAATAGATTTAGGTGAAATTGAGAAAAGAGAGATTACATAATTATAGATTAGGGTTGAAGGTTCAACCACTCCTTATTTGGAAATTTTATCCTTTAATTTTCATCCCAAAAACGGTAAGTTAATGATGTAATAATTTCTAAAAGGGTGGTTTTTTAAAAATATTTTAATTTAAAATTTTAAATATTTGAAAAATTAAGGCGAGAGCATTGTAATTCACCTTAACTTTAAATAATCGGTCATGTATAACTTAAAAATAAGGATGGGTTTTGGAGCAATCAGTAAAAGTCACTTCTTTGTGACCAAAGGGTCACAGGTTGAAGTCACAAAAACAGTCTTTTTATTTAAAAAAACAAATAAAAAATTGTGTACATTAATAACCTTTTTCCGATATTCGCAAAACAGGAAAGTTTTGTGCAATGGGTTAAGTTGCGTTTTTTATATAACTTATAAATATTTTAAAATTAATCTTTATTTAAGGATTATTTTATTTATTAAACGCTTTATTTATTATATATTCAAAAAGTAATAATTGTAAATTAAAAAATAATAATCATGTATTAAATCGTCTCCTATAACAAGATCCCAATTCCGGGGCGTAACAAACAGTTTGCAGCAACTTTTTCAAGCACTAAACTTCCACATTGTTTGGAAAGTCGAGCTTTGGCTATGCCAAGGGCTCTTGTAGCTCCATATTAATGGGAAACAGATAAGATTGAGCATATTGAGCCATCAATTGATCCACAAGCACTAAAGCCACCATAGCCTCCACAATAGGCACCGCTGCACCAACATTCCAATGAAAAATGAATAGTCATCTGAAGCAACCTCCATTTAAGCTAAAGATTACTTCAAAATATGATGTTGGAGGGTGACAAGTTATGGTCACAGAAAACTACCTCGAGGGGCAATGCAAGGATCATGACAATCACGAGTTATTAGTTCAATCTATTGCTTATCTCTAGTCACTGTTCTCTGCTTCATCTGACAAATTGGAAGAGATCAGAACAAAGATGATGAAGAAGAAGAAGGTGAGAATGGGAGTGGGAGTGGAAGGCGAAGAACTTACTCCAACAATGGGTGTGGGCTTGAAAGCTACTCTCATGTTAATAATCTCACCATTGGATATGCCTCCCTGCTCGGTTTCATTTGGATACTCAGCAAACAGTATGCTACCATATAACAATATCATTCAGAGAGAATGCAGGGTAGACAAACCTGTATTCCACCCGAATGATTAGTTCTAGTCCGGATTCTCCGATGCTCATCCGTGAAAAACTCATCATTGTGTTCGCTGCCAGTCAAAAGAGTACCTGCAAGGATTATAAATCCACGAAGACAATGATTCATGCGGATCGATGCGGGAGTCTAGAACTCAGTTATAAGTATACTTCAGGACCATTACTATGAGTTCTCACTTAAATTTTGTGTCAAATTCAAGTTTTTCCAACCTTCAAAACCACTGCCAAGTTCAAATCCCTTAGTTGCAGGCAATGACATAAGAGCTTTACCGAACTCAGCTTCAAGTTTATCAAACACAGGTGAGCCAAGCCCCTAACAAACAATAACATCATTCAATGGTGATCAACTATCATGCAGAATCTTTACAACACTCTGACTCTCCGTCAAACATTTAGAAAGTGCTAACGTCACTACTTACACGAGGAGCATTCCTAACGATGCACGTAACAACACCACCAATAGTATCCCCTCTAGCACGAACGGTATCAATGGCGGCAATCATCTTTTCTGCATATTCAGGATCTGGACACCTGACAATGTTGCTCTCAATCTAGGAAGGATTCATGATTTAATTCAGGTAAATAGTGCAGGTAGAGCCATATATGACTAAAAAAGAACAGAAGCAGCAAATATATACCTGATGAAGTATAAGAGAGTAAGGATCAACTCTATCCTCTGGAAGGATAACCTTATGGACTTGTGAAACATAGGCAAGAATCTGAATGCAGAAAGAAAGTACATAAACAAAATCAAATAAATGAATTTCAAACCGGATTAAATCCATTACTGGCCCTTTGTAGCCATTACTTTCATTTTCCTAGTGTAGCATCCAGCTTCATTCAGTAGGTTTATCAAGTGTACTTGAATGTATTAACAATCATCAGCAAACAGAAAAACAGAAAACCTTCTAACATTTCAAAGGCAATCAAGTAAGTAAAGTTTTTAAGTTAAGCATACAAGGAACTGTGTTTCCAAGACTATTTGGTTCAAACTCCTTTCTCCTGCCTCCCATTTCACCTACAACTAGAAGTATAGAGAATCAAAGGAAATAAACACACCTCTGTTCCTGCATATTTCTTGAGAATTTTCTTCGCAAGAGCTCCTGATGCGACCCTTCCAATAGTTTCTCTTGCAGAAGATCTACCCCCACCCTTCAATGAAGTTCAGATTAGCTAAGCACTGAACATACACTTCCTAAAGTGCTGGAATTGATCAGATGAGATAAATAAGTCCAGATGTTAAATTTCGATGCCTAAAAAGACTACCTGAACTGCTCTAACACCATACTTCATGTCATAAGTCCAATCTGCATGGGAAGGCCTATAAGGTATAGACATTTCGCTGCAATCCTGACAATTGTAAAACATAACATAATTGGAACTTCTTCAGCAACATTGAAACTGCAAGATAATATTTAACTATCAACAATATCTCTTAAATATCATGATACCTCTCTAAAGTAACTTGTACTATAACTGGCCAATATAATCTAAAACAAGTGTTTCAATCATACAGCAGATATATATCACAATGTGAGACGTTAAGAGGCGTTTTGCCTATGGCATTGTCATCCCCCAAAGTTAGGCTAAACAAGCAACCAATGCAAGTCCCAATTCCTCATTTTGAAACATCCCGAGCATCATTGACATCTTAAAATTAGGAATTTGCCCTAACTCGTCAGCAAAACATTGGAACCATCAGGATATCATAGATAAATTAATCAATGTCCATCATTTTTCTTCTGCTACACAATCACAGACATGAACAACAAAATCCTTGGCCACAAAACTACTAACGTGTCCTCTCTGATCAGTGTTTGGGACAAATACATGGATGGGAGTTCCAGTAGTTACTCCTGCAGATAATGTAACATTAGTAAGTCATCGATAGGAACACAAAGTACAAAAAGGTAAGTGACAAGGAACAGTGAAGGAAACATAAAACCAACCTTCAGATACACCTGAATATATTTTACATGTATCAGTCTCTTTTCTTGGACTGGTGATTCGACTCTGGCCTGGCCTCCTGCAAGTTTGAAGAATGTGTGTCACAGAAAGATCGAAGACCCGCATTTATCAAAGATGTCTTAGAAGAGCAAACTTGATTCTCACGAAAAGAACAAAATTACCTTCTATCAAGCTCCACTTGCAAATCAGCTTCAGATAGGGGAATCCGACGAGGACATCCATCAATAATACAACCAACACCACCTCCACGAGACTCTCCAAATGTCGTTACACGAAAATAATTTCCAAATCTACTTCCAGCTGCATGTATTTCTGCTGTACGTAAACAGGGAAAATTAAGACAATCTCTGATGAGGGAACAGAAACTGAATTTGATTAAGTGATTTAAACAAACAAGTAGCTCGCATTCAATTAAGCGGGGGAAAACAGAATCATGGTCAGCTCAGGAATCATTATTCATTATACTGGAATCTGTTACTCATTCAAATATAACAACACCATTTTTTCCTCGTCGAGCTGATTCTAACCATGAAATATGGCAATTCAAGCTTCAGAGTTCATAATACAACAACCCACCAAAACCCAATATCTGAATTACGACAATGAGGTCACTTGAGTTACAAAGTACAGATTTTTATCAATTCTAGTAAGAGGGCACTATCAAAATTAAGTCAGAAAAAAAGGGACCGACGGAGCTGCTTTGTTTGTCGAGGGCGGAGCGAAATTTGAACAGTCGATAAGGAGAGTTTCCGGAGACTAGACGGCGGGGAGGGGAGGGAGGAAGAGCCATTTAATGGCTTAGAAGCAAGAGAAGGAAAAGCCATAGTAATTGGAAGCAAACTAACGAAATGAATGGGGTTGGGACGATGTAATTATGAGCATGTTTGAAGTGTACGATCGTCGGATCATGTCTTGTGCTTTTCCTTTTTTAGTAATACTGTATAACAACAACCGCCGACCGACCCTGCAAAAAAGCATTCTCCTTGTCGCGTTTCAGTGTGCCACCCTTATCTATCCTCATCTATCCATATATTAAAATATGCCTGTCAGAATCTACCGATTCTGAAGATTCCTGACAAAAGCTCGTGCATTCTGCAACATCGGGATGCTGTTCTCACCAGATGGATCTCACGCAATAAATTCATCATTTGCCTTAGCAAAGGTCGCTTAACCGTCGCAGATCTCTTCCTGCTCGGACCACTATCCAATACCAACTCTGGCCATTCAAGTATGCCACAAATTTCAGTGAGACCCAGCAAAATTTGTGGCAATGCTTAAATGACACAGGTTAGTTTTGGATAGTGGAATCAGAGGATTTGGTTCCTTTCTACTCATTCCTTATTTTTTTTAATTAAAAAAATCTTAAATCTATGATGCGGTCAAAATGTGTTAATTTTTAGTTGTTTTTTAAGAGTAAAAATGATAATTCTTTATTATTATTCTAAATTATTAAATCTTTTTAGTATTAAAAATTTTAAATTACCATATCTTTGAGTATTTGATAATTTTTATCATTTAAATGTGTATTATGTATAACTACTACGTAATAATTATTTATATAATAGTATATATTTAAAATTTTAAGACAAGTTAGTTACTTCAGAAGAAGAAATCAATGATAAAGATAATATGACGAGGAATAAGGCCATGTTTGAATTTTTTCAAGAGGCACAGGGACTATGTGCTTTACATTTTTGAAGTATTTTTTGTTGTCTAAAAAATTAAACATAAAAAAAAAGATTTATCTTCTTTAGTTTTTATGTTGCTATTGTCGTCCCATCTTTTTAGTAGTTTATATTGTGACTTCTATTTAACTCCATCGAAGACTCTTCAGTTCTGTCATCAGTATGGGTCTCTCTCTCAGATATCTCTCTCTCTCACTACACTGGCAACACTCATTTTTATTCGCTTGGGTTTATGAATTTGATCAATCTTATGAAGATGGAATTGAAGTAAGTAAAGATATGTTAGCATGTGTATTGACTGGTGGTAAATTGTTATTTTGACGTGCTTATAATTTTTCCGCTGAACCTACTACTGATTTTTGTGTTTCTGTATTCGCTGAGATTGATTGTGTTGAAGGCATTCTTAGTTTTGACAACGTTTTGTCCTAAAGGGGAGACATCATATTGCTTATGGTGAATGTTCCATTCAGGGGGAGATTTCAAGATATATGCATGACTATTCGTCGTCTTTTTTAATATCTTTTTGTCCCAAGAGGGAAAACAAATTTGTGCATTTGATGGTTATATGTCCAATTATCTCCTTTAGGGGGAGCTTAAGGAGGAGATTGTTAAGATATATAGTATATATTTTTTTATTTAATTTTAGCATCTTATTTATTAATTGAATAATGACTTGGATTCAAAAAGCTGTTAATAATAATGTTCTAATTATGATAGAGTCCTATCTTTAATTAATGTCCATCTTGACAAGAAGTATGGTAGATTATGTCGGTGATGCAAAAAGGTGTACTGCTGGATTTTTGAGATAATGGTTTAAGTGTGATAAAACTCTATCTTAAGTTGGAGTGTGTATACATCATGATCGGGGTGTATTACGTGTGTGAGAGTCAAGGTTTACTACTGAAATTTCAGAGGTGTGGTCGAGGGGTTATGTAGGAGCTGTGGTTGCTTCCTATTTGTGCTTCCGTGACTTAGCTAATGATTGATGTGCGTGTCTTGTTGTTTTTTGGCCAATGAAATTTGTGACTTAGCTAATGATTGATGTGCATGCGTTGCTAATTTTTTGGCCAAGGAAATTACATATATGTTTTAAAAAACAACCTCTTTTGGCTGATCACGCCAAGCTGAGTTGTTTATGTGAATGCTGCGTTTTTCTTTTATGCTTCAATCGTTGGTTGGCTGTTGTGTTTCTGTAAATTATTGCTTGAATCAACTGGGCATCTTTATTCTACTCTTCAACATCAAGTGACGGTGGTTTTTGGGGACTTGGGCAACCTATCTATTTTCTGTCATGTGTGAAAATTCCAGCTATTGACAACTTTAGATCTGTCTTGGAAGGAGTTAAATTTATCAGAAAGTTGTTTCTCTCTAACTTAAGTATTTTCATTTTTGTTTCTAGTTAGTTTAATCACTTGAATTGTTCATTTAATTGTCTTTATTATTAAACAGTGTGTGTAAATTATCTGTTGAGGTTAATACGAAATGATCGTACTATTGGGTGTGAAATTCTTTAACGGGAAGTGAGGTTGAGAGATAGTGTCAAGAGTGGTGCCAGCTCAGTAAAGCTTTAGGTAAATATATTATACTTCGGTGAAAGTATTAAGCTGGGTGAGGGCTCCGCAGACGTAGACAAGATGTGTCAAACTGCGTTACCAATTTTTTTGTCCTTTTTATTATTTCGTTTTTTATTGCTTTTGTTTTCGTTTGTGTTGGAGACATTCATGGTAAAGTTGGAAAGTTTGCGAAACTATTATCCTCTTCATTTTTATCATATATATTTTAATATTATAAATATTTTAATAATTTAAAATTAATAATTTTTAGAAATAAAATCTTATATATTTATTTTAATAAATTTAATTGAAAAAAATTAAGGTTAACTGCATTTTAATTAGAAATTGTTCAAAAAATGGTCATTAATAATAGTTTTAACAATATATCAAGTCAAGATTGATCTAACTCAACATTTAGGAGTTTATTTAAATTATTATAAAATTTCATCAAATTTAAATTATATAATTTTAAAATTATATTATTTGAAGAAAGAATTCTTTTTCAAATTAGAGTCTAAACTAAAATTTAATCAATTTAAATTAGGTATTTATTTGCTAGTTTGATCGCGATCTGCTTCAATTTGTTCGTAAATGAGAGTAACAAAACTTTTATATTATAAATAGTCTTTTTATTAGTTAAGAGTAAGATTGTATATTTTTTTATCAAATCAAACCTTGGTTTGTGTATATGACAACAAATCCCAAAGGCAAATGAGAAGTAGGAGCCACACAAACTAATATATTGTGAGAATTAGACATCAAAATTATAAGTATTTCCACTAAAATATTCATAGTTATAAAACCATACAAAGAGTGAGTGAATCTAGTTTTTTTATTAGAATTTATGTCAAATAAAGGAAAACACAAAAATTTAGTTCATGAAAAAAATCATAATATTATTTTTATATACACTAAATGAAGATATATATTTATATAATAACCCATAAATTATTTAAAAAGATTCAAAAATAAAATGATGATCACAGTTTGAATAATTATTTGAAAGTCCATGTTTAAGAAAATTAAGTATTTTAGAAATTAAAAAATCTAAGTATATAAAATTTGAACTCAAAACCTACTCCTAAAAATTATTTCTAAAATTTTACAAATATAAAGATCTTAAATCTCCTTAAAAATTAAATATGAAAATATTCAATTCCAGCAGTTGTTTTCTAACTTGATATGTTAGAGTTAGAGATGACATTTTGGTTCAAATCTAATTCGATTAAGCCAAAATCAGATAATTTGATTCAATTCGACTAAATTTTAGGTCAAACTTAAATATAAAATTTTCGAGTCGGGTTCAAGTTTGGATGGACCCGAAATCGGCCGACCCCATGCCAAACATAATTAGGGGTTGTATGGTAGAAAAAAACAGGAACTTGGATCCAGTATGCTTCTAGAGATAACGTATTCATTTACCAAAATTATTTTGCGCAAGACTATATAGTAGATAATTAGAATAGTCCAGTAGGCGATAAAATGGACTTCCAAATTGCAATAATTCCCATCTTGAAATAATAATTTCAACGAAGTAAACCTTAATGATTTGAAGATCATTACATGAACTTTTTTTTTTTTTTTGAAGGAATCATTACATGAACTATTAAAACGTGGGAATTCTTATATTTTTGTCTCAACATGCATGGTCAGGACTTGGATCTGTGTCAAAACATAGCATTAAATATAGGCTAAGTGCAGAAAACAAGACACCAATTTTGACTTGAAATCTCTTCTTGTAGTCATAGCGCACGACAAGCTTGCAATGGAGGCAATGTTATGTCTGGGTTAGGTTGGTCAGAGATTATCCTTTTCATTAGAGGAAAACCAACTTGTAATTACTACTAATTAAACTTTATGAATGTCATGCAAAAAAGGAAAATTAAATGCATACATTAACTTTATTAAATTTGAGGATTGTTTCTTATTACTATATGTTGTAATGTTTGAATAAGTGAAATACATGTTTAAAAGCTCATTTATTGTACATCATATAGGAGAGTCCTTCCTAGAAATAAGGAGATACAAGGAATTGGATTTGGTCATTAGGGCTGCTAAGAGATCAACCAAAAGAGGACCTGTTCTTAAGCTTGACTTTATTACTATATGTTGTAATGTTTGAATAAGTGAAATACATGTTTAAAAGCTCATTTATTGTATATCATATAGGAGAGTCCTTCCTAGAAATAAGGAGATACAAGGAATTGGATTGGTCATTAGGGCTGCTAAGAGATCAACCAAAAGAGGACCTGTTCTTAAGCTTGACTAGCATTTACTTTGAATGGACTTGCCGTATAATGCAAGGTCATCACATCCAACTTAATTAAAAGTTACATGTTATATCATCTAATTCTCCACTTATTAGACACTCAATTCTTTGTTCAATCCTACCAAAATTGGTTTTGATTCAAAATGGCTTGAGATGTATAACTAATTAATGACTGGTATGTTCCTCTTCCCATTCTGATTCCTTGAATGATGGTCAAACCATATGAGGAGAGGTTATTTCTAATCCTTATGTGCGTTTTTGAGGAGAGTCAGGATCTTCTGTCTATTTTATCCTATCCTATGAATCTCAGCCATCTATTTATGAGATTTTCACATGAAAAAAGGTAGAGACAAGGTAAAATTGACAGAGGATCTCATCCCTCTTAAGGAGCTATTCTCTCAAATCCCACTGATAAGGTGCTCAATTGGTAAACTAATAATGTAATAGCTCAAACACAAAATGTTCCAAAGAATTGATTCCAAACTTGATGGCTTAATCAGTAAACTCAAGCAGCTCAAAACCAAGTTGAAGCAGTCTCTCCTGACATCAAAATTTATTTAATAAAAGACAGAGACATATACATTTCTTATAATTTACCCAAATCCCTAAGTCCAATTATTGGGTTCACATATATAGTGATTAGTTTGGCCTCCATGAAGAAAGTCAACATGGCACACACATGCTTGCTTGTAGACTTTCTTAAGAAACAACTTAATCAATAATGCCATGCTGCGCCGCCCCACGTAATGTGACATTTATTGGAATCATCTTACTACAAATCCCCATAATGTGCATTTATGTATATATACATGTCTATCTCTTAACCTCATCTCTACCTCTTCCTCTTTACTATACTCTCCTACTTTGAATCTCTGAATTGCACTGAGTTTGTTGGAAAATGGATATTGAGAGCTTTTCACCGTTGAGGAGGGTCAAGAAAAGAATAAGAACACGAAGCAGTAGCTCCTCTAGCTCTTCTGTTAATAAGTTGTTTTCTTACTCTTGCTTCAGCTTCAAGTACTGCTTCTCTTCTTCTCATACAAGATTTCAGCTGGTAATGATTGCTCTCCGAGCATAGGTTTGTTTATTTGCATTATTCAAAACACTCTCCATCCATTCATGTCCAAGAAGTTGCAGAATCTGAGAAGCTATTTTCTCTTCAGGCTCCCTGAACCCCCTTTAACATCGTTACTGTGTTTTACTTATGAGTTTGGACTGCAAGAACTATAATTTATGAAAAAAAGAAAAGAAAAAGAGGTTGGTTAGTTACATGTTCAAAGTTGAAAGATTAATAACCTATTACTTGATACGGTTAAAGTGTGTTTAGTTACTGTAAGATATTAACAAGCTATCTCTGATGGGGTCACCTATGTATTGAGATGAATGAACATGACAAATTGCTAAGTTTCTTCAACTTCAGTTTTTGCACTTAAATATTCGTCAAGTTGCATATGGAAATGGAGAATTTAATGTTGTTCAGTGCTTAGGTAGTAGTTATATGCTAGGAATAGTCTCTTTAATGGGTCCAATCTTGTCGGAAGAAGTTACTTGGTGCAAAAAATTATTGATATTCTTCTCTTCCAATGAAATGATTTTCAATCCTGATGGCTCAATCTATCAAGTTGTATCGAATTGACTTCATTACATTTTCACAATATGTGACCACAGATCTTGATTTACAGGTATGCCAGATCTTCAAAACGTTAATGAATTCTCTTTTTCTGAACTTGAAGCTGCCACCAATTCCTTCCATCCATCAACTAAAATTGGAGAAGGTGGATTCGGATCTGTTTATAAGGTACAAGATACCGTCTTATTCTCGTACTTGAATCTGAAACTTCTCGTATATGTTAATGATGTTTGTGGTTTGGTTTTTGGTGTAAAGGGAAGACTCCAAGACGGGCAAGTTGTAGCTGTCAAAGTTCTATCTGCAGAATCAAAACAAGGAGAAAGAGAATTCATGTCCGAGATAGCTTCAATGTCCAGCATTAGCCATGAAAACCTTGTAAACCTTCGTGGTGGATGTATCAATGGTTCTTTCAGAATTCTTGTCTACGATTACATGGAAAATGGCAATCTGTCTCGTACCCTAAGTACAAAGTCTTCAGATCCTCGTAACACAACAACATTCGACAATATGTTCATAAGTTGGAAAGTACGACGAGACATATCGATCGGTATAGCTCAAGGACTCGCACATATCCATGAGGAGATCAATCCCTGTATAGTTCATCGAGATATAAAAGCTAGCAATATCCTTCTGGATCATAATTTCACTCCTAAAATTTCAGATTTCGGTCTCTCCAAGTTGTTTCCAGAGAATATCAGTCGCATAAGTACAAGGGTCGCCGGTACATTGTAAGTGGAGAAACTTTCCTGAATCTTAATTTCTCCTTGCCACGACTTTGCAGCTTTCTGGTCATACATATGTAACAGGTTACTGAATGGTGTTTTGATTTGTTCTGAAGAGGGTATCTTGCCCCAGAATACGCACTCACTGGTCACTTGACAAGGAAATCAGACGTGTACAGCTTTGGAGTGTTGCTTCTTGAGATTGTCAGTGGAAGGAAAGCCATCGATTTCGACTTGGAGCTTGGAGAGCACTTCCTTGTAGACAAGGTACCATGTTACATATGTATG
Source organism: Erythroxylum squamatum (assembly GCA_025629845.1). NCBI lineage: Eukaryota > Viridiplantae > Streptophyta > Magnoliopsida > Malpighiales > Erythroxylaceae > Erythroxylum > Erythroxylum squamatum. The sequence continues at coordinate 30,441,503 of JAOTBA010000003.1, read as the reverse complement.
CAAATTGGCAAGTTTAAGACAAAACCAAAAATTCATTAGATTGATTAATTTGTATATGTTGTTGGAAAAAAAAAAGATATTCACGAATATCTAAACATATAAGTTTATTTCTGTGGAATGTATGGTGGGTGCAGGCATGGGACATGTACAAGACTGATATGCTTCTGCAGTTGGTGGATCCATTGTTAGAAGGAAATTTTGCAGAAGCTGAAGCGATTCGAATCCTTAAGGTTGGTCTGCTCTGTGTACAGGAGAAATGTGGGCTTCGACCAAACATGTCAACTGCACTTAAGCTGATGAGAAATGAGATCAATTTCAGCAGCAGCAAGGACATCACAAAACCAGGACTCGTCAGAAACTTTATGAATGTCAAAATTGGCCAAAAACAACCCCAGTCTTCTTAGTAGCTAGTTCAGTTTGAACCCTTTTTGTAACAAAATGATTAGTCTTTCTTCTTTTTAGAAATGGATATATAAGAGGGACAAAAGGATCAAAACTAATCCTACCCATCTCACAATTACATTTACATCTTCTGTAATTATGGAAATCACTTACAACCGAGTGATTTGATATTACTAGAATCTGAACTATTTTTTCTTTTAGACATGAATTCATGTGTTGAGTGCATTATAAACTCAAAAAGATCTTATAACTTCAAAGTTATATTCAATGGTTATGTATGTATAAATGGTGAATTCCTTAATTAGATGGCACAAGAATCTTTTGCTTGTAAACTACACTCCACTCTACGTACATTCATGTATTTAATTAGATTTTCATTTTTAAGGAGATTTTAACATAAAATTGTATTATTTTCACAAATTGAATCACAAAAAAAAGCACAGAAAAGTGATGATGACTATGAATCATCACGTATAAAAAGGAGAGAAAAAGAGAGAGGAGAAATTTGCAGCGGTGCCCCCCAAACCCCCCACAATTGATTTCAGGAGATCTTGAAAGGTGGTCCTTTGCTTCTCCTGACCAACATGTCCTTTTGACCTGCTTTGACCGTATACCAATATTCCCTATTGGCCAATTAGAAAGAAACAAGAAATGATGTGTGGGGTCCACTGTTCTTGTAACCCTATAATGCTGCTCGACGAACAACACACATCCGCACATAAGCTTTCACTTTCCCCATAGCCCTTTTTCTTTTTCCTTTCGCTTCAATCTCTTCAAGACCAAGAAAAAGAGAGGAAAAAACACAGATTTTTAATTTTTTTTAAGGCTATGTGGTTAGTACTTCAAAGAGAAAAGACTATTCCCAGTAAGCTAACAGGGGCTTGTGATGATTAGGCCTATGGTCTTTTTAATGCAGATAACCCTAAGCATCTGGGGACTGTGTTGCAGGTGAGCTCAGTTCAACGACATAGAGCTTACATATAGGAAGGTTTAACGTATAAGAACAGCTTCTTGATAAGAATTAGGTGCGTGTTATAAAAGTAATGATATAACAAACTTGAGGGTTTCTATGTTTCTGATCTTACACGAACATGTGAAGCTCTTCTGGTTAGCAACAGTTTTACCCTACTTGCTCAGCTGATCAGCTCCTTTTTCAGTTTCAGGAGCTTTTCAAATGAGCTACTTGGACTATATGTATGTATATCATTATATAGAACTGGAAAACAGAAGAAAAGCCAAGGATTTCTCGATCAAAATGGCTTACATTATAACCGGGTTTCGATCAAAACCAGACAATTGTTCGTTAAGTGACTTTCAACTAATTAATGAAACTGATAACGACAGATACAATGACCTGCAGAGACTTTTTATTGCTCATCGTATCACATATTGGATTGTGAGCTTCGGGGTTTGACCCTGAGCTTATGGTACTCTTTTTCTTTCTCCCCTCTTTTTCAGGCAAAACAGCTTTCACGGACACTGAATCTGTGGCCATGAATCACCTGAGCTGTCCATTAGATAAAGCATGTTACAAGATGGATAGGCGACATGTAATGTAACTCCTAGGTTGTCAGAAAAAAAAAGAAAAGAAGAATAGGGTATGTGTTAATTTTCTTACAGGACCTCCATTTCCAAGAAGAAGAAAAGCTTATCATGTGATGGGAAATCAATCTTAAAGAAAGTAATAACCTGAGCCTCAGCCTCAGCGTGAGCGACCGAGGCCATGCATCAGGTGAAGGAGGAATTATTCCTGAAAGCAACTATCGATAATATTCTCTGTAAAGAAACATCACATCACATCAAAAACCCTAATAAAGAACCCTAGAAAGTGGTAAGAAGATAAGCATCAACCTAAAAGTACCTTGGCTTACACGCGAGAGTACCTGAATCTTTGTGAATTACGATACAAAACCTTGAGTCTTCAAAGTTAACAAGAAGCTAAACTATAATAAGATGAAGATGAACCTGCAAAATATGTTCATATCATGTGCTAATACACATGGGAACATATGCTTGGCTCCTCATACGCCATCCACGGAGGCCATCGATGCTCCGATGAGCTCTGCAAATGGCATACAGGGAGCCAGGCACATACGATCTGTATGCATGATATATAATAATACATAGCATGCACATATAAACATATAAATGAGTACTTTTTTTTTTAATGAATACATGAAAACTCTAGCTAGACGTGCATATGTACGGGAACTGCTGCTGCTAGAGATCATCTTCTCGAAGGATGATCATCATCTGATGACCTTGAAGTAGGGTTGAGAGAGAGAAAGAGAGAGAGAGAGAGGGAAAGGGATTGAAGAAGAAGGTGAGAAGGAGAGGGATTTTTATTTATGGAGGAGATTAAATAGAGAGATCTATGGAAAGCAGAAACTGGGTCATAATCAAATGGAGGCTTCAAGCCCCACAAAACCCTTATGATTTGGCACAAAACAAGCAAACCAGTGACTAAACTTATGGAGGTTTGGCTAAATTTATGGGGTTGTTTTGAGAGGAAAAGAAGGAAAAGGTGTGAAGATATGGACATGGTTGCACCCACAAGCTTGCAACTAAATATAGACACCACCACCCCACCACCGTCATCATCATCATTAGAGAGACAGGAAATGAGTATAAGGTTGGGTTACTAAACCACTCAATTTCCTAAGCTAACCCTCTGCGGTGGTTTTGAAATCTCCTTTTCTAGGTGGTAAAGCAAAGGTTGCTTTTCTCCTCTGAAGCTCACTTTGTCTGGGAGTGCTTGGAAACACATGGATTCTCTCTATCTCTACTTTCTCTTATTCTCCTTTTATTTAAGATAAAGTGTAAAAAAGGAACAAAAATAAAAAAGAAACATGTTCTTGTATATCACCATTTTTTTTATTCATCTTTTTCTTTATTACTTCCTTCTTTAATCTCTTTTTCATATTAAAAATCTTTAGTTTATGGTCATATGATATGTCATCATGCATATGATAATGGTAATTAAGGTAAATAATAACTTTAGTTAAAACTAATATTTTAAAGATCAAATCAGTTCAAGTGATTTAATAGTGGTTAATTTTTTATTCGATTTTTAATTTTACGGTTTAAATTTGTATAATAATCATTATCGTTAAAAATCGATCAATTTTTATAAATCAAAATTCAATTTTATTTAACAGTTTCATTTTTAATTAAACTTTAAAATTTTTGATAAAAAAATAAAATTTTTAATTAATTTTTAATTTTATTAAATCTTTAATCGATTATACGATATTAAAATAGCAAACCAGTTACTTATGAATTTAACTTTTGGGTCTAGTTTTGAAAAAATTGGGTAAAACCATGAACAATGTTGGAGGAATCTGAAGAAGATCTATCTCTATCTCATAGGTTTTGTTTCCTCGTCTGGTTGGATACGTGTCTGGTTCTTATTTTGCAGTAACTTTTGGATTACATTATGAATGATTCTTCCAGCTAGCCAGCTGTTCGATCAAATAGCTCCATCTGCAATTGCCACACGACCATGTAACAAAAAATTTTCAATGATTCTTACAGTCTTGTTTTTTGAATGTTCTACGAATAGTCAGTGTCTTTGTAAGAATCTTATATTTTCTTTTTTTTTGTTTTTTGATTAAGAAGGGCCACCAATGGAATTTTAGGGTTGACATCAAAAACAAAACTTGTCAGGTTCGTCGTGTATGTCTCCCTGTCTTTCGTTACACATCTTATATGGATTTTTGAGGGCATATGAATTTCATGACCAAGTCGCTTCATGTTCATATATAAACCAAGGAAGTGCTGCAATTTGGTATTCCATTGGGATATTTATTGTAATTTGTAACACTTAATTTTATCAAATATTTTTAAATAAATAATTGATGTTATCCCTCGCCAAATCTGTCAGGGCTATAATTACCATTCTAAATTACTAATTAAGAACATATTATTCTATTTATTTAAACCTAATAATTGTTTAGAATATTAACAAGCTTTAACTCGTGTCTTTGAAAATAATAGAAAGTCTCCAATTTTCTTTTTAACTCTATATAAAAGATATCATTTATGTTCATTTAGTAATGATCGCGAAGTTAATTACTTCTAATTATAAATTAACAAATAGTGTTTATTAAGTTTAATTTAATGAAATTTATTTTAATTATTATCAATTAAAACACTTTTTTTAATACTAACTCATGAACCCAAAGTAATAATTTCTTTCAAGCTAAGCAACAAATTAGTGAATAAACCCAAATGAGTACTTAGAAGTGAATTTGAAAAGAAATGGTTTACTTTTTAAGAGTTTTGGGACCCAACTAAAGTAAAGATCTACAAAATCTTTGATAAAGCAAGATTTGATGATTTAGCTTTTATGGGAAGTACTATTGAATGATTATGAAAGAAAGTTCAAAGCACATATGGTACCAAGTTGAGGACCAAAAACTAAAGGATGACATAGGTACCTGATATACACTTAACAGGTGCTTTGATCCCTAGCCATTCAACACCTATACACCCTTGTGTGGGTCTATATTAATATAAGAGACAAAGATATGCTCCCAAGTCAAGAATCAAAGGCCACCTTAAGCCTATCTCCTCATGTCATTATCCTTTTGACTTCATCTATAAATTCTCTTCACATTTATACCTTGCCTTTTCTTCATGTTATACCATTTAATTTATATATATATAATTTTTAGGAAATTATTTTTTAATATTAAAAAAATTAAGTTATTTGTAAGGTTAAAGATGTAAAACTCTTATGCAATTTAATTTTTTTGAAAAGCTCTCCTAATATTTAAAATTGAAAAATTATAGTTTTCAATATTCTAGAAAAACCCCTTCTTTTATATTTTGATTAAAAAATAATGGCGAAACACACAGACGTGAACATCATATGTGGACCACTCAAATGCTAGTTATATAATGATTAAATCTAACTTTTAAATTTGAATAAAACTAATTAAAATCTAACTCAATTTAATAATTTATTATAATTATTTTAAATTATTAATTTAAGTCAAATTTAATTAGTTTGAATTTGATAAAAGAATTGGGATGTCATGTCAATAATATTTGATTAGTTCATGTATGCTATTCATTCTGCATGTAATTCATTGTTATTTTTTAATTGAATTGAAGAAGAAGAATTTTCATTAAAGAAATTTAAAATTTAGAGGATTTTTCTAAAGTTTCTTAAACCATAAAAAAAGATTTGTTTCTTTTACCCTTATTTATAACACAATTTTCAATAATTAAATAATTAAATTCTTTTCCATAAAAATAATTTTAACAATATTTAACCTTCCGTTTTTCAACTTAGATTACATCTCCTTTAGTACTGCACCAGTAAATTGTTATGCCACTTATTTAACTCTCATGATGTTTTCTTTTCTAATATTTGTTAAAATCTGACTGAAAAAGTTTAGATTAACACGATTTGGATCAATTATGTTGCTGATTTGAGTACCTATTAGAAAATATTGAATTCTTTCTTCCATCACGAGTTATCCAAAAGATAGTCAACGAAAAGTTAAAGATTTCAATGCACAAGGTCCCTCGCTTTGTGAAAGCCGAGGGAAGAATATCAATTATACGTAACTTTTTTTTTTGTACTTTTATAAAGAGTCTGCTTTTGTGATTTGAATATATAACCTTCTAATTACAAATAAATAACTTTACCGGTTGTTCTAAAGTTTCAACCATGATAAATTATCAAAATGTAAATGTCTAATCGGCTCCTGAAAAATAGCAAAAAAATTGATGATAAAGTAAGCCACCAGCTGTGTGCATAAAACCCTAAATTAGCGGACGATTGTATCAATCGTATATCATGTCAAGACTAGTAAGAGATTAATAATCATCAGTACTGGAAAAAAAAGATTCCACTTATAAGTTGTCTTTGCTAGTGGATGAGTTGACAAGACTCTGTCTCGTTTCATTTCTTTGTACTTAAGGTTTCTTTGTTCTCAACTTGTTTTTTTGGACCTATATGCTTCGTCTTCCAAAATGAAGTCGACAGTACTGTTCTTGTCATATGAAAATTTCCAATCCTATTTTTTGTCAGATTCCCACAGATAATTATTGTCACATATTATGTCCTCTTAATACAATAGTTTTTTTTTTTTATAACGGAGAAAAGTAAAACCTAAACAGTGACCCTTGGGGTTAAAAGTTAAAACCCGACGCATACCCTGAAAGAGGATAGCAAGACATTCCAAAGGAGAAGACGGTAAATAAGTAACTTCGAGCTCATAAAACTCCGCATTAAAAGCTAACCAGTCAGCGCAACGATTTCTCTCTCAAAACATATGGCGTATACGGACCATCCAGGATTTAGTTAATAGCACCTTAATAACTTGTATTAGGGAAGTATTATAGGAAATCATCGAACCTGAGGAGGAAAGAATATTAATGACTTCTAAGAAATTTACTTCTAGTTTAATTCTTCGATAACCCATATCCCAAGCCATATTCAATCCCGAATAAACCCCCCATAACTTGGCATCCAGTGGTGTGCAAAATCTAATAAGTTGGACGAATCCTCCTAGCCAAGCACCAGAACCGTCATGAAGGAGACCACCGACAGAAGCATTTTGATTTGACATTCGTTTCGCCCCATCCGTGTTCAGTTATGGGGGGTTTATTCGGGATTGAATATGGCTTGGGATATGGGTTATTCGGGATTGAATATAATTTTAATTATAATTATAATTCGTAACGTAAATATGAATTTAAAAATTATAACTCATATTAGAGTCTTATAAATATGAATAATCTCAAACATGGCTCGAGTGTTAACAAATTTAACTAAGCAAATGGTAACAGTCAAAGGCTAGCAAGAAAAAAAGTATGTACTATGCATATATATGCTTGTTTCACAAAAAACCAACACAAAAGTTAAAGCTCACGGACAAGAATTGATGACAAGAAATGTCATCGGGGAAACTAAAAAACAAATGAACTTAAAGAAACCCAAAAGAGAAAAAAAAGCTCTTCAATTCGATCAAAATTTTAATTTATAAATCACAATTATAATTACTACAGCAAAATTATAATTTATTCTAATGTGCGCTAGAACAATATGCTAACAAACGATATTCTTAACATTATCTTCAAAATCAGACCGAAAGTTAAATGAATAAGTAAAATATTTAAAGTTTAAAAGATTATATTAGACTGTTATAAAATCGATTAAATATTGAAATTAAAAAATTTTAAAAATAAATGAAAAAGACTACCGTCACATATCGAAACTAAAATATTAATCATTTCATGATTTCATTATTAATTAGTTGTTTGATAATTAAAAAACCAACTGTGGAGACCGAGTAAGTCCACTTGGAATGCAACAAAACATGTGTTGGAAGTTGATGTGTGCACGTCTGTGATAAAGTATATATAAAAAGAAAAGAGTGTTAAAGAAAGGGAACAAGATTTTCTGTCCAGTTTTATGGTGTTTTATTGTGTCCAGTAAATCTCAGTCATTCATTTATGCAGGTTCTACGTTTATTTATGTGGAGCTCACGTGAGACCTGCATAAATGAATGGCTGAAATTTACTGGACACAATAAGACACCATAAAAACTGGACAGAAGATCTGAACTCGAAAGAAAGTGGTGAGAAGGTGAATTGATAGAGGAATCGATCTTCCTTCTGTGTCTTTGAAAAGGCTGCAAGATTAAGAAGGTGGTCGAATTTGTTTTCATTATTGTACGTAGAAAATGGTAAACGATCCAAAAAGAAATAAGGAAAGATTGTTGAAAGAAGTTTATTAAAATTGGAAAAAAATAAAAAATAAAAATCTTTTATCGTGTATAGTGTTGGAAGCAACTAAGTGTGGGAATCGTTGTGTCAGAGATTATACTTGCGGGTCTTCCACTCTGTTTGTATGTATCTAAGTGTCTCTCCTGGTTTGATATTCTACTGATCATCTTCTTCTTTATCGCGATCCAACCCTAAGCAAACCCTTTTATGCTCTGTATATATGCATAAATTCTAATATACATGTATGTATAGTAAGCAAAATACTAATAGAACTCAGTTTCTTGGACTCAAGCAAGCTTGACAGGCCATTTTTGTAACCTTTCTCTCTTCTTCTATACGCCTCGAACGGCACACTCGATACAACACATTCACGCACACACATATTCACAAACTCACCCACAACCCACATATTGTGATGATGAGAGCAGGCAGGTCTCAGACCTGTCATGTGCCAGCCAGCTTCCGCACTTCTTCTGATCTGTTTCATCCTTAAAAAAAAGTTTATAAACTTGAGAGCTCTTTAATTCAAAGTACTTTAATTAACATCTTAATTATTCTATAATCGTTATAATATTGTAATTATGGTTCGAACACTTATTTTAATTTATTGAAAATTTTGAAATCTCAAAAAAATTCTAATAAATATTTTACTTAATTTATAAAGAACAATTGTTTCAATATTAAATCATAGTATATTATGATTGGAATGTGAATTTTAATTTTAATTTATTATCAAAATTTTAATAAACCCAAAATATTTTTATTATCATCTTACTTTTATTTAATGAGATTGAACCTACTAATTGCTTCCTTGTAATCATTAGGTCACCGGTTTAAGTTAAAGAAACAACCTCTTTATAAAAATACAAAGGAAAGACTACATATATGACCCTGCCTAAGACAAAATTTGACGTGTGATTCTTGCGGTGACTCTAATAGCTACTGAAGAGACTGTGTTTGTGACTATGACTGAAATCACACAGGCAGAAAGTGATATAAAGATTAATTCACTCCCGTGTCAAAGGTTAGGATCTAACCTGAATTAATCCAACAATAATATTATAATAATAACTTAACAGAAGACTTGATAGGATTATATAAGAAGAACTTCTTCATTACCAACCCTTTTGAAGTTAGGTTGTATACTGGCCAACCAAGTTCATCACACATATTCCAAGAGACCAGGAACTGAGGTCAGGTGAATTTATTTTAAAAAATCCAAAATTTATATTACTTGTTCTGTATGTATGGTGTGTCATGTGTGCCATATATATATATATATATATATATATATATATAGTGATACTCATTACTCCTCCAGAAAAGCTAAGAAAAAGAAAAGAAAAGAGACACGCATGTTATTATGTTAGTGATGTTGTACTCTTTCCCATACATTTTATGTTATTCTTCTCTGCTTTTGAGAAGCATTTAGTAGTTCTATGTATAATCCCCGCCGTTTCTCTTAGTCAGCTCTTTTGTGTGTTCGAAACCCTACTTTGTTCTTGGCTCACATCAGAACACTGTAAGATCATGTGTACAAAGCGTGAAGAGTGGGTGCTGTGAATGTCGAAACCCTAGCTGGCTAGCTTTGTCTTGTAGTTTCGTAGGGATTTACATATACAATAAATTAGTGTTTTAGAAAATTAAAAAAAAAAAGTGATGAGAGTTTTAACTTTGATTTGATTTTAATTTTAACTTATTATACTAATTTTTAAATTATAAAATTTACCAATTTTATAATAAATTTAAATTTAATTAAGACTTTTAATAGAGTTGAGATGAAATCAAGCTAATTTATCATACATTCTTAATGGTTTGAAATAATTAAACATATCAAATGCAAAAAAAAGGGATTACATGTTTCTCCTACATATGCTTAATTTTCAAAAACCAGTCGTGGCTCCACTAAAAAACATGCTCAGTTTGTTCAAGCTTTGAGGTTTTCAAAGAAAAGTGGAAAAAAAAAAAAGCTGTTAGATTAGACCCGGTTTGTGCTTTTGCAAGCAAGAGGGTAGGTTATTCAGAATGACTAGAAAAAGCATGACAATCAGAGTACTAGGACGTAGGGTATCATTCAATTTAAAGCTCCCTTTTTAAGTTTAAAATATAAAGTAAGTAAATTTAAACGAAAACAATAACAATACCTAATAACATTCCTCTTGATGGAAATTTGGAGATATTCAATAATACGCAGTTCTATCTCTATACGATAGAGATGCTATTTAGAGATAGTAATGAGTCAACTCGTGAGTCTAAATTTAGGTGTTTTCAATGAACCGACCTATGAGCTAAACTTAGGCCCAAAAAGTAAATATAAACAATAACAATAACAGTACCTAATAAGATTTCTGTTGAAATGTGGAATCTGAAGAGATTCAATAGTATGCATTTCTATCTCTACATGGTAGAGATACTATTTAGGGATAGTAATGGGTCGACTCATGAGTCTAAATTCAGGTATTTTTAATGAACCGACTAATGAGCCAGACTTAAGTCCAGACCAACTCGATATCCAATTCTTCTAAAACGTTAGGCCTAGGACTGAGCTTAATTAAAAAAAGGTGTTGTTTTATACTTTTAATCTTAAGAAAATTGCTTTAAAAAATTTGGTGGGGCTGACCCGTTGTCATCCCTAATGTTATTTTTAATATACTCACATACAAAATATTAATAAATACGTATAACTAAACATATAAAATTAAGTAATACAATACATATAAAACATGGTAAAAATTATCATTACAAAACAAAATATGTAAATAAATATACAAATTAGGATTAAAAAAGAGACAACTAAAATGCTGTTACAAATCAATTTTGTTATTGTTTCATAATATTTAATTTGAAAATTATATGAAACTTGACATTGAGTTGATTATCATAGCTTTAACATCTTCTTCTTTCAATTTTAGATGTTAAATATTTGACAAATTGAATCTGTAAATAATTCATTGCAGGAAGACAATTGATTACTAAAATAAATTCACCTACATATAAATCCACAATATGATTCAGAAAATCATTATATATATAAGGATCAATTTTAAATATTTTGACTAAAATTAACTTTAATTAGCAATAATTGGAATCTTTTCCGGATCCTATTTCAATAGAATTTTCATTATAGGCCGGTCGGGCTCGGGTTGCTTCTGGCCTAGCCCATCCTTATTATTTATTAAAAAATTACAAAATGATATTATTTTTATCATTCCAGTTGGCCCATGGGTTGAGCCGAGCAATCCCATACCCAGTCCGACCTCGACCTGTGGTCTGGTCCAGTTGAACTATTTTAGTTCATAGCCCGCTCGTAACCTGATTAATATAAGCTAAAATCGTGCCAAGTCGGGGCTTAATATAAAAGGTTATAATTTCAAAAAGTAATAAAAAATTCTTGGAATGTACCTAAAAGTTAAAACTTAGTTAGAAGTGAAATTTAATTCGCCATTTAATTTTTAAAGTATTAAATAATTTATTTAAAATATATAATTTACAAATTTTACTTGTTTACTTAATGATATATAAAAATATAATTTTTTGGTATTACCCAAAAAAAGAGATAGAGGACATGACACTTGGCTTCTTTAACAGGCAAACACTGAATGTGATAGGTCGGTGAAAAACAAAGGACAATGTGTACGGATCTCAGTAAAGTACAGGTTTCAAATTCAAAAGCTAAACACAAAAATAATAATTAATACATATGACCGTTTTTTTATGAGAAAAATATTTATTTATTGAGACGAAACAATATCACAATTTAAAATGTCTAAAAAAAAAAAAAGGTAGCATGTCCCAACTAAGGCCCTGTTTGGCAATCAGCTATTGCATTAGCTGTTAGCTAATTCTATCAGCTGTTAGCTGATAGCTGATTCTATTAGCTGATTTGACCAGCTGATTGCATTAGCTGTTTGTTATATGATGTTTGGTAAAATTAGCTGTTTAGTATTGACTGTTTATGTATAAAATGACTTATGAGGACATGACTTTAAAAAAAATTTATAAGGATATAAAGAATATATATTTTAGTATTTCGTTCAATATTTGTATATGAATTTATATTTTAGATATTAAATTTTACAAAAATTAAGTTTATAACTCTAATAAAAAACATAGAACATATAATAATAATAATAATAATAATCATCATCATCATCATCATCATCATCTTAATTGTTGATGCTAAAAGCCAAGTCACCAATTGTACTACTAATATTTTGGCGAACGAATCTGACCTATATCATTCCCCTCCTTGTTTTCTCCTTTGTTTCATTTTTGAAATGATGTCATTTAATCATATAAGATGAAAAAAAAATGCTAGTTAATCAATTTGCAATTGATTCCACATCTTAATTAGTTTTACTATTTTGAATTAGATTACTTCAACAAAATAAATATATAATTAGGTTTTATCATAATAATAATAATAATAATAATACTTACTATTATTCTTATTAATATTAATTTTATTAATTAATTGAGCACCTTTATTATTATTAATTTTATTATTATTATTATTAATTTTTATCTGAATTAATAATAATAATAAAATTATCATTCTCAAGTGCCTCATTCAATA
>JAOTBA010000003.1:30417610-30428682 GCA_025629845.1 Erythroxylum squamatum | reverse complement strand
TCATTGAAAATATGAATGAATTTTAATAATATTTAAAAACAAGTTTTTAAATTGAATTATAAATTTAAAATTGATGAATTTAATCTTAATTAAAATAAGTTCATAAGTTTAATAATAATAAATTAGAAATAAGTTCATAATTAAATTAAATTAATTAAATCCAATATTAGGTTTAATGATTCAAAAGAAATCATTTTTTCATGCTCTTTCAAATATTTTGGCTTTAATGAAATGCTCATATTATCGAAAACATTTATTATTACAGGTTAAAAGACACAAAATTGTTTTTCAATAAGAAGATTTTTGAATGATATGTAGAAACAAAAACTAACTAATCTTCAAATTTCAAAGATTATTGTTTATATTGGATTTGAACGCTCGACTACTTCCTTACCACTTACCAATTATTAATGGATAACACTAATTTTGTAGAATTAAATATCTAAAATATAAATTCGTATAAGAATATTCATTGAAATACTAAAATATATAATATTTATATTCTTACATTTTTTTTAAAGTCATGTCCTTATAAGTCATTTTACACTTAAACATCTAATACCAAACAACTAATTTTACCAAACATTTTTAACAAACAACTAATGCAATCCGCTGGTCAAACCAGCTGATATAATCAGCTATCAGCTGATTGCCAAACAGGAGTCTTTAATCTTCAGTGGGATAGGTAAAGGTCCTGTTTGGCAATCATCTGATTGCATTAGCTGTTAGTTGATTCTATCAGCTGTTAGCTGATAGCTGATTTGACCAGCTGATTGCATTAGCTGTTTATCATTTAATGTTTGGTAAAATTAGCTGTTTAGTATTAGCTGTCTATGTGTAAAATGACTTATGATGACATGACTTTAAAAAAAATAATAGTATGAATATTATATATTTTAGTATTTCGTTGAATATTCTTATAAAAATTTAGATTTTAGATATTAAATTCTACAAAAAAAATTAATTTTATCTAATTAATTTTTTAATTTTAATTTTTATATTTGAAAATTATCATTTAATATTGTATAATATAATTTAGTTATCACATAAGAGCACAGAAACCCCCATCAAAATCTCAAGAAATCTCCACCGTACACGTAAATGTATGTTATGAAATCTCCACTGGTATCACACACCTAACATCCTACCTCTTTATCTTTGACTTATCTTTTTTGTCATTTATTATGTTAAGAAATTTCACACGTTTTTCGTCACTTATTGGTTGCTTTTTTTCTCTGTCTCTCTCTCGTCGTCTCCCAAAGGCTCAAACCCTCTCCTTTCCCTCCCAAACCCAAAGCCCCTCCATAATTCTCCATTTCCTAGTTGCGGAGGGATTTCAAATCCCGTTTTTTTGATATTTATATACATATTTTTATTATGGATTCAGATCAGGGCAAGCTTTTTATTAGTGGGATTTCATGGGAGACATCTAAGGATAAGCTCAAATAGTACTTCTCCCAGTACGGCGACATTCTTCAGGCCATGGTCATGAGAGACAAGACCACTGGTAGACCCAGAGGCTTTGGCTTTGTCGTGTTTTCAGATTCCTCTATACTCGATAGGGTTCTTCTTATAGGACAATTGATCTGGTTAAGAAGAAGAGTTGAGAGAAAACGAGAGAGTCTTCCAGAGAAAACAAGAAAGACGAAAGAGACATAGAGCTTGGGTATTTTGGTCTTTTTGGTTTGGGGTAATCAGCTGATTACCCCAAACGCTGGGTGACTCCAGCTTATTGAATTTTGGCTGATTGGGTTGAATCAGCCACCCAATCAGCCAATTACCAAACAAGTTTAATAGCTGATTGACTAAGTCAAACAGCTAATTTTTGGTCAATCAGCCAAATTTTGGCTGATCAGCTATCCTCCAAACACAGCCTAAGCCTATTGAGATATCTAATAGCTGATTTAGATAACAAGTGGGTCATCATATTTACATGTTTTGGAATCCATTTAAACGTAAAGGATTGAAAAACACATGCTGTTAATTTGTATTGTTCCAGTATCACTCCCAACTCATTAATGTCAGTTCTTGATCCATGAAACCTCTGTACTAACTGAAGACAATTTGTTTTCACCTCAACTGACATGAAGCCGGCTTGTATCAACTAAGATAAGACTTCTTTGAATGCTATAGCTTCACCAATAAGAGGATTATAATTTGATATAAAAAAACCTGAGAGACATTTAACAAATTGACCTCTCTCTCTTCTTATTACTAAGCCATATGACATAGTCTCCTGATCATACTGAATTGCAGCATCAAAATTGCACTTCATAGCGCTAACAATTGGGCTTGACCAACAGACAACAAATCCATTAGCACTTATTGTTGGACCAGAATTTCTAGTCTTAGATTGGGCATGTTGTCACTCTTCAAGAAATCTAGTTGAAGAGGCAACAATAGTTCTGGGATCTAATCTTTTATTATGTCATGTTAAAAAATTTCGAGCTTTCCACAAATACCACACAAGTACACAACTCCGACTCACCATATCTATCTGGCCAGTCAAGAGATCCTGTAAAAAGGTATTAAAATTTGGAACAACAGGATATAACCTGAATAAAACCCAACATGCACGAGCTTCATCACATTATTATTTGTAAATTTGGTAGCATTTAATAATAAGCAATTTTATTTCTAATTAATATAAAATTTATGTGGACACTATTTTCACTATTTTATATCAACTCTTTCTTAATACCAATTTTATGGACCTTCAGCGAATGATCCCAATCGGCCCAATGAACACCAACTTTATAGATTTGCAAGGAGCTTTGTTGAGAAGGCTCGAAAAAGTTTACATGATCGTCAAAAAGCCTACCGAGTAGGGAGGTAAACCGCACAAACGGTGGCCGATCATAGTTGCAAGTTTCCAAAATTCATTGCAAAGGGGCTAGTGATGTTGATACAAATATGATGTGAAGTTGGAAATAATTGTAAAGCAATTGTGTATGCTGCAATTTACAAGGGAATCAAGAGATGAGGAATGAACCTTGATGAATGAATGATAGAATAGAATAAGGTCTTACAATGTCAATCCCATTGTCATAATCTGATCCAACAAAGTTGCCACATTAGACATTGTTGGACGGTCACTGGGATTCTCCCTCAAAGCAAGCTCAGCTACATCTGCAAGTTTAAGGAGAGGTTCTACGTTTCGAGGTAGAGCTACATTCCGGTCGATAATGGCAGCTGCTCTTCCGCTTCTGATCAAAGGCAACGCCCATTCGACCACACCGGCAGGTGTGCAATTCCGGTCGTATGCTTTCCGTCCACTTAATACCTCTAGCAGAACAACTCCAAAATTGTACACATCACTCTCCATATCTCCATTTAAATCCCTGTCATTAGCACTTAAAAGTCCAAAATCTGCAATTCTTGCTCCCCAGTCAGAGTCCAACAGAATGTTTGAGGTCTTCATATCCCGATGAATCACGGGCGGTGTCACTTCACTATGAAGGTACTCCAATCCTCTTGCAGCCTGCAACGATATATTCAACCTCAAGCTCCAATCTAGAGGAGAAAGGTCACCATGAAGATGGTCATGAAGTGTGCCATGAGGCATGAACTCGTAAACCAGCAACCTCTCTCCCATTTCAGCACAATAGCCTAACAAGTTTACAATATTACTATGTCTTATGCTGCACAAAATATCTAATTCTGCTTCAAATTCGCGACTGTTAGTGTGAATTATTGTGGCAGCATTAGCCCTTTTCACTGCCACTTGCCTACCATCAGAAAGAACAGCCTTATAAACAAAACCGAAGCTCCCTCTTCCAAGCTCATTGAATTCCTTGAAACCATGTGTTGCGTCTTTCAGTTCCGAAAGACGGAAAACTTGTGCAGCCCCAACATATGCAGTTAAAGATAGAACAGGTTGCGGATTGGGGTCAGGATCAGCCTCTGCAACTGGCTTTCGTACACAAAAACAGCAGCAACATTTTCGATTCTCTTCACCTTTAGTCTTCTTCCTAGGAAGAATGAACCATCCAACTGAAACTAACAAGCAAGCTGACACAAAAGAGCCAATGCAGATCACTAGTTTCTTTATATCTTGCTGCTGCTTCTGATGAGCCCTCACCGAAGAAGGAAGCCCGCAAACATCCCAGCAAGAGCTGTTCTGGCAAAGGGAACAAGCAGTGCATACCCTATCAGCATTTTTACTACATGTACTAGATCGAAAATAGCCCTGGGAACAATTTGTTCCACAAGGCAAGCAAATCTTCAACTCCTTTCTAACACATAGATTGGTTAACTCTGGCTCATTGAGAGTGCTTGCATTGAAAGAGAACTTCCCAATGGGGCAGGAACCTGCAGAACATACTCCAGGACTGCATAACTGCAGAGGTGGGCTATAAGCTGGTGATGATTGCCTGCGAAGACTCCAGCAATCAAGCACCAAATCAACTTCTCTAATCCCACAAACAGTATAGTCTGATGAAGCAACAGCTATAAATCCAGAACTCCTTGGAACCGAAGACGAATCGACACTTCCCCAGCATTCGACTTCATGGTTGTCCCTACGAATTCCACAAAAGTGACGTGCACCTGCCGTTAAACTCACGAATTGGTTTGCAGCCAGATTAACACCAAATTCATTACTGTTCCCCCAGCATTTTACTTCACTGGTTGCATTAGAAACCCCACAAACAGAACTTCTTCCTGAGGCTAAACTCACAAAATCGACAGAAGTACCTGAAACTCCTAATTTAGCTGATCTGGGACCCCAACAAACAGCCCCACCTTCCTCACTAATGCCACAACTAAACCCATCTCCAGAAACTATCCTTCTAAGCATAAGATTATCAAAATGCGAATCGCGAAAGGAATCAGAAGTTCCATTGAATTCCCAACAATCTACATTCCCAAACTCTGACCCGGAATAGTAATATCCTTTAATAGCACAAGCGTGATTTCTACCTACTGCGACTTGAGAATAAGAATTGTTCTGAAAAGTTCTGGGAACAAGATTTGTACCTGGGTTCGACAAATCAAAACAAAATGCCTGAGACATGTTCGACGTAATGCCGCAAATAAGCCCCTCCCCGCCTGACAGAGAGGCCATCGGTGGGAGAGAGCTGAAGTGAGCTGACGCGGATGAGGCAGAAAAGTTATCACCTTTGTCCCAACAAATGATCTCTTGTTTCCCATCAGCATCAATCGCGCAGAAGAACCCATTTTCTCCAAACGCAGCTGCTATCGCACCCGAAGACC
The DNA here is from genome assembly GCA_025629845.1 of Erythroxylum squamatum. NCBI lineage: Eukaryota > Viridiplantae > Streptophyta > Magnoliopsida > Malpighiales > Erythroxylaceae > Erythroxylum > Erythroxylum squamatum. The sequence goes on along the minus strand of JAOTBA010000003.1, from coordinate 30,423,468 downwards.
CGTACCCAGAAGCCGTAAACTGCAGACATGGAAGCACAAGAAGGAGAACAACGAGGAGAGAAACAGACAGGAATGGTGAGACTTTCATGTCAACGCTGTTGTCATAAGAATAGCAGTTCGAGATTGTTTGAGGAACTTGTGATGGTCATGAAGGGTTATGGACATTTTTATTACAGATTCAGATTTCAGACAGTTAGAAGTCAAAGGAAGGTGACTGTCTGAACCAAACGTAGAGTTAGTTAATCCAAATAACTGTAAAAAATCAGGAGGCCCAACTGCTTCAGTCCCTGTAGCTCTAGTGACAACAAGTCCCAACTCTTTAGCATATCAATCCATGAAAATGCAAGGTTTTAAATTGCGCATTGCCATTTACGGAATGATTCCGGGTGCAATTAAAGCCGAAATTGTGCTGTAATTCCTTTGAAAGGTTGAGCAGAACCAGGCTGTAGCCAAGAGGACAAAGGACAGGACACAGGTTGATGTTAACTAGGCCCTCAGGACAACAACTTTGTTTCTCTGAGTCAAGTTGGTGAATAAAGAATTGTAAACCATATCAGGTTGAAGATACACTAAGAGAGTCTTCTCATTACCAACCAGTAGACATCATCTGCTTATGATCATACAGCTCAACAAAGTTAAATAATTCACAAACATAAATACCAGAACGTGGGCTGTTCATGCACATGTTTCCTAACTTTCAGCTCCCATCAATTTGTGTTATTACAACTTATTGTAATTGCAGACACATCTGTAATAATAAAACTTTGTTGAATTATGGTTCTGTATCTGATAATTGAGGACAAAATCTAGAAATAAAGAATGGTCCCTTCCATGAAAGAGCTTTCAAAATAAATTAATGGGGTTAAGCTGATAGTACATCCGTACCCTGAAAACAGTGTTTTTTAAAAGCATCCAAAGTGGAGGTAAGATTTAGTCAATGGAGACAATAGGCACATTCTCTGGTGCATCAGAAGATTAAGGAGTCCCCAAGTTGTGATTTAGTTGGTGGTTTGGCTTCAAGATTGACAACTCTGTCTCTAAATTCAAAGGTCAAAATCTTGAAACTTAAGATTCCAGGTGAAAAGAACTTTATGACCGAGTGGTTCCAATTAAAGACTTTAAGATATTGCTTGTAATGTAACCTAGAAATGTCAATGGTTTTTAGGCTGGTTTGATCCCAATCAGTTTCAGACATACTCAAAAAGTTCAAACCTGTTTATTAGACTGAAGTTACAATTTTTTCAGTTTGAATCTAATCTAACCAAACTTGAATCAACTACTCGAAAAGTTAGAATTAGCTTGTTAGATTGAAGTCTCTCAGTTTTAATCCGACTGAAATAACTTGAATCAGCTGTTAAAAGTGCAGATTTCAAACTAGATATCTGGACTTGAGTTAATCTACCATTCATGATGTAATATGAAGTTTGAAGTAGAGACTTGTTTGACTAAATTTAAACTTTTTCAATCCGAATTCGACTCGAGTAAACTTAAATTTACTTGAAAAGTTTAGAACTTTTTAAAACTTGAATCAACTATTAAAGTGGAGATCTCGTATCATTTGTATATAATATGAATCAACTACTAGGTTTACGGATTATTATATGTTTCTATAAGTGTCAATTGTACTTCACTCGATGCCAATACAAGGACATAGGAAACCTGTTTTCATTAAACAAAACAGTTACATGGGACTTTTACAGTGAAGAAGCGAGCAGATAAAAAAGATCGGAATTGTTCAAGGCGAAATTGATCTTGGGATGATAATGTCTCCAATGTTGTTGTGCCAGGGATCAGCCAAGTGAGTTGCCAAGTTCTCCAGAGGTCCAGTTCCAGGGTAAGCTGATTGTTGCACACAGAATCCCACAAATGCCAGTAAAGCTAAACGACCTACAGAATCAAAAATTTCATACATGTTTAGTGCTTTAATCCTTAAAAAAACATGTGAACCGAACTGCGGTTTTTAAGGTTTTTGTACCGTTTTTGATCTCTTTGACCTTGTACTCCTCGAACTTGACAGGGTCCTTGGAATAACCCAAAGGGTCAAAAGCACCACCTGGGTACTTCTTCTTCTCAGTGTCTTTCTCCATACTACGTTGGTGCTCAACGAAGGCAATTGCTAAGAACTCGATCACCAAAATTGTTGGAAGAGTTCCCCATGGAACTGGTTGTCCTAAGTATGTGGCTTGACCACCTGGAATTGCAGCCCACTCCTGAGCCTGTACCCAGTTCCCATATCCCAGAGCCTCTGGTAATAGAATTCCAGGCTGCAATGTGCACGCAATACAGGAGATAGTTCAGTTTTTTCACAACCATTGCAATATCTTCGGGTTACCATTTTCATGTTCCAGGTTTTGACAGAAACCTTAAAAGGAAGGTCATTAATATCTCCAGAGTCATTGGAACTTGGAAAATTGGATTAATGGATGTTAGTACTTGGAAAACTAAAAAGGAGTCACTTCAACTTACAACAGCAAGCATAGCCCATCTGCAGTGAATGAGTTCAGATTCCTTGTACCTCTCCAGGTTTTCAGGGACCTCACCAAGCCGAAGTGGGTCGAACCCAAAGTCCCTGAAACAAACATGTAACGAACATTTAAGAAACCGAACACACGAACAACGTAAGGGGACTAAAAGAACCAGACACGTTTGTTTTTACCCAGGAGCAGAACCATCGAGATAAGGAGGTCTTGGTTGACCAGGCATCCAATCTGCAGACATGGCCACACGAGAGGAGCTGCCATTGACACCTGGAAGTGGAACAGATGAAGCAAATTTGGACTTGGAAGAGGAGAGTAGTGAAGGGAAAGCAGTGGCAATGCCACAGCTCATCAATGCATTGGAAGCCATAGCCATTTTTCTTGGAGCTCTAAAGAGAAATGGAGGTTGTGAAGTGAAGTGGGAATAATAAGAGAGAGAGATGGATATAAGCAAATCTATATGTAGATTTTGAATGGCTAACGTAACTTATGTAGGATTATTTATTGGGCCACGTAGGATATGCCAATCCACTTACTTGCTTACGTGGAATATCCTTTGTATATGTGGTGGAGGTCGAATTTCCACCTAAAAAAATCAAGATCCTTTTCTTTTGTTTTTATATATAATTACCGATGAGTAAAAAATCTAATAAGTTTGGTAGATTTAATAAATAAAAATTTTGAACCGTTTAATTTTTCAATTCGATTTATTTTAATAACAATTAATTTTTGTTTAAGAATATCTTTTTTTCAATTTAACATTAAATTATTCTATATTTAAGTACAATCTCTTTTAATTATTTTCAAATTCTTTAATTTTATTTAATTTTTAGCTAATTTTATAATAGTCTAATTCCGATTAAACCTTTTAAATTTTAAACTTCTTGTTTTATCAATTTAACTTTTGATTTTTAAAACATTGATAATTTTCATAATTTTTTTTTCAATTGGCCCAAGGTCCAACCCCACAATATTAATTTTTAATTTTATAATTTTCTCATATAAATAACTGATAGTCATAATAATGAGGCAAAAATACATTTAACCTCCTGTATTTTATCCCTTAGTATATTATGCCCTCCTCTATTTTAAAAATAGACATATTGCTTCCTTTGACTACCAGTTAAAAAAGTTTAGAATTTAAAAAGATTTTTCTACCCTTGTATTATGATGACATAATTATATCTATACATGTTGCATTTTTTGGACAAAAATACCCTTTTAGTTTTTTGTTGACTAAAATACATTGAACACTCATATTTTTTTTCTTTATTTCATTATGCCTTCTATTTTAAAAATAAAAATATTTTACGTATGAATTACATTTTGACCGTTAATAAATAAAAAAGAAAAAATTATTAAAAATAACATTATTTTCACAATTGTACTCAATGACCGTTAATTTATGAAAAAATTAAAAAAGAAAATTTATTTACGAAAACAAAATTAAAAAAGAAAGAAAATTTATTGAAGGTGCCATTTTTTCATAGTTGTACGTTCTAACTTTTAATTGATGAAAAATTACAAATTTTTGTTTATGGTTTACCTTTTCATCATTACATAAAAAAAGAAAAATATTAAAAAAAATAAAAAATGTCATTTTGTTCAAAATTGTACAGCCTGAGATACTTAAAAAAAGACTTGGAAGTAAGAACTATTTTTCTATTCAGAGCAAAAAATGCAAAAATCCATTCTAACTCTTTAAAGCAAAATACACCTTGAAGCACAATAAAACAAATATTGCTCCGTTAAAAAAAACATAATAACAATTTTAATAATATCATTAGCTCAGTAATTTTTCAAAAAAAAGGGCAAACAATAACTTGTTTTTGCTTCGATCCAAATAGAAATATCAAAGCTAATCTTTGATAGTTACAAAATGACTAAATATTTCACAGGATCAGCTTCAAAAGTTACCAAAGTGCTATCCATATTTCATATTGTCCAGGATTAACATATGAATAATAACTTAAATATCTAAGCAAAAGACAATTCATAATACTAAAACTACAGTTAAAAGCTTGACTCTTCCAAATCAAATAGTTAGTGGTGTTCTCCACTTTCTGGATCACCATCCCTACAAAAATGCACTCCAACAGAAGAATATTGATTGGTCAACAAGTATTCACCATGTTTGATGCATCTCAATGTACAAAAATTAAGGGTACATGTGTGAAAAAATGTGAAATAACTATGGAAATAATTAAATACAAATAATAAAAAAAATGCTCTAGGTGCAGGTTGTGATTGTTCGCTTGTTCCACTAGTGACAACACTTCTTTGAGATTTATCAAATTCCTAAAAATGCACACATGTTAAAAGAGAGTATATATTGAATCATACAATAACAAAGGTTAAGTAAGTGAAGTAGACCTTGTCAAAAGGAACAAATGAATGCATGTTTGAAAACCCAATGCCATTCCACAATTCTATTCCACACAAAGGCCCATTTTTCTTTGCCCAGCCATTGTTTGTACCTCCACTTTGTCCTTTGTCATTTCCTCTACCCCTTCCTTTACCCCTCTCCCTTTCACGCCTCCCTTTTCCACCTACTACTATATTCTCAAAACTTTGTGATCGATTCAAGGGATTAATTGAACCAGTATTTTCATGATTAGCTTGCTCAGGTTCAGCATTTTCATTATACACAAACTGAGGCTCTGAATTTTCGGCTCTTGGAGCATCCTGCATAGATAAAGTAAAAGCAAAGTAAATTAGAATTTTGTATAATACAAATGTTCAGTAAAAGTAGGTCCAACAATCATTACAGAACAAAATACCTATACTAAAATATGTTTTTTAAGCTTCCTATTAGGATGAGGGGGGCTTTTGACCTTGTTGTAAACAATTACTACACGTCTTGCTATATCTTTTCTGGTTACCCTTTTAATGTCTGCAATCTTTTCTCTATGCTCATCAACACTTTTCTTCCCAACCTTTTTAGGTCTTCCTGGTCTTCTTCTAACATGTGGTGGGTCAATTGGTTCTAAACCTAATTGTACCCATATATTTTGATCTGGAATTGGCATGATCACATGCTTGTATGTTATCTTATAGCTTGACACACTATAGTAAGGATCCACCAAATCATTTGCTTTAACATTATTTGAATGAAGTAATGTCGAACATGCATGTGGACAAGGAACTCCAGTGATATCCCACTCGCTACAGGTGCATGTCCTACCACTTAAGTTAACCATATAGTTGTGATTATAAATTGTGACATCCCATGTAACATCCCACCCCCGACGGGAAGGGTAAAATAGTAAAGTGGCGAAGGTCGAGAGTGATTAGGACTAATTGAAAAATGTCATGCATACTGGTATTGGTCAACAGTGAATTTTTGCACATGAAAAATAACTGTACATGCATTCATGATTA
>JAOTBA010000003.1:30391100-30406558 GCA_025629845.1 Erythroxylum squamatum | reverse complement strand
AAAATATTTAAAAATTATTGTTATTTCATATTAATTGTCATTATTATTTATTATTAAGATTTTTGAAAGCATGGTTGTTATAAACAATAAACTAGTAAAGTATACAGTACAACTGTATAATATACCAATATGGACTATTTTGCAATTTTTAAAGTATACAGTACAACTGTATAATATACCAATATGGATTATTTTGCAATTTTTAAAATATACAGTATAACTGTATAATATATCAATAGGGACTATTTTGCAATTTTTAAAAATTTTAGGGACTATTTCATAAATTTTAAAAATTTCCCGAAACGGTATCCGGTATCCGGTATCAACCGGAACCGGTGCAGTTCCGTTCTAGAACTCAATCCGGTACCGAGCTCGGTACGGTATTCATAACTTTGCTTGAAGTATTGCTCCAATCTTTAAAAGAAATTATCAATCTCCTTCGCGTTCCTTAACCCACCATACGCCTTTGGCTTTGGAACATCCACCTTTGAAGGAGTAGTGACTCCCGTGGGCACGACATTGCTTCCCATTTAAACAATTGCCCTTTTGCAAAGGACTAGCTCATTCCTCGTCTTATGCAACTCAGAAACGACCTTTGCAAGCTCTTCTTTGAGGTAGAGAATTTCGGATTGAAGAGACTCCTCCAAGGTCTTCACTTGGTCTAGACATTTGGAAACGACAATGTTTAAGGCACCTTGCATCTCCTCTTGGAGCTCTTCTTTCTCCTTCTCAAGTTCCTCGATGCATTGGTTCATCTCCTCGAACTTCTCTTGCCCTTCGGCTACCACAAGCTCCACCTTTGCGAGCCTTCCATTGATTTCCACCAAGACATCTCTCAACCTTTATCTCTCCTTACTTGCTTTCTTTTCCTTTCTAATGTTGGTAGTCCCACTTGTTACTGACATTTTTACTAGGCAACAATAAACACAACTTGGCTCTGATACCAACTGTCATGGGCTTGGTCTCTTCACCAACTAACCGTGTGACACTTAGTTGTATGTCTTGCAACTAAGTCGGCCTCTCCCGAATGCTAGAAGCAAAGCTAGCACAAGTTAATAAAGATGAAAGATAACACAAGAACAAGAATAAGGAAACTTGAAAAATACTTGTATTACTCAAGAAAGCTTTACACGGCTATTGTTATGAGTTATTATGTATGCTACAAATGAATTCTCTTTAGGTATTTATAGTCTTCCACCTCCTCAACGAATTGCTATGATTCATTTGATCCAAGGGCTTACATTCATCGTCTAGAATTATCTACATCTTGAACGTGGAAGAATAGTGTGAAATCTTCGAGAGACTTCCAACTTAACCAACTTGTCTTGACCATTGAAGAATAGTGTGGAAGACTTCTATCTTAACCTCTCCATTTGGTAGAAGACTATAGAATCTTGTAGATAACTGTAGATAATACTTGATTATGTAGATAGATGTAGAGAATTCTAGATGATGAATGTGAGCCCTTGGATCAAATGAATCCTAGTCATACATTGAGGAGGTGGAGGATTATAAATACCCAAGGAGAGTTCAGTTGTAGCATACATCGAAATTCATAGTAATGGCCTTGAAAAGCTTTCTTGAGTAATACAAGTATTTTCCAAGTTTTCTCATTCTTATTCTTGTGCTATCTTCCATCTTTACTAACTTGTACTAGCTTTGCTTCTAACGTTCGAGGGAGAGGCTGACTTAGTTGTGAGACATACAACTAAGTGTCGCACGGTTTGTTAGTGAAGAGACCAAGCCTGTGACAATTGGTATCAGAGACAGGTTGTGTTCATTGTTGCCTAGTAATGATGTCGAAAACAAGTGAGACTACTAACGTTGTAGAAGAGAAGAAAGCAAGTAGGGAGAGATTAAGGTTGAGAGGTGTCTTGGTGGACATCAATGGAAGGCTCGGAAAGGTGGAGCTTGCGGTGGCCAAAGGGCAAGAGAAGTTCAAGGAGATGGACCAACACAATGCGGAACTTGAGAAGGGGAAAAAATAATTCCAAGAGAAAATGCAAGGTGCCTTGAACATTGTCGCTTCTATATGTCTAGACCAAGTGAAGATTTTAGAGGGGTCTCTTCAATTCGAGATTCTCTTCCTAATAAAAGAGCTTGCAAAGGTTGTCTCTGAGTTGTGTGAGACGAGAGATGAGCTAGTCCTTTGCAAAAGGGCAATTGCTAAAGGGGGAAGCAATATCATGCCCACAGTAGAATCATGGATACATTAGGATTCCTAAGACTTTCCTATTCATAATAGCTTCAATATTGGATCTCTGGTCCTGATAGAAGTTGCTCCATATGGGGTGACTGATTGAGTACTAGTGATGGACTTCTGTTTCAACCTTCTATTCAAATCTAAGCATCACTAATTTGAAAATATTTAACAAGTCTAACATTTCACTCCTTGAGGCTTGCCCTTGCTTATTTGACATGAACAGTGATGATTTATCTTCTACACAAATTTTTCTTGACTTTTTCATTATTTTGATTCCAGGCAGCTGTAGCACGTAGCTTCTGCAGAAGTGTAGATGTTTATGATCAAGATATTCCCTTGCGAACTTTACATACGTGAGTATGATATTCTTAGTTGAAATGTTTAGATTTGTATATAGCAATTTAAAGTTTTGAAAATGCATGCTTGCTCACACGCACACAAGTGCATACATGTTTAGATGGGCCGGTAGGTTTGATGACACTACTATAGCTGAAGACGTGCTAAATGTCTACAAGTACGTATTCGATTATGTGATATCATTTGATGTAGGCACAAACTTCATGCTCATATCTGTTCTAGTGTGTTAGTGTATGCTTGAATCTAGTGAGTGATGACATTAGTGTATCTAGAGGTTTGTCTCCATTTTTGCACATTCCCATGTGTCTACTTGTGGATATGAGGCCGTGATATCCTGTATCTATAGATTTCTAGTAATAGCTATTTGAGATGGTAGCACACTCTTGGGTATTTGGAAATTTTTAAAAGGGTGAACTGGTGATTAGTTGTTTGCTATTTGGGAAATTCGCGAGTCATATCTACAATGTGGGTAAAAGACATAAGCCTCTCATGTAGTTTAAGAAAATCATGAGATCAGGGTTCAACGCTGCATATCAAGGCATCACTCGATTATTGGTGCAAGCAACGTCGTTTGAGATCATGTCAGCCTTGTTGAATATGTTGCAAATGAATGTGCAGTTTTATGGGTTAGCCAATGAAGCTCTCTAATGCCTATTTGGTGAATTTTTTAGAAATATGTGAAACCTAATTTTATTGACTCTAAATTGGACAAAATCTTGGACAAGCTTATAAGCATGGATGATGCTCATAAGAGATTGGAAGGGAAGTTCAAACAAGTAATCAAAAATCATGTCTCTTCCATCCATAACTTAAAAGTTCAAATGAGCCAATTGACAAATGCATTGTCTACAAGAAATGTGAGGAGCCTCCCAAGCAATACTGAAGCAAATCCAAAAGAGCAAATAAAGACAATCACACTTCAACGTAGGAAAGAACTTGAGCAACCAATAATTACACCCCACCTAGTAGAGAAAGACCAAGAAAAGAAGAAGGATGTTGACATGAGTGAATACCTGCCTTATGTTATCCCTCCGCCATATGCACTCAAGATTTCATATCCTCAACGATTACAAAAGAGCAAACTGGATGCACAATTTACAAAGTTCGTGGAGAAATTGAAGACTTTGCAAATAATCTTTCTTTTGTGGAGACATTGGAACATATGTTCAAGTACGGAAAATTTCTGAAGGACATTATCAAAGAAGCACACCTGGGAAGAAAACCAAACGGTAGCGGTAACTAGCGACTGTAGTTTCATAATCACCAGTCATATGCCATCAATGCTGAAAAATTCGGGGATTTTCACAATCCCCTGTGTAGTTGGTGAATTTGAATTGGCAAAGTGCTTGTGCGAGTTAGAAGCAAGCATAAATCTTATACCTTTGTCGATATTCAAGTAATTAGGGCTCTGTGAGGTAAAGCCAACTTCAATGCTAATTCGGTTGGTTGGCCAATCAATGAAGAAACCGTTTGGAGTGGTGGAAGACGTCTTAATGCAAGTGAACAAGTTTATTATCCCTTTGGACTTCGTCGTTCTAGATTTCGAAAAGGATAAGAACTGTCCATTAATTCTTGGACGACCTTTTATGAACATAAGAATAGCATTTATAGAAAATAGCCACAGCTGATGGATCTTTAACCACTGTAGCCAGTATAAGTGATGTCAAAATAAGCCCATCAGTTCTACGAAATGTCCTTCATGTTCCTAAATTGTCCACAAACCTTGTTTCCATATAGAAACTCACCCAAGATTTTTCTTGTGATGTAATTTTTTACAGTAACTATTGTGTATTTCAGAACAAGAATTCGAGGAGGATGATTGGACGTGCTAGGGAACGGGATGGCCTTTACTATCTAGAAGCACCAAGCCAACTAAACATGACCAAGAGTAGGTTACCACATTCCTTCATGTCAGAGCTTGTTTCTTTCAATAAAAAGAAAATTTTGCTTCATCATTGTCGACTTGGGCATCCATCATTTAGGATTGTTCAGATTATGTTTCCCTTTTTGTTTAAAGGTTTAGATGTTGAAAACTTTCATTGTGAGGTGTGCGAACTTGCTAAACACAAACGTGTACCTTTTCTAAGTAGTAATAAAAGAAGTTCTACTCCTTTCTATCTCATTCACAGTGATATTTGGGGTCCATCTAATGTCTCTAATGTTTCTGGGACAAAATGGTTTGTTTCTTTCATTGATGATTGTACACGTGTTACATGGATTTTTTTGCTCAAACATAAGTCTGATGTGAGTACTGTACTCCCAAACTTCTGTTCTATGATGAAGAATCAATTTGGGGTCAATATCAAAAGATTTAGGTCCGATAATGCCAGGGACTACTTCAATCAAACTCTTACCCTATTCTTCCAAAAAGAGGGAATAATCCATGAGTCTTCTTGTGTAAAACCTCCACAACAAAACGGGGTAGTAGAACGGAAAAATGGGCACCTCTTTGAGAAAACCTGAGCCCTTTTATTTCAAAACCATGTGTCTAAAGTTTTTTAGGGAGAAGCAATTCTTATTGCCACTCATCTTATAAATTGTTTGCCCTCTCAAACCTTAGGTTTTAAGAGTCCTATGGACATTCTTTCAACTTTTTACCCAAACCTAAACACTACAAATAACCTTGTCCCTAAAGTCTTTGGGTGCAAATCCTTTGTCCACGTCCACAGTCCAAACAGGTGGAAATTAGATCCGAAGGTTCTAAAGTGTGTCTTTGTGGGTTATTCGTCAACTCAAAAAGGGTACAAGTGACCATCCTCCATCAAAGAAATTCTCTGTCTTGGTAGATGTCACATTCAATGAACAACAACCTTATTTCACCAATCCTTATCTTCAGGGGGAGGATTTAACTAGAGAAGATAAGGAAGATTTTTTGCTTGATCTGTCATTGTCTAAAAGTCCATCTGATCCTCCTACATCTACTTCCGCACCTCCTTGTTCATTTGATTTTTCTGCACCTCTTTGTTCATCCAAAACATCTAATGAACCACAAGAAAAACCTGATTTAAGATTTGGCAAAGGTAAAGTATACACAAGAAGGAATACGGCTATCTCGAAACCTATGCAAGTCCAGAAGTCCATCTCTGATCCTTTGAATGAGGTAACAATTTCTAACTCTCCATTACAATATGAATTTCATGAGAATAACAATGACCAGGACCTTCCAATTGCCATCAGGAAAGGGGCCAGTGTACAAAACGACCATTATACCCTCTTGCACATTTTCTGTTGTTTAAGAATTTTTCATCATCTCATAGAGCTTTCCTTGTAAGGCTGAATACCATCACCATTCCTACCACCCTATCTGAGGCTTTGTCTAATGGAAGATGGAAACAAGCAATGAATGTAGAGATGGAGGCATTAGAGAAGAACAAAACTTGGGAGTTGGTTAAGTTACCAGGAGGAAAGAAACCGGTGAATTGTAAGTGGGTGTATATGGTGAAGTATAGAGCAGATGGGTCGATTGAGAGATACAAGGCCCGGTTGGTGGCCAAGGGGTATACACAAACTTATGGAATTGATTATCTAGAGACCTTTGCTCCTGTTGCAAAGATGAACACAATTAGAGTGTTGTTGTCACTTGCAGCTAATTTTGGTTGGAATTTGCAACAGTTCGATGTCAAGAATGCATTCTTAAATGGAGATCTAGAGGAGGAGATATACATGGAGGTACCGCCTGGTTATAAGAATAACTTAGCTACTCATATTGTGTGTAAATTGAAAAAGGCATTGTATGGTCTCAAGCAATCACCACAGGCATGGTTTGGTAGATTTGCAAGAGTTATGTTGGCCATCAAAGCCAAGGCGACCACACACTATTCATTAAACACTCTCCCTCAAGGGGAATTGTAGTTCTTTTGGTGTATGTCGATGACATAATAGTAATAGGAGATGATATTAAGGAAAAAAAGGTTGAGTCAATGTTTTGCTAAGGAATTTGAGATCAAGGCATTGGGAAGGCCGAAGTATTTTCTCGGGATCGAAGTTGCTCACTCTAGGATGAGAATTTGTATCTCTCAACAGAAGTATGTTACAGATCTTCTAAAAAAAATAGGCAATACAGCATGCACACCAGCAAGTACTCCCATGGATCCGAATCTTAAGCTTGGAAAGGTAGAGGAGGATGCAGTAGTAGATAGAGAAATGTATCAACGCCTGGTAAGGAAACTCATATACTTATTGCACACACGACCAGAAATAGCATGTGATGTAAGTGTGATTAGTCAGTTCATGCATAACCTAAAGAAAGTTCATCTGCAAGCAGCTCACAGAGTATTACTTTATCTCAAAGGAACACCAGGGAAAGGTATTTTGTTTAAGAGGAATGGGGGATTGGTACTTGAAGCATACACTAATGCTGATTATGATGTGGTTCAATTGTCGATAGAAGATCGATTTTAGGATATTGCACCTTCCTTGGTGGAAACCTTGTGACTTGAAGAAGGAAAAAAAGAGTGGTAGCTCGGTCAAGTGCAGAAGCCGAATTTCGGGCAATGGCTCAAGATGTATGTGAACTACTTTGGTTGAAGATCATCCTTGAAGACTTGAAGATTAAATAGGACGGTCCTATGAGACTCTATTGTGATAACAAGTCTGCGATAAGTGTAGCTCACAATCCAGTACAACATGACCGAACCAAGCACATCGAAATCGACAGGCACTTTATCAAGGAGAAGCTGGAGAGTGGACTGATTTGTACTCCTTATGTGTCTACACATGGTCGACTTGCTGATATTCTTACCAAAGGGTTAAGTAGTTCAGTTTTTCAGACTATTGTATCCAAGCTGGGAATGGAGAATACCTATTCACCAGCTTGAGGGGCAGTGTGGAAAAACTGTATCGTTAGGAGACTATTATAGGAAAAATATATTGTAACAGATTGTATCCTTAAGTTGGGATATTATTAGTCCAGATTCTAATAGGATTGGCTAAGATTCTGATAAGATACTCCATGGTTTATGGGTATCTACCAGATTTGGATACTAGGTTTTTGTATATATATTTAGCTAGTAGTGCTGTAACAAAAACACATGAGGAAATACACTTTCTACTTAATTTCTGACAATCTCTCGATTAACAAAAACAGCCTAACATTTTCAAGTAATTCTTAAGTAATCTATCGAACAATCAAGTTCTCACGCAAAATCTCTCTTTGTATAATTATCAATTTGATATTTGCATGACTTATTAGGTCATTAACTCTCATTACCCAACCTAATCAGATTACTTTCAACTGACTCTCGATTTATTTTCAACGTATAAACAAACACAAATATCACAACACCCAAAACATTGTATTGAAATCAAAAGTGTTCAAGTCACAGAATAAGTCAAGAACAAATCCTAATATGAAATTAAAACATAACAAACATGTAGAGCATCCTCAAATTCAGTTCATATATCAAGATTAAAGAAAATAAACAAAGGATGAAGAAAGAATTTGAGATGGGCTGGTCTAGAAGTTGTTGGAAATCCAAATGCTCCCTTCTTGATCTTCCTTGCTTTTTCCCCAATTCAGTAAGATGGTGGCTGATGTTTTTGGATCTCTTAATGTTCATTTATAGTAAATGAGTGACTTAGGGTTAAGTTTAGGGCTTACCCAGGTCACATTGTTCCAAAAATGCCCTCCAAACATAAAAACAAATTGAAAACCCCATGTCTAGTAAGTGTTTGTCACGATCGTGATAGGGGTGTCACGATCGTGACATAACATAAAAACTTTTGTATGCACGATCGTGACCCAGGATAAAACCCTTTTGTCACGATCCTGACACTCCATGCACGATCGTGATGCTGCATTTTACACCAAGCGTGCTCGAACTTCCCTCAATCTTCATTTATCTAGGTTCATTCACTAACAAACACATCTTAAAAACACAAGATTAAGGTCCAACATCATGCCTTGAACCACATAGCACGTAAAAACATAAACAAACAATCAAATGAACATAATTCTAAGCCTAAACTTGTGATAATCATCTAATCAACACTTATAAACACACTCAAACACCTACCAAAACATAACATAAACTACAACTATCAATCTCTGAAACTCTAACCGAAATAATTAATTATGACACAAATAAATAATTTATTATAATTATAAATTATTTTTAATTACTAATGTAATCAAATTTAATTTGTCTTGGTCGGATTTATAAGCGGAGTTGGATTATCATATTAGTGACATTTGATTAGTTAATGTTTGAAGTCCATACTACGTGTATTTCGTTGTTATTTTTTAACTGAAGTTTAAGAGAGAGAATTTTTTAAGAAAATTGAAAATTAGGACTTTTTCAAAAATTTTAAAGATAGGGAGATTTTTCTAAAATTTTTTAAACCACATGGGAGGTCTATGTCTTTTACCCTAAATTAAAAAAGTATATAGGAAACTACTATTCTTTTAGAATCCATTTGAATCGAGTGAAATCCATCTCAAGGATTAAAAGAAGAAATAACTATCAAACAACAAAGATGAAGAGGAACAACTTTCTAGTCATCACCTTTGTTTGTCTTTAGATTCTTCAATGGGTAAATAAAGAAGGATGCTTACATACATTTATACAATGCAGCCTCTGGTATCCATCGTCGTTGAACTTTTTACAGAATTTGAATCATGGAGAAGAGAATTCTCTGTTAGCTGTCACTGAAGGATGCCAGGTAAAATTTTGTGTGTTTTTGTATTTCTCTTATTTCTGATTTATTATGTACATTTGTTACTCTTTTTCAATTAATGCAGTTAACGATTTGGGACTTGAGAATGAACGAAAGTGGTGGTTGCGTACGTCGCATATGTGGTTCTGTTGGCGATATTTTGTATGCAGTCTGCAGTTCATCAACTGGCAATATTGCAGTTGGTGGAGCTGATCGTACTGTGACCATATATGATCCTCGCAGGTTTGTACTGTTCTGAGCAGTGATTTATGGATAATAGATTGCTCAGTCATTGGAATATCTGTTCTCATAATTAGGATGCATCAGAAAATAGTGATTATTCTAGAAGAATCACCTACTTGAACTTGAAGTTCCATTATGGTTTCTTCGCATTCTTCTTGCATATGTACATAAAGCATGAAATGGATGAGATTTTTTAGAATAATGAGACATAACTAGTTTTTGTTCTTGAATGTAGATGGGCGGCAGTTTCAAGATGGATAAATTGTTCAAAGTATGAGGTTAGTTAATCTGCAGCCTCACTCATCACACCATCTCCTTTCTACCCAATACACACTTTATGAACGAAAAGAAATATGGGAATACAATCACAAGGTGGTTGATAAAAATGCATCTCTTTTCAGTTGAGACTGTTGTAAGCATTCACTAGTTCTTTATCTTTTTGACTAAAAAACTGTTAATAATATTCCCATAGGCATTTGAACATCGCGATTTGGTTTCACCAGTGTATTATACGATTGACATCAGCCATACAAACATTCTTAGGGAAAAAGGAAATTAGTTTTCTGTGAAAAAAGCTGAAAGAAATTCGGGATGATATGACCTGTAGCTGGAAAGTGTCTCTAGTGAGTGTAAACAAAGATAAAAGGAAAACAGGAAATGCATTTAGAAAAATGTACATGCATTTGAAGCAGGAAAACTGAAATAGTTATGGACTTTGATTTATCGATCATGTACTACTAACTAATTTTGGTAAATTTAAAGAATGTAGGTTGTAATGATAAGTGGGATACTTCTAATGGTGATCAGTAACACCTGCTGTGGATATTGTTGACAACTTGGTGTAAAACATATTCATTGGAGCAAGCTAAGGTTATGACTGTTAATGCATATGTTCTTGGGTGCGTTTAAGTAGCTTTTGCGTTAAATGTATTGGGAAGCCTAAATATGATTTTGGAAAAGTTGCAAAATGTGAAGTTTGTAATTTCTGTTTGACCTTTTGATGAGATCTTGTAAAGCCTATTTTCTGGTAACACTTCACCAAAATTCCATGCATGCTATTTGGGTTTTCATGTTACATCTTTATTTTTCTTTCATTGGCTTGCAGATTACTGGGCTTGCATTCTCATCTCTTTGTCCCGATTACATCTATGTGCAAGGGGTTGATTATGAGGTGACTGGTCTACAAGCTCATAACTTATTTTTTTGTTTTTCTTGAAGTTTTGTCAATTGCATAATTAATTAGGTTAATGCGGAAATATTGAATAGTTGTATTTCTATATTCTTATTCATCAGTACACAATTACATGTATATATAGAAAAAGAGCTAGCTAATTTAGGAAACTAGTATCTGTACATAATCTTCTAATATCTATACATAATCTCCTAATATTTGTACACAATATCAGATCTGATACATGTTATCTGATCTGATATTATTGCCTTTTATGAGTCAATAATATTATATTCCCAACAGCCATTTTTAAAGGTTTGAAGAATTGGTCCTTACAATTAAGGGGATAAATGGCAACCATAGATAAGATCACCATACTGTCCGAACAAGAGATTATACAAATTAGTTCTTGATCTGTACATTGTAATGTATAAATCTATGAACTTTCAAGGAAAACAAGGCCTTAACCATATGTGTTGGACATCAGGAATGTACAGGTTAGCACAGGGCATTATTGTTAGTCAAGTTTACATGCCCACATTTGGTTCCATCACTGAAAATCTAGGACTTATTCTACAAGGTTAGCACATGGTCTTCTAGTTTGTCAAGTTCAAAAGTTCAAATTGACACCCAAATTAGCCTATAACTAACAAGATCAACAACTAAAATTCATATTTAATAGTAGTATGAAACAAGAAAAAATACAGGAAAAAGTACCTTATCAATCCTCATGGATTTCGGGATAAGAACAATGCTCTCAACAGGAACTTTACAAATTTCAGCACAAGAGAATTCAGGAATTATGTTATTAAAGACTGCAGACGAATATAGACAATAGCAATTACCGGGCCCTGTTCTTCCAGCTCTTCCTGCATGTTGAGCAGCAGATGCCTTGCTAATCCACAATTTCTGTCCTTTTTGAGAAATGTAAAATTACAGGAAATCGTCTGGTAGGAACTTTAATTATAGGGGAAGACTTTGAAACAACTTTCTTCCAGAAACAAAATCTTCCACCCGCAAGGTGGCAGTCATCAGAATAAGTCTTAGAGGAAATACCCTCCCTTCAGGATCTATATGTTTCCCAGAAAGAATCATCTTTTTCTGGTCCCCGTATGTCTTCTGCATGGAGCAACAGATAATGTCTAATAAGTACAAATAAGAAAGCAAAAAGAACATAATATTGTCTAAATTGTAAAATTTATTTGAAAGATTACCTGATGGAGACAAATCACATGATAAAGCATTCTGATAAGTATGTCAGTGTTCAAGCTTCTTTCATGTGCCTCATCCAAGACTATGACTGAATACCGCCTCAATAGAATGTCATCCTGCATAAAATAAAGAGTTTATTCACCCAACTAGGAATGGTTCAAAACTAGATGAAGAAACAGCAGGGAATACCAACAATACACAGTAAAAGGCAAGAGAAATTCCATTATGTGGAAACTGAAACAGAACTTAATGCTGGATCCTACAATACTATGTTATTTCCTATGTTTGTTTTATTGAAGGCAGTACATGACGAAAATATTTTGTTTACTGTACTTTCCAGAAACCATGTGTAGAAATCATAGATCTCCAAGAATGGAAATAAAATCAAAGTGTTCAGTTACTCACAACACAATCTACAGAAAAAGTTCCATCGCCTGAATACTATAGATGGGCAAATGATATATTGGCATGGTTAACGTCCAAATGTCAACATAAAGGCAAAGATAAAACAAGGTAAATCTGGTAAAAAGGTCAAAGTTCAGTATAAAACTTCATAACCAGTCCAAAAAGAAGCACAACTTGACAGCTTGGAATCACGACAAAAATATAAAATAAGCGATCTTCGGTGAATACCTGAACTTCACGAAGTAAGATTCCGTCAGTCATAAATTTGATGAAACAACCATCTCCAATCTTCGTGTCAAGCCTAACTATAATCACTTTGTGCGTTGGTGCAATCTGAACTGGTATGGTTTAGCGAAAGCAAAGGAAAAATTAGGGTTTCAAGTGAGGAAATGTAGAAAAATTAGCGGGTGAAAGTGAAATTGTTTCCGTACTAGTACGACGGCGTTTAGGCTCGGGCTTAAAGTTCGATGACTCAAAGCCCAAACTCAATTAGATTGTACAGTTCGATCAATTTGTGTGGTTGAAAATTGAAATTCGGTCGATTTTGAATTAAATTTGATATTTTTAATTTTTAATTGAATATTATTTTAAAAATAATGTCGTACATTTAACTTAAAATTTTAAAAAAAAATCAAACTCGCAGGATTGGGCTAAGCCTAAACACAAATATCATATATTACTGTATAGTAAATATATTTAACAATTTTTTAAATTAATTTCTATAGTTCACAAGAGTGAAGTATACATGTATTAAATAAAAAAATAACATGCTTGTTTATAAATAATAAATATATGAAATAGTAACTACATAAATTGAAAATTAAATATAACAATAAAAATATATAAATTTATTTTAGGACTAATTCCTTTTGGAACAAGAACTTGAAACAATCCTGAAGTGACATGGACTTGTGCTTGAGATGTTACAATCTTTCCAAAAAATAAGGTTCTTTATTGTCTACAGAGGGATTCTAATTTCTCATGTACAAGAAAATGTACACAGGAAAATTTACACCTTCTAACCTGTGAATTATACTCTCAATCATATTGTCATCTTCTAAATGTGAACTCAGCCAAACTGATGTTTACTTCATGTTGAGTACGGATGGCAGGAGGGACTGGAGGTGGAGGCAGATTCATAGAGTCTGGATCTTCAATTGGCATGTCTCTGTCCCTGTAATCAGGACTTTCGAGTGGTTGAGATTCATAGGTTTCGTGGTCGTTTACAGGATTCACAGCTTCAGGGTCCCAATTATCAGGTTTATTATAGCTGTAGTTCCTGGGAGAAGCTTGTAAGCTGTCAGGAGCTGTACTGCTACGGTAGTTTTGCAAGAGATGAACAGGGGACATGCCATGTGTTGGAGTTGTTGGTCTGCTTGACAATGGTGTGTGAGATTCCGAGTTTCTGCCGCCATGTTTAGCATGTCTTTTTGCTGTTTTGTGCCAGTTTCTAAGTGCTGTAGCCACTCGGTCGTTGAACACTGTTGGTCTCATGCTCGAACCCATCTGTAAGATCAGATCATTGAGAACAATAATGTCATATGAACAAGGAACCAAGTAGGGATCTTTTCCCTTAAGTGTTCAATCTGATTCAGCTCCTCACCTGGGTCACTAAAGCATAGAGAGGCATTGTTACGTAACTGCATAAGAACTGTATGATCACCCTGAAAAGTTACACTTGTCAGGGATGCTTGAATATGAAAGTAGGAAAACAAATTTTTAATATGATTAAAGATAAAAAGTCACCCCATTGTGATTCTGATGACGATATCTTCAGTGCGGCTATGGAAGCAAGAATTTATGGTGAATTCGTACTGCAGGAGGGGGGGAAAAAACCGTAATGAAGACATAGAAGTTAGTGAAAGTTGTCAGATGCATTCTGCAACAGAAAAAACCTTACCACACTCCATATGAAGAAAGCTATCTGAAATGCATTCTGCAGCAGAAAAGAAAGAAAACATGTGAACTATCAGATAAAAAAGAGGGAAATTATTAGAATGTTCATAGGATTAAAGAACGGGAGTTTTATGAGTACCTGAAAGAGAACCAGATGAATCAGGAAGAGAATGAAACGAGGGCGTCCGAACCAGAAGAGATCGTCACCTGGTTGGACCACAGGAGCACCCTTAACCACATCTCCTCTATCTTGAATCCTTAGACCGAGTTGGGTTATGATCACTTGGAGCTTAGTCCCCACCACCAAGATTACCTGCAGATTATCAATTTACACATATGAGCTCCTGAATCCCATTGTGTAGTTGATCTGCCATTTTTAAAGGTTTGAAGAATTGGTCCTTACAATTAAGGGCATAAATGGCAACCATAGATAAGCGTACCATCCTGTCGGAACAAGAGATTACAAAAATTAGTTCTTGATCTGTACATTGTAATGTATAAATCTCATAATTTTCCAGGAAAACAAGGCCTTACCATCTGTGTTGGACATCAGGAACAATACTGCAATGAACCATATAATCGGACTGCATTTTATGCATGGTAAGGTTAGAACTTGGAATCGAATAACGATCTTTAGTGTATACGGTTTTAGATATAAGTAACACAAACCTGATCCCAACAACTACTTTGAAATCCTCTTCAAGCGATCTTTTGATATACTTCTGAAAGTCAAATGTTCTCTCACTTCCAGGAGCTAAATGTGCCTGGAGATAAGATATTGCAACTCCAAGTTAGATTTCCTTTATCAAGATCACAGAATTTGCCTGGTGATGAAACTATATGCCTTTACTTACTGTGATAAATCCATGTCTTAGCGTCAGATAGTCAACCTTGTTAACTGATCCAAAGAATTGTCTGAAGAAACACACCTGAGAATTGAAGGCCAAATCACACTCATGAACAATAAGTTTCAAGCGAAAAAAAGTCGTATTGTGATTATATAAACACAAGATTAGTTATATACAGTGCTTGTTTGTGGTACTCACAATCCAAAGCAAAATGGGTGATCGACTCCATAATTTCAAATGCCTCCTGCCAAATGATGTGTCCCTTGTAAACCTAAACCTCTCAGGATCTGCAGGGAAAAAAAGGGGGTGGGGTAATTCACTGATTAACTATGAAACTAATCTAAAAGCATTTAGATTAATAGCCACTTACCGTTATGGCACTGATACTCGACTGTCTTTGTCTCATCCTCCCAATGCTTCCACTTTCTCATCTGAAATAATTTCGCATATGGTCCAAGAAGTGTATGAG
>JAOTBA010000003.1:30373925-30391000 GCA_025629845.1 Erythroxylum squamatum | reverse complement strand
TTGGAACAATGCAGGTACTGTTCACGGGTACTGTTCCATTGGTCATTCTAGGCAGCCACTTTGCACAAGTTTTTACCCTTTTTAATGATTGAATTGATTTTTGCTTCCTTCATGAAAGTTGTAAAGCACCTTATTATCTTTCCATAGAGATAAAATATGACATTTTTTGACTTTTGTATCAAAAGATATGATTTTTCAAACTTTTAGTCTTGTTTAGGTGTTTAGGAAAATTTTCCAATTGGGCATGAACTTTGCAGCCACTTTGGACCCCCCTTAATGGCCGAATTAGGTTTTAAATCCTTCTTGAAAGTTGTAGAGTTTTCGTTCAGTTTTCTTTGGACACCAGGTGTGCACAATTTCGAGTTCTAGACAAAAGGTTATAACATTTTGAATTTCTGTGTTTGTAAAACAATAAAGTTCACTCTTTAGTTTATAACTTATTCGTATGATCTCCGTTTGACTCGGTTTTTGAAACGTTGGTTTCTAAACAAATTTTCTACCCTTTCATACAAATTTTTACAAGTTTTAGGTTTGAGTCAAGAATTACGGTTGAAATCAAAGAGAGTTAATTGTGTATTTCTTGACCTATCTGAGGAGATTTTCGATTCAATTTAATCTAGAGTCATGAAATTTCATTTTAGCTTAGGAATCGGATTTGATTGTGAGCCCTAAGAAGATTAATTTTTATTTGAGGATTATTAGGATGAATCTTACAAGATCTGTTCGGATGACATTAAAATAAGTTCGATTGAGTTAATTTTCGTGGTGAGAAATTCCTCCCTCGTGGGATGTGCGCCCAGATGTCACGTAGGACGTCGGACACGTGTCTCACCAGGGAGGGGTTCCAACATGTATAATATTTGAAGATGAGATAATGAAACTACATCAGATTTGGAGATTCCATTTCTTGCAGGGGAACTGTATGTGAAAGGGAAAGTACTGAACAAATTGGGCATGGGCTCTTATAATGCTGCCAGGATCTTTTGTCCATTTTCCCTTATTCTTATTCTGTCCCATGAATCTCAGCTATCTATTTATGTAGGTCTCGTATAAATGGATAGCTGAGATTTATAGGATAGGGTAGGAACGAGAAAAAATGGACAGAGAATCCGTCCCCCTTATAATGTAGCTATGGCGAGAGAAAGAAATAGGCCAACACTGGATTGCCTTTTAGTGAACATCTTTGGCATCACACTTTTAAGGTTGATTTGGTGTCTTTAATCCTTTGCTCCCTTTTCAGGTAATTGAAAATGACATGGGAACTCATAGGAAGCCTATGCCATGGATGATCTTTACTGGGTTGAGTGTTCTTTGGCTAACTTGTTCTTCCCTGATAACTCCACAAATGGTTTATTCTCTTCAAATCCTGACATGTGTCGTGGCCCCTGACTCTGACATGATCGGACTGATCTCATTGAGAGTAATGGGATTGACTAGCAGGAACATGTTTGCCATACCAGAGGGATGAGAAGTTGAAGAGGACTAGAAGAAACCAGTAAGACATGGAGCAGATTATGTTTAAACTATTTTAAAGGCAAATTGCTTGTATATTGCTTCTTTAATGCTGTCCATGCATTGTACTGTAGAACTCTGTTTATGATAACTAAAGCTTGTGGCATTTATTGCCATTCTTTACATCTTCTCTGTTCCGGTCAAATAAGTACCAATCAATTCATTAACAAACATAACTTTTGACTTTTTTTCTCTTTAAATCAAAATTATTTAAAAAATTGAGAGATAAAATAATTAAGACTAATGAGAATATTAAGTAATATAATAATTAGATTTTATTTCATCTTACCTACAATTAATAACATTCATATCTAATTATCTTTTCTATTTGATAACATTGATTTTTTTATATAATATTCCTTGTAAATAAAAAAGACAGAAGAAGAGTTTCGAAACCATACGTTAAAAGTTGCTTTTTTATAACCGTAAAATTACAGGTTTAAATAATATAAATAGACTCTTTAAAAGTTTTAAATGTTAGAATTTTTAAAATTTTAAGAATTTTTATTAACTCGCCTAATTATTTATTCAAGTTAGGAATTATTTATTTATGTATAAAAATAATTTTAAATTTCTAAAAAGGTATAAAGAGGGAAATAAATATATTGGTTGACCAACCCAAAAAAAAAACCAAACGACAGTACTTTTAACGACTCCATTATTGCTATTTTGTTGAGCTAACAAAAAAGAAAACAAGCCTCGTTGTTCCCACGTTGTTCAAACTTTGACAACTTCACAAAGGCGTGTGGTCAGCACGAAGACGCCGGCCACTCTTGTCTTTCTTTTTTGTTATTTGTTTCTGTCATCATCAAGCCTTGGTTCTCACCAACTCATTTTGATTCTTTCCCTCCTCTCCATTTTCACGTTTCTCTAGTTTGGACTCTCCACCTCTCCATTTTTCGCTCGAAAGAGAAGGTACGGTTTTGGTATTTTGGTTTTGATGTAGCTATGGTCGTTGTTTCGGCTTTAGATCGATAATTGTGATGTGGGTTTTGGTTTTTGAGTTTCAATATCGGCTCACACGTTAGTGCTAAATGGCCTTTCATGGGAAAGATTGGATTTTTGCTGATTTAGATGTTTACAATTTCGTTGATTCGAAGTTTTTATAGCATTGAGATTTTGCATAGTCAATTGTTGAATCTCGGTTCATGTGTGTGGATTTCTTGATCGTGTGGTTATCGAGTAAAAGTTTGAGCCGTTAGAGAACTTGACGAGTTTTGGATAATTATACTGTCCGCACTAAATCGAAAAGACCAATATCATAATGATCCATGTGTTCTTTCCCTTAGTTTTGTTCAAGATTGAACGTTGACCACCTGGTTTCTTCCTTTTAAACACTCATGATTATATGTTGTGTGGTTAGTTTGATAACTCCAAGTTAGATCTTTGAGTTTTTGGACGGTTTATCCGGTACGCACCCGAAAAAGTTTGGATTACTCTCTGATTGCACTTCGGTATTGATCTGCAGGTAAAGTTTGCTGCCCTACTAAGATGGATTCTCTCTTCAGCAGATTAAATGAGGAGTCTGTACCTTCTCAAGTGGACATGCTCAGATGTCCATTTTTGAGAAACATTAATGAACCAACTAATTTTTCCTTCTCCTCATCCATTCCTTTCCAGATGCCTGTAAGTTATTTCCTTGGAATTTTTTCCCCTTATGTGTTTCAATAATCACTTTCTCTCTTGGGATGTGAAGCTTCTTTAGGTTGGAGAAACACAAGTTTTGACTTGTTTTCCTTTTCTTTAATCTAATGTCTCACATTAAATTCTGGTACAGATTTGAAACTTAGGTTGTGTTTTTGCCAACTTCTTTTGCCAGGCACAAAAAGGAAAAGGTCCAATCTTTGAAGATGGCCCGAATTTCGAAGTTGCATTCAGGCTATTCCATGGACGAGAGGGAGTAGTCCCACTTTCTGAAAGATCATTCTCACACACTGAGAAAGTGGAGCGAAAACCAAGCCTAGTGGGGTTAAATCCTTTAGCTGCAAAGGCTGCCACCATTAGTCTTTCATCTTTTGGACCTGGATGTCCATTCAGCTTTGATTCATTCTCTAAGAAGTGGGGTAATCAGAAGAAAAATCACAGTTCATCCAAGAAGGAGTCTTCTTCAAAGGTAAATAATCTAGTTTTACTATTTAATCGGTTCTCTTGAAGAACTTTAGGTCAAAGTTCAAGATTACAGTCTTAAGTAACTTCATTGATTTAGCATTTTTTTCATGTTTTTATTTAGGGAGGGCAATCTAATCATGAAGCAATGGGCAATGAATGGCTGCAAAGTGGTAACTGTCCTATTGCAAAATCGTATCGAGCAGTCAGTAACGTCTTACC
The DNA here is from genome assembly GCA_025629845.1 of Erythroxylum squamatum. Taxonomy (NCBI): domain Eukaryota; kingdom Viridiplantae; phylum Streptophyta; class Magnoliopsida; order Malpighiales; family Erythroxylaceae; genus Erythroxylum; species Erythroxylum squamatum. The sequence goes on along the minus strand of JAOTBA010000003.1, from coordinate 30,387,160 downwards.
ACTTGTTGCAAAAGCTTTCCAACCCCCACCAGGCATGAAATTTAAATGCCCACCTGCAGTGGTTGCAGGCCGAGCAGCCTTATCACGAACTGCTTTTGCAAAGAATCTACGGCCGCAGCCCTTGCCGGCAAAAATTCTTGTGATCGGGATGCTGGGAATGGCTGCAAATGTTCCTTTAGGAATATGGAGAGAACACACTGAAAAATTTTCACCGTCATGGTTTGCAGCTGTTCATGCAGCAGTTCCATTCATAGCTATGCTAAGGAAATCTGTACTGATGCCCAAGTCAGCTATGGCATTTACGATCGCAGCATCTGTACTGGGACAGGTTATCGGATCAAGAGCGGAGCGGTATCGTCTGAAAGCAGTAGCTGCAGAAGAAAGATTGACTCTCAAAGAATCATCTAAACCCATCTCAAACCAATTTCAAATTGCTACTACAAATTGCGGCAATTCAGTAGAGTATCCGGCTTCCCTGCCGGCTTCCCTGTCGGCTGCTGCTTCATTGTCAGCAAAAGATGTATTTTGCTGATTCAGAGTCTTGATGCTTGCAAATCCATGACTTACCCATCGAGTTCTATATCTTGTAATTCATTATGTCACTACTGCTGATGCTTTATTACCAGTAAAAACCTGATTTTGCGCGGTGGCGGATCGAAATAAAAGAGACTAGGATGAGTGGTGCATGTGTTCTTATTTCAGAAATCATGTAATTGTCCAAACTTCAAACTTGCGTTAAATTCTGAAACTCCATAATTGGATAAACACCATTGCTCATACGTGTGAAACTCTCAAAGTTACGTAGTTACTGAGATCAAACTAACTGTTGTTAATCTTAAAAATTTATCAGCTGAACTGAAACCCATTTCGGATTATATTTTACTATTTCAGAACATTTAAAAGATTGTGTAATTAAAAATTAATTAATAATTAACCATTAAGATTAGGAATTCGATCGCCACTAGGATTCCTAATCCAAACAGACCTCTTTCAATAACAAACTTGAAATCTCCAAACTGCAAGCTCAATTCTCTCCTGCAACTTAAAAACGGGACCTTCCGTATAAAACGTGTGACCTCGTCGCCATTAAATCTTGCTCCTTTCCAGAGAAACTTTCACGATTTTTACCCAGAAAAGAACTTGCCTTTTATCGATCCTGTACCTGTTTCAATAGACTTGTGATTGCTTTCGATAGATTTATAGTTTATCAAGTACAGGAACTCGGATCCTCTTCCCAAATCCGTTCAAGCTTCAATTTTCCTCTTCCTTTTTCGCTTTTCTCTTTGAAAGTTCCATTATTTCATGAATTCAAACATGCGGTGTGCATGGCTTTAATTTTTTCAATCTTCAAAACCCCAATATAATCCTTGGATATTTCTCGTGTAATTGATTGAACAAAAAGAAAAAAGATTGCTTTTTTACTTTCTAATTTGTATTGAAGATGCAAAAACCATCTTCTTAGTTTGTTATTGGATTAGGACTGGCGCTGAAATGGTCTGTCATAGGCCTTGGAGAGAGCCACCGTTGATGTTTCATTGGAAGACGAAGACATGGTAATTTTCTCCAGGAACTCTCTAAGCACCCTTGAGTTTTTTTTATCTGATCTTCTTGGAGCAACCAATGGAACCTTGGACTTGGTTATTAGTTTTCTGTCTATTGAATAATAGGATTGCGTATTATTCATTGGTGCATTAGGTGTTCAGATTGCTTTGAACAAAGCCTTATGGCCTCCAAGTTTTGCCCGGAGAGACTTCCCAGCTGTTCTGTCCCTGCTTCAATGGTGGACAAGTGGCCAACTAATCTGAAGCAGCAAAGTATAGAATCCCATCCAGTTTCTGTTCATCACCTCAGAAGGGGCACTTTCAGGTTAAGTCTGAATCTCATCTTAAAACATCAATCTACAATTTTATATTTTTTAAATTTGGTGCTAATAAAACTATAAATTTTAATGAAATTAGATTTTTTTTAATCAATATTTAGTATTAACTCATAAATTTAACTTTTATAATATCACAAATTGAGTATTTCAGATTCATTGATGTTCTACAAAAAGTATAAATACATGAATACTACTACTTCACACTTTATTCATATTGCAATAGACTTCATTTTATTAATGTTATGATGAATAATGATACAATTAATTTGTGGCAAAACATTGAAGTTCAAATCATATAAACATAATGATTATAATCTGTTTTAACTAATATACATTCTAAATTAACTTCAGTCGTTATTTATAATATCACTTTATCATCTTCCTACTTTCATTGAATGCATGCTGGGACTTAACATAACTGAAGTCGTAGATCTTATAATGTCTGCATTCTTATACTTTCATAATGTTCTAACCCTCAGTTGTTAAATTGTTCATTCTGAAGAAGTTAGTGTCTTTTAAAAGGAACAAGTAGTGTTGTTGAGTGCATTATAAGAGTAGCCCATGTTTTCTGATTCCTTAGTTCATTCTCTGCTCCAATGGAGTTGTTTTTACCATCCACAGAACCAATGTTAACTCTTCAATTTTCGTTTTGCTTAGTAACGGGTAAGCAGGAACTGAGCGGAAACACATGTACAGGACGCTTGCTTTTATGTAATCCATCAGAGGATTACATTATGCTGAGAGACTTTACATATATGGATTCAAGTTTCGTACATGGATTCTAGTTTTGAGTTTCAGAGAAACTGCCAGGCCGGTGAGTCTTCTTCTCTCATCTGTCTTCTCTCTCTTTTCGCACCTATATCTATATTGAAGAACAGATCTGATGAGCATGGAGAGGAATTGGTGAAAAGATGGCGATGCCATTCCAAATCTTTTTTGGGATTATTTCTGTATTGCATCAATACAACAAATACAAAGCTGCTGCTCCAAATATTACATAGCACCTAGAATATTTTCACCAAAAAAGACCAACTTAATAAAGAACTGTCCACCTATCCCCTATCACTGCATTGAACAATACAAAAGACAACTATAATACAGATGCGGCAATGGAATTTGCCGCCGAGGGCCGTGTCACAATGGCCCTCTTAACCCTCCTACTACCTACCTATGTCCCCCTTACCTCTCCAAGATTCCTCTTCTCTGCCTATCGTCCCACTATTGTGACCTCCATACTGATCAGCTTTCGCATAGTGCATCTTAATGGCTGCAACCGGATCCGTAACATTTGTGCATGGGCCCCCAACAAGAATCCCTCCTCTTCCCACTACATTCATCCCTGCCACACTCCTTCCTGGCTGCTGTAAGTTTGAAATTGCTTCAAACCCATTCAACTTTTGCATCTCTGAAAATATGTCCTGCCGGTGTTTCACATCCCTTGTGAATGGCTGAACTTTAGGACCATCTTGCCTTTGATACATCTGATAATCTACAACTCCATTGCTCCCACCTACCTCTCTTGCAGAAAAAAGGGACAAGGCATTCAAGTTGCAATCGCTGTGAAATGGCTGCTGGTCCACTTTCGACGAGGAAACATGAAAATTGTCAAAAGCATCAGGATACTTGGCTAGTAAAATGGCAGAATCAGGTATAGATGAAAACCCCGTCTGTATTCTACTCCCGTCCCAAAAACCGTAACTCCTCATGGGACCATTATCAAGCCCACAACTATAACTGTTTTCCTGATCTTGCTTCAAAAAGGTTGTATCACTGGCTTGTGTGCTATCATGGCCAGAAAATTTGAAAACAGATACCTTGCTATTTAACTTTGAACTAGGGGTTCCTCTCCCCTCATTCTCATTGCTGCCAGAGTTCTGATCCTGCAAAGGTGAAGGATTACTGAGGACTTTGCCAAACAATACCACCTCACCATTCCTGTGATGCTTTTCACCATCTGAAAAACTCCGTGCTTGATCACCTGCTTTATCAGTGTGTGGTGACAAATTCAGAGGTGCAGGCGTAAAGCACTGAGGTTTCGAACCATTGCACTTTTGAAGAAAGCAATCCCTAGCCGTAAACTGATCGCTGCTGTTCCTCCTAGCATTCAACTGGGTTTGCATTTCAGGAACAGATCTACATGAAATATTCCCATTTGTCTCATTTTTTGTTGGGATTTGCAATGGACATCCCATGAAAATCTCGCTTAATTGATCATTCTTCCATGAAAGATGACCAGACAAATGCGGGATATACTCATCTTTAAATGTCTGACCTAACTTATCACTGCTTTTAGTTTCAGGAGTTGAAGGCAGCTGCTTCTGGTCTTGATTTCTCTGAGTCTGGCCAGAAGAAGAATCTTGCAGTCCAGAATTTGTGGTAGCAGGATTATTCTCCACATGTAATCTCATAACAAGGGGCTTTTCCACCGTATCCAACTCAGCAGACACCTGATGTATGCTTTCCACTCCAAGATTCAAGCTTGAACTATCCACATGTAGCAGAGATGAAGTACATTTATTTCTTTTTGACTCTTGCAATGACCCAATCTGTCTTGAATCATTAAGTGATGGAAATTCCTGCTCCTGTAGATTTCCAGTTCCACTGGTGGATACCTCAGCTGGAGCCTGATTCTCAATCACAGCATTTGAGTTGGGCAGGCCAGTATCAACTGCATTTTCAGCAAGCATTGTTTCTTCAATGGAATCGCCTCCTTCAGCCATTTGAGCTCTGTCAGCTTCTATTTCAACTGAATTGGCCAAAATCTTCAGGGGAGGAACAGGCTCCGATTGTTGTGGTTTATCATAAGTTAGCTCTGTCGATAATTCCATTTGGGGTGCCTCAGAGACTTTCTCACCTAAGGCTCTCTTTGAAACATTGTCCTCAGGCCCATTCAGATCACTAAGCACATGCTTCCTACTTGCTGCATCAAATTCATCCTGCTTACCATCCTCAGAAGGCACGACCCTAGAACCAAGGTTATCATTGCAGATAATTGAACTCTTCTCCAGGCCACATGCATCTTCCGTGTCTCCTCCATCCCCATGAGCATCATCACTCATTAGCACATCGAAGTCTTGAGGCCTTGGCTGCATAAAGTCCAACCCAAGGCACTTGCGGGCCTTGCTAAAGAACACCTTGCACTGATCCCTAGTTCTTGTTCTGATGAATCGTGAGATCATGGTAAAATCCTTACCATAGGTGGAAACAGCTTGTATAAAGAGGGACTTTTCATGATCTGTCCAATCTGTAGGATCCATTTCACCACAACTCTCATCTGAACATGTCTCTTCATCCACATTTTGAGTAACATCAGATGCTGAAAGTTGTTTCACAACAGAGTATAATTTTCGGGACTTCAAGTCTCGGATGTTTTCACCAGGATCAACAGAGGTAGTGATACAAGAACTCATTGCCTCAGAAGATACTGAACCACAGATACGTGCTAAAACATCAGCAGCAACAGCTTCACTTTCATTGTGAAGGTTATTAGCATTGTTTGACCTTTCTACAATGTTGTCGCTGCGTTGAGATGTTCTCAAATCACCAAAGCCTCCCAAAAAGATTCTATTAGAGCACCTTTGCCGCCTTCGCATAGCATTGTCAGCATCAGCAGCAACATCACCTAAAATGTGCAGTGATGCAGAATTCATCTCACGATTCCACTTCTTACCAGATGCCACCAGATAATTGGTAGATGACTTCACTTGCTTACTCTTCTTAGCTCTCTCAAAACAATCAGATTTGTGATTCTTGTAGTAAAATTCAACACAGTCTGCAGTTGTCTTGTGATTAAGAAAAGAAGCGATCTTTCTGAAGTCCTTCCCAAAAAGTGAAAGCTTATCTATGAAAATTTCAATCTCTGCTGAAGTCCAGGGGTTGATCATCTCTCTTTCCTTCTCAACGGCACAAGGATCTTCAACCAAACCATTACTAGAGATAAAGCATGACGCCACTCTCTCATTCTCGTCCAAAATCAAAGATGGCATCTTTAAATTGCTTCTATAAAGCTTAACTTGGCAATCTGACAGCAGCTTGCTTGCAAAGTTAACTATTTCGGATTTAGGGACCAGGTTCACATTTCCAGCTGCAAAGAAAGTGAAAGAAAAACGTTGTAATACTATAACAAGGAAAAACAAATTTCCAGCGGCCAAAAAAAAAAAACCTAAATGCTACAAGAAAAATGAATGTAATATAGAGACAATAATAACGAGGAATTCTTTAATAAATAATCAAACCGTCAATAAACAAGCACCAACAGCTACTAAGAATATCTTTTAATACGAATGATGCCACTGAGCAATAAAACTCTAAAAACCAGTGCCTATATTATCATTTTCTCATCGCACCCTCCATTCAACATCCTACTCTTTTCTTCAGGTGGCATCAGAAGCAAACAAGGTTGAAAAAGGGAAAAACAAACCAAGTCAGTACATATGATTCATGAAATATGATCTCTTCTCATGTGAAAGGAAACAACACACCAAAAAAGAAAACTATAGACATTGGCATTGCCTCCTGCCAGTTGCTGGATCAAGCAATAAACCAGCTGTAGATTACTATAGCAGTAGGACCTAAGCATTATACAAAAGCAACAATAGACAATTAAAAGTGGAAGATGAAAAAATACAAAGTTCAAAGGTACGTCTATTGTGCATGGATGTATAAATAAAACACTCAGGATAGAATCTTAATATTTAATCAAGATTCACGGCATGTCTCGCATTAACTAGAACCAGATCGCAGACATAGATCATATAGGAAGACTTAAAGCTGATTAACAAATGCAGTAGTATTCAAATTCAAGTAACATAGCAATACCAAACTACTATACCTGATGAAAAGTACAAATCATGGAAACAAAGAAAATTAAACACGGCAAGATTCCGTACCAGGAGAAGGGAATCGAGAGCGTACAGAAGACCGGTGTTTCTGATATCCACTATGCATTACCCGCAAGCTTAACTCAGATTTCTTCTGTGACTTTGCACGGTATTTTGTTACAGAGAGCAATCGCAAATCTTCTTTCCATAGATGGTGAAATGCTTTAAATTTAAGTGTTACAACTCTCTCCTTGAAGCGTAAAAATCGCTTCCTCAAAGCAATTTTTTCTTTGACCAATCCATGCACGTGTGACAAAGAGACATTGGAAACACTTGATAGATCAGTCTTGCATTGATCCTTGGAAATAAACTTGTTAAGTACATCTGACGCTTGAATAGAACATTCTTTATTGGAAACCAATATCAGGTTACACAATTTATTTACTTCATCTAGATGCCTTTTGGTAGAAAATGATGCATCCCTTCCATTATCTCTATGGATGTTAACCTCCCGTTCAGTATGGACGTTAGTTATCTTAACCTCCCGTTCAGTATGGACGTTAGTTATCACTTCACTGTTACAATGAACAAAATGTTTCAGCTGCACATTGGGAGACTGGGCAGTCTCCAAGTCACCAGAAAGCTCAATATGCTGCTTAAAATCAGCCAAAGGAGCTGCCTCCACTAGAGAGGCTGATTCCACAAATTTTGATGTAGCTGTTGTAGGACTGTCACTATCACATCCTTTAGCGGTAGTATCAACATCTTCTGAAGTGGCATTGCAAAGAGGAATCTTCTCTGCAACCCCATAAGATTCCATTTGCAAAGGAGGTGGATGGGGAATGCTGTTGGAAACACGCCTCTGTTCATTGCAAATAGTCGCACTGTCCAGTCCAAGAAAAGAGTTGGATGCCGCTGGATTTGGAGACCGGTTACCAGATTCAAATTTAAGTGACTTTAGCTCAGTTTCTAGCGAATCTATTTCAGTCTCAGTTGTCTCCAATGCCTTCGAGATCTCAGCCTTCCACAGAAGCAGCTTGTTCATAGCACTAGACCTCACAAAACTTGAATCCACTGAAGTAGGATCATCAGACTGAATCAACTCAGTTATCGATGAGCCCAAACTAGAAACTGAGCTAATATCAAATTTCTCCAAATTAAATGAGAATCCATCAAGCTGAACATGAGACCCAATACTGTTTGAACTACATAAATTACTAACATCAGCGTCAGCATTTACTGCCTTGCCAAAACTTTTCTCCTCTACACCTGTCACAAAATGGCAATTACCTTAAATTTCACTGACACAAAACCAAGCCTAAAAGTCCATCAGCACAAGAAAGCAGTCCAAACTAAGATGGCTCAATAGTGTATGCATTTAGATTATGGAACAACACAAAACTTATACCTGGTTCATAGTAGTGGGACTTGAGCATAAAATAATGTGGTAGCTTCATATTCGTTCAAACAAATTGACTTTGGATACTCCACAACATAAGTATGTTAGAAGCTACAAGGCAATTCAATGACTTGTCTTTCTGAATATAACAGGACAAATTACAACAAACATCAAGCATTGTACAAACATGAACAAAGATAAAATATTAAGTTTACAATAATAGAGTATCATTAACTAGAACATGTGTCAGTATCATTTAACTAGCACAAGCGTCACAACTTTGAGATTTCCCCACAGAAATGAACAGAAAAATCGTAAACAGAAAGAATTACTACCGAAACCATAACTTCGTGCATTTACTACAAATACATGATGCCAACTGCAACAAGGACAATACTAACAGGTCAGCAAATAAAATTTAGTTTGGCTAACATTACAGACCATAACCTAACAGAAACAATTACACAACAAACTAAAGAACGTGAGATAGCAATCAATTACCTGGAGAGGAACTACAAGCAACGGAGGAAGGAGTTGCAGGAGATGCACAATCAGAAAATCCAAGAACTCTAGGGCTCTTATCAGCCAAATTTGAACTCTGTGAGAAGATGGTTTCAACATTAGCAGCAGAAATAACAGCTCCATCTTTGCTCATACTCACATCTGGACCTTCAACTTTCTTCTTCTCATATTTTGCCAGTCCTTCACCCCAATTAAGGCGTGGCTTCTTCCTAGAAGTAGTCTCCTCGCATAGTGGAGCAGACGTTACACAGGCAGCAGCATCTCCAGATGGGGATCGAACTGGAGTTGCATTCTTGGGCTGCAGCTCAGTCTTCCCCTCGTTAGAATCTGCACCCCCAAGACTCTTTGAGCTACTTGAATGACTGAAACCAGAACCCCGAGAGGACAAGCTTCCAGTACGAGCCCATTTTAAAGGCTTCCAATCTAGTGTGCTATCTTTATCACCCTTTTGGCCTGTTCCCAACCCACTAATACTAGCTACCTTACTGTTATCCTGTTGGTCTTTCAAATTAAGCTGATCCCAAGTATTTACTAACTCAGGATTAGGAGCATGAGATTGGGGAAATGTTAGCACATCATCAGACCTATCATTATTGCCATGCAGCCTCACAGCTGAACTAGGCGACCCATTGTTCATCTCCCATGAAAGACCTTTCCAATCTCTCTGGCTAACAGAACTTCTGTTTTCCCTGCCTCGTGCATATTTCCCATCTCCACGTGGTCGGTAATCTTCATTTTCAAGTACTTTCTCACCACACCTCGAGGGTCCATACCCATGACCAGATTCTTCAGCAACCAGGTGCCAACCACCCTGCTTACCATGACCTTCAAATAATATTTGAACAAGAAACGAAAATCATATACAATTAAAACAAGCAAGAAGGCAGAAACTCCCCAATAAAGACAATTTTCTTAGGTGATAAAACGGACAGAAGTTGTAGATCTGAAGTTATCCTAATCAAAATATGAACCAGGACAATTTGTTACAGAGTCTTTAAAATCAAGATCTGTTCTACAAAGAAACAAAAACACACAACGGACTTTAACACAAATAGAACTAAAGTCAATCCTGCGCTGGAGAACGTTTCTCTCGACATAACCCAGGAAAAAAAAACTTGAACACCATAGGACAACACAATCCACAGATAGGAAGATTCCAGAATTCCAGTTCAAGATACCCAAAGTAAAACTGACCGATAAACAATCATAAAAACAACATAATTTTTTCAAACTCCCAAGTTTTGGACACCGAATAATCTGAAGGCCGAACACAGCAAGAAGAGCAAAGAAACTCACCAGAGAACCTCCGGAAATCGTTGTTCCCTGTCCACCGAACGTACTCGCGGGACGATCCATAGTGACTCGACGAGGAGTCCCTCCATCGCGGCGCCGACCCTAAGGAAGACGACTCCGACCTCTCGTACTTCCTCTCCTTGAAGAAGTCCTTCCGATCCCAAGGCAATGGCTCGGGCGGCATCAAAACCGGAAAAAAAACCCTAACCACTAATCTTACCTAGCCCTCAGTTTACCTCTCTGTCGCATGAGCCAAACACCAGACAAACAACCCGCCGCCGCACAACAACGGACGCCAGCCTGCACCGAAGCCGCCGCAGTGCAGCCAAACACTGGTCGCAAAAGAATCCACACGTGCCTCGGCTTGAACGAGCTGGACAAGACGATTCCTAGGGTTTGAATCTAGGGTTTCTCGAGGGAAGAAACAACGAAAACAGGAAGAAATAAATAAAAAGCTGGACAAATTGCAGCCTGAGGTTTGAGGCACAGATCGGAGAACAAAAGCCGAAGCCTTATTGACCGCCCCTGGTTTCGAAGGAAACCTTTTCTCTGGTTTTTTCTCGGCGTTGCTTGGGTGAAGGAAAATAAGGGAAAATCTGTGGGGGAAGAAGATAGAAAAAGAAAAGTTAGAACGTGAGCCGATAAGAGAGAGAGAGAGAGAGAGGAAGGAGAAAGAGAGAGATTGTGTCATTCGTATCCCAGCGGCGATATTAAACCAAATTTCAATGTCCTTTCGCGTCCAGGTTTATTTTTTATTTTTTATTTTTGTTTATTATTTATTGATTGATTGATATTTGATTATTCGGTCCATTTATTTGCTCTTTTCCAAATCTTCCCCTTTACTTTACTTTATTGCTTTATGGCCCGACATCTGTTGCCCTTATTGACAACTTTTTTTCCGGAAATACCCTTGATTTTTGGAGATAACTACGGAAGAATAGAGCTTGAGTTCACGCGCCGCAACCTATATTCTTCAACTTAAGCTCTGCAATGACGGATCTGGCCTTTTGGGAAGCCCACAAAAACTTAACACGAGGTGACTTCCGGGCTTCTCTAGTTTTTCAAACTGATATTAGTTTTTAAAATTTTTGGAAAATTTTAAGTTTAGATATTGTTTTATAATTTTTAATTATTCAGATAATAATAATAACAAAACAACTTAATTCTCAATTTAAATTAATTATATTTAATTTAAATTAATAATTTAATATAATTAAAGTAAATTTTTAATATGAATCTAATTTAATCTCTTTTGTTTGAATTTAAAAGATAAGTTTAATCTCTATCTAACATATAATATTTATGCCATGTGTATATTATTATTATTATTATTATTTAACTAAAATCCAAAAAATTGAGTTTTTAATTAAAAATTATTAAAAGCTTTTTTTTTAATTCTAAAGAGTTAAAAGGTTTAAAAAATTTCCTAAATTATAAACAAACTTTATTACTTTAAGATTGTGTCTTCTTATATGAGGCTTCAGCCCTGCTTAGTGGAACTTTAGAAAAGTGAATAAGCACTTTTTTCTATTTTTAGGTAATTCTTTAATAGAAATAGTTTTTTTGGCAGTCAAAATATAACTTTTTAAGAAATTCAAATTTGAAACTTCTAAAACAAAACACTTTTTCAAGTAGATTTTTTAGATCAATTAATGAGCATATTTTTAGACCCTTTTATCCTTGCGTTTTACACATAATTCTCACAATATCCACAAACTAATCTTCTCGTTTATTATGTATTTAACTGTTTACTTAACTTGGATATATATTTTAGAATTTATATAATATTATTTGACTTTTTATATGTTTTAATATTTATTTTTTATATTAGTTTACTTCTGTTATAATATATATAAAAAGATTTGGTTAGATATATTTTGACTTATGTTTCATATGGTTTTAAATTATATAACAATTAATATATTGTGATTTGCATTTTGTTTAATATACTCTAAATAAATTCTATATACATAAATATAGTGTATTATTATTATTTTCATAATAATATATCTTTAGTTATTTTTTGAATTTAATAGTTTGGATAAATTAAATACCATCATTTTCGCATACAATTACGAAGTGATGCGTTACTTGTCATATCCACTCGAGTATCAAAGTTCACGTCCTCATGCTGCAAACACGGCGTGCTAAGTGCCATCCATTCATACTTCTGCCATTCATTACGAACCATTATACCTCCTATATTACACTAATAATGCAATATAAGTTATTATTGGGTTTAGTATTTTAAAATTGAATGCTCAAACTATTTAAATTATAACACATAAGTGACATCATACTTTACAAAATAACTCTAAATTCTCAAGTATTTATTAATTCCTGTTGTGCTATAATCTATTATTATGCAAAAGTATAGATGTTTAAATACTTTAAATTGTTAAAAATTCTTCATACGAGTGATGGTGGGTGTTCATATAGTTCTTTCAAAAAGCTCACAAACTCTTGAAATTGAAGCAATTGCTACCACTTGGACTAGGTGTGACATAAATACTAATGTCCTCTTGTTCGAGTTAAGAGAATGTTGGCCTTTGAATTGGACCAGCCGATGGTAAGGTTTTTCTTACTTAGGCCATGTTTAGCAAACATCGAATTATATTAGTTGCTGACTGATTCTATAAGCAGTTAGTTGATAGTTCATTATATCAACTGATTTGACCAGCAGATATCATCAACTGTTTATTAATGATATTTGATAAAATTAGCTGCTTAGTATTAGCAGTTGATGTATAAAATGACTTACGAGGATATGATTTTAAAAAAATTATAAGGACATGAATATTATATTTGTTAGTATTTCGTTGAATATTCTTGTAAGAATTTAGATTTTAGATATTCAATTTTACAAAAATTAAGTTTATAACTTTAATAAAAAACATAATAATAATAATAATAATAATAATAATAATAACAATAACAATAATAATAATAATAATCCAACATTACTTGGTATAGGAAGAAGAGAATAAGTAAGAAATGAAAAAAGACACTCGATAATAAATATAATTAGATTAACAATATTTTTATATCTCTTTTTGAGACAATACTTCGTATCCTTGATATAGCGAAAAATAAAAGTTATATTTATTTTCATTCCTTACAATAATCATTATAATTCTTATTGGCATTTCTAAAAGTGACTTAAGCACACCCTAAATACAATTTTATGATGTTCTTGATAATTAATATTAATTAGTTTAAATTTGTTACTAAAATTTGAGTTATTAAGGGGCCGTTTGGTTCCACTTTTATTTTTCTGTTGTTGTTTTTAGTTTCTGTTTCCTGTTTTTAGTTTCTGTTTTTT
>JAOTBA010000003.1:30354185-30373825 GCA_025629845.1 Erythroxylum squamatum | reverse complement strand
TTAAAATTATATAATAATTAATATATTATGCTTTGCATATTGTTTAATATACTTTAAATAATTTTTATATGCATAAATAATTTCTATTATAAAATAAAATATAGATAAAATTAAAATTACTTTTTATTTTTATGTTGCCAAAGGATCTACTGTATGAAGCTCTTTCAGAAAAACTCTTTTTAAAATGACAGCTAAACATTTAATTGGCTTCTTAGAAAAGTTCTTCTTACAAAATATTACAAAAAAAACTCTACTAGTATAAGTCTAACCAAACATAGACTTAACCCCAAAAAAAAAAAAAAAAAAAGCAAACGTGCAGGTCGTAATTTGTAGGAAATACCGTATCCTTTTATGTAAATATACTTCTGATCGTGGCTTACAGTATTTTTTGTCGCAGACCCATACGGAGTCAAATCACTAAACGACAAACAGTTCCCACGTGCAAACTAGCGCGTGGGAAAACTATTGAACGTGGCTGTCGGTCAGAAGGAATAGTGATTGAAACAGGCAAGCACGTGCTAAGTCATTCAATCTCGCGGACGCCGGCCTTCGAGCGCGTGAAGCGATATCGACGATGACGTGGCGAATCTATCAGCAGCATCTTCTTTCTTCACTCTCACACGATTCCTTTTAATTAGATTACCATAACTTAACAAGTGTTTTATTTTTGGAAAATTTTAATTGGATAATTAATTTTTATATTTTTAAATTAGGACAAATATTGTAAACTAATTTCTTAAAATTCTTACAAATTAAATTTAAAAGTTATTTTTTAGGATACCCATATATACAAGATCAAATCCTCTGCACCCATAACTCTGTATCAACCATGTTTCATACGATCCGATCCACAAAAATATGTGAGACTCAAAGAAATGTGTGGATGAGATCGTCTAGAACATAGTTGATACAAGGTTATAGGTACAAAAGATCTTGTCTCTGTATATACCACACATATATATATTTAGTATTTATTACATTGATAAAAACAACGTTTTAACTTGAATTGTATAAGTTTTGAGAGAATAACTACTAAAATTTAAAATTTTTATATTAAATTAAATATTTTAAAATTTATCATCTTTTGATTCTATATTTCTTTCTACTTATTAAATGACTATTGTGATAATATAATCAAATGACTAATTGAACAAGTAGCATGTGTATTTTTAATGGATTACAAAAAGGGCATTAGTGTGATCCCATATCTAGTCACTGTCACCTAAACTTTGGCTAGATTCTCCACTACAAATTAGTCAAAGTTAAGTACTTCTAACTTTTTAGAAATATTTCAGTTTTGTTTTCATATTTATATTATTTTGGTCATTTATGAAATTTATGGCACTACTAATATAATAAACTAATTTTTTGTAATTTCTTCAAATATTTCCAAAATATTAGAGATCAAGTCGGGATGGTAATAGGTCAGCCCTATTAATTTTTAAAAAATATTTTTTAAATTAAAAGTATAAAATAACGTCTTTTTTACTGAATTTGAGCCTACTCGGTTCATACCTGAAACTCAACTCTTCTAAACAAAACGATGCCGCTTCAATAAGAAAAATTATATCTTAGGTCAATCTGCGCTTGGATCCAGACCTAAGTCATAGGTCGACCTATCACCATCATCAAGATCAGGTATGGAAGCAAATTATCTTGAATATGGTTAAAAAAATTGACTCAAGTTTTATTTGAAGTTAATCAAAACCAATGGTCAAAACGATATTATTTTGATCATATTTAATAAAAATGATATTATTTTAACTTATTAATCTCTTAATTATTTAACAAAATAACCGTATTTTATTTGAATAAGTATAAACTAGTTCATGTCCAACAAAACTTTCTCCAAATTTGAGTTCGGTTCAAAGTTTAATCAACTAAAATTTAATTTATTAATTTTAAGTCACGCCAAATTAAGTTAAAATTATCATCTTTATTATAAAATCAAATTCACATGACATTAGAAGACTATATAATTAGTAAAGATAATTATATTTCTTAATTTGTTGAATAACTTACTCGAAATTGTTATTATTAAATAATTATACGTGTTGAATTGGCTTAACTTTATACTACAAGTTTTGATCCATTACTTGAATTGGATTACTTACTAAATATTGTTTAACAATACATAACAAGTAAAATATTACATAGTTTACTAAATATTGCTTTCTATAATTGTTAAAATTGCAGATCAATCCTTTTACTAATAAAGGTAAGCGTTTCATGACGCTAAGTTACACCTCTTTTGAGCCTTGAAAGACAAGTTGGTGTGTACTGTATAGATTTGCAAAAAATGAAAGATAAAGGAAAATAACAAGAAAGGAAAGGAGTCAACATCTTGACAACACACACAACACAGATTTCCCTAACTAACACAAACTAATTTTCTACTCATTCGATAGTGTAGCACAAGCGCTTGGACATGGTTCCTTCGTTATTCACCTAACTCTGTACGTGTGTACAAACTTAAATAAGTCTCAACGTGTGGTTTAAATAGTAAATTTAAAAAGTTCAGGGCAAAGATCAATTGTAATTAATTACATTAAAACGATATCGTTTGAACAATCTCTTGAACCTATCGGGCCAGATCAGCTCATTGCTAAAGTGTTCTTTCACTTTGACATTATCCTGGGCCTTTTCGAGCGTTAGCCATGAGATTACCATTAAACATGCAATAGCTAAAGCTGGGTCAATTCCAAATCGGCCCACGCCTACGGCGATTTATTTATACCATTTTATTAAATAATAAAATCTTCCCAAAAAAAAAAAAAAAAAAGAAAGTGACGTTTATGATTAGAAAATCGAAACGTATGTGATAGTTACCGTAATTGCATTTATTATGACTTCTTCTTTTTTTAAGAAACAGGGGAACTTGTAGTCCTTATCTTTTAAATGTGCATCGGGTAAATCTTTAAATTAATATAATAGTCTGTAAATTATGTTAATTAAGTATTTTATACTAGACAAACTATATATGATAGGCTCAACCAAAAAAACGTAAATAAAGAAAATTAAATACAAAATCTTTTGACCTCGTAACACTCCACTTCCTTATGCTTTATTGACAAAAGGACAAAAAGCAAATCCATCTAACGACCTATTAATTATTATAGAAAAAGCCAAGATTTTCAAAAATTTTATATTCTCATAATTTTATAAATATCTTTTCAATTATTAAAGAGTTGAATTAATTTGACCGATTCAATCCAAAAAATCATTGTTCCAAAAACTAGATGAGAAATTAAATCGAGAAGACAATAAATTTAAGGTTTAAAATGTTAAACTAGTATTAGACCGTTATAAAATCGGCTAAATATTAAATAAAATTAAAAAAATTGAAATATAATTGAAAGAGTTGTCTTTACATCTTGAAGAAAAATTTGATGTTTAATTGAAAAAAGATATTATTAAATGAAAATTAATTAATTAATTTTAGTTTATAAGAAATTAATAATTTACAAAAATTGATCAATCAATTAATAAATTGATATGTTTTTAATGACAAGAGTTATTAAAGTAAATCGAATCGAATAGTTTAACAGATCAAGGTTTTTACGGTTGAGCCGGTAATTATTAGTAAAAACCTTAAACTAGCTAATTTTTCGATTCAATTTATTTTAACAAACCTTGTTACAAAAAATTAGTC
Organism: Erythroxylum squamatum; assembly: GCA_025629845.1. Lineage (NCBI taxonomy): Eukaryota > Viridiplantae > Streptophyta > Magnoliopsida > Malpighiales > Erythroxylaceae > Erythroxylum > Erythroxylum squamatum. The sequence continues at coordinate 30,370,173 of JAOTBA010000003.1, read as the reverse complement.
AATTTATTAATTAATTAATCAATTTTTATAAATTGATCGATTTTTATAAATAAGAATAAATCAATTGGATTTTATTTAAAACTTTATTTTTTAATTAAACTTCAATTTCTTTCAATTATATTTCAAATTTTTTAATTTTGTTTACTCTTTACTGTATTTCAATTTTAATACAAATTAAATATTTCAAGCCTTAAATATATTATTCTATTAGTTTAATATTTGGTCTAATTTTAAAAATATTGATATTTTTGAATGTGCCAATAAATAAATTTTTAATAAACATATATATATATATAATAGTTGGAATACGTTATTTAATGAATTGAAAATCAAAACCAAAATATTCTTGATACTTGAAGAGCTCAACCTCAACCCAAAGACCTCACCAACCACTCGAAGGATTTTGTTATTATAAGATATTTTGTTTTTAATGCTCTCACCTAACTTATTGTTGGGATGCTATTCATTTGTAACTAGTCTATTAATAATCTTCATTCTTGGAGTCTTATTAACATGGGACGGAATCCTTTGGTTAATATTATAATGTCTTATTTTGTCCTATGAATCTTAGCCATTTATTTATGCGAGTCCCGCATTTATTTATGCAAGACCCACATAAATAAATGACTGAGATTTATGAGACAGAATAAGATACCATAATATTTGACAGAGGATCTGGACTCTATTAAAATGGCCACTCTACTCTGCCTTAAAGACCCAAGCTAGAGTTTCATTGTGTCACTTTTTAATTTATATAATAAATCGCAAATTATGTTATTTTAATAAATTATTTAATAAGTTAATAACTTAAACTTCAAAAATGGTTTTGATCCGATTACCATTTTCAAAATTTAACCTAATTGAACTACTAATTAGTCATAGTGAAATTTTTATTTAGTTGTTATTATCTTTTAAGTTTGGAGTACATTGTTTAACAAATATTAATTAAAAATTAAGTAACAAGTGCAATTTAATGTAAATACAAGTTTAATGTAATTAATATTTACAATAGAGTTGACAAAAAGTTCAAACCTGATTAAATTTTTATGATTAAAACTGAACCGGTTCAGATGATTCAATCGTGAAAATATCGAATCAATTAACCTTTTGATTCGATTTACTTTAATAACTCTTATGGTTAAAAATTGAATCGTTTTCATTCATTCAATTTGTTTCTGTAAACTGATCGACTTTTATAAACTATAAAAATTAATTATTTTTTATTTAAGGTATTTATTTTTATTTAGACTTTAAATTAAAACAATCTTATTTCAAATTATTCAAATTTATTTAATATTTAACTTATTTTATAGTTGATACCCATTTCTCCACCGATTTATTCCATTGGTAGTTGGTGCCTTTTCCATTTTTTTGGCTTCGTCCTGCTCAGAAATTGGCAGCATCGAGACAGTGAACTGGGTCCAGACATGCCTGTTTCCTTGCTACCCTAACAAATTTGGTGCATTGGCACCGACTATATGTTTTATTTAATTGGTTCTTATTTATGGAATTACATGTTTATTTTATTTCTCTTTTCATCATTCTTTGGAAGATAATATAAACTTTGTTTCTTTTAATCTTGTTTTTGTTAGGAGTCAGATTCAACATTCAAAGCTTTCAACCTGTTCGATCAATTGTCTAATAGAACTAGAAGCCGACCCAAGGGTCATTGTATAATAATGGAGGGCTGTATTTCTTGGTGTTGAATGATTAATTACCAGATTATATTACGAAATGCATTTGCGTGGACTCAAGCTATTATTCATACAGCTCAACTCCAACAAATCACAATGACAATCAGTACCCAAAATGCGCAGCATCAATGGCCACATATTTCTTCTCTATTTTATAGAGCTCTTCATTTTGTAAATTCTTAGATAAATCCCAGAGATATTTTAGGATCTGGGTTTTTTTCGTGTATTCATTTTAGAAGCAGCTTTTGAAACAAGGTTGTGTTTTTGTTACTGGGTTTTCTTACTCTGTCCAGATGTTTATCCTCCATGTTCTTAAAGATGCTTTTTTGGTGTACCTTCTTTGATATGCACTCTCATTAAGCGACTCTGTAGTTGTGCCCTGTCTGAGTTAAGGTCTGAGATAGGGCATTTCTCGAGGACAGTGTAGCTAAATTTGGAATCTCGAAATCCATAAACTCTTTGGAACTGCTGTTTCTGGATTTGTACTTTTTTCCTGCTCATTGTTGATTGACTGTACATAATGGAACTTTGGTTGTTCTATATTCTTTCCCTTTTATCTCTTCTCCTCTGGGCTCCTGTATCCTCTGCTATTGAGGATCAAGAAAGGGACAAAATCGGATATTTGCCAGGTCAACCAGGAAACGTGGACTTTAATCAGTATGCAGGTTACGTGACGGTGAACCAACAAGCTGGAAGGGCATTGTTTTACTGGTTAGTTGAGTCACCGGCGAGTCGTCAACCAGAGTCTAGACCACTTGTTTTGTGGCTCAGTGGAGGGCCCGGCTGCTCATCTGTTGCTTATGGAGCAGCTGAGGAAATAGGTCCCTTTCACATTAGACCAGACGGCAAAACTCTGTACTTCAATCCCTATGCTTGGAACAAGCGTATGTGAATGAAAGAATTGTGCACATTCAGTTCTTTTAGTAATGTATATTTATCTTCTGTCTCTTTCTGGTGTCTGGCAGTTGCGAATATACTCTTCCTTGAATCTCCTGCCGGTGTTGGCTTTTCATATTCAAACACAACCTCAGATTTGTACACAGCGGGTGACCGGAGAACAGGTAAGTCATTTTGTTAGTTCTATTGGATCTGTTGGTTTTAAAAATTAGTAAAATTTTCTCTTTGGTATAATTACATGTAACTGATGCATGATTCAATTTGATTATCTAGTTTCAGTTTGAAAGTAGTTGCTTTCTATATGTTTAACCTTTGTTGAAATTTGGTGTTGTGCCTTGTAGCTGAAGATGCGTATGTTTTTCTAATCAATTGGTTCGAAAGGTTTCCTCAGTACAAACATAGAGATTTCTATATTACTGGAGAAAGTTATTCAGGTTTGTTCATTCTTCCACATTTCATTTGATTTCTTTTCATTATCAGTCCTTGTTTGTTCATCTTACATATTTCACATGGTTACCTCTTAAAACCAATTTCGATTTGTTTTCAGGACACTATGTCCCCCAGTTGTCCCAAATTGTATTTGAAAAGAATAAGGGGCTTCAGAATCCTGTGATTAATTTGAAAGGTTTTATGGTAAGGACATCAGAAAACGTTGAATTTCAGATGCTTAGCAGTTAACTGCTGTTGGTAAACAACTTTTGCTTCCGTTTTAGGTCGGGAATGCTGTCACGGATGATTACCATGACTTCATTGGCACCTTTGAGTATTGGTGGACCCATGGCTTGATTTCTGATTCTACATATCGTATACTACGTCTTACTTGCGATTCTGGATCCACCCAACACCCATCAGCAGAATGCACCAAAGCTCTCAAACTTGCAGATCTAGAGAAGGGGAATATTGATCCATATAGCATTTTCACACAACCATGCAATGATACTGCCTCTCTAAGACGCAACTTGAGGGGTCATTATGTAAGCTTTTACCATAATTCAGTGTTATTTGCTTTTTGCAGTCTACTTTGACCTTTGGTAATTGACTAAAAGGCGTCTAGATGAAGTGTTGGGCGTATCAAGAATTTTAACTAAACTAGTTTCATACTGATATACGCCTTGTGAATATTCAACAAATTTGAATTAGTTATAGGCGGCGGCGTAGAAAGTAGAGGTGTGATCTTGTGTTTGTAAGGTCATTGTTGAATACAAAGATTAAAGCTGTTAGGAGTCCCTTACTGCAATCATGATGTCCAGAACTAGGGCCACAGCTAACTTTTCTCCCATCAACTTTTTTCCTTCACCTTTTTTCTTCACACCGACTCAAACATTGGGCAGTAGCAAGATCTTTCCAGTAGTGGGTAGTAGCAAGAGTTAGTCAGTACTCAACTATTTCAGTTGATTAAAGCTTCATTTAGCTCTCAAAGACCACGTAATCCACCATTAAATTGTGAATATTGAACAGAATCTGAACATAAAGACTGCATTCAAATCCAAATAGTTCATGGACTTGCAGTGCCTTGGAAAGAGACTACTGTAAAGCAAGATCCACTAAGTACCATCAATTTAAAATTTTGGGTTGCATTAAACATTTCCGAATTGTATATTTGTCACTACAATCTATTTGATGAGATGAAGTACAGGTTATCTTAATTTGAAATTGCTGCTAACCAGAACTAGCTGGAAAACATGATCTGTGGTGTGTCTTCCGTCTAGTTGTTAAACATTACCTAATTTGACCTTAATCCATTCACTACTTGCATAATCAGCCGTGGATGTCGAGAGCATATGATCCCTGCACAGAGAGATATTCTACATTGTATTTCAATCAGCCAGAAGTTCAGAAGGCACTACATGCAAACATTACTGCAATTCTTTATCCATGGAAAACGTGCAGGTTGGTTTCTGGTTAATTGTGAATCATGTTGTCTTCTAGATCCTAAACTGAGATTTTTCTAACTTAATTGCTGTGGGATTATCATTTTCAGTGATATTGTTGGGGACAACTGGGCAGATTCTCCACTCTCTATGCTTCCAATTTATAAAGAGTTGATTGCTGCTGGTCTGAGGATATGGGTTTACAGGCGAGTTTCAACTTCTGTTTTTAATCTCTCTTTCTCTCTCTTCTGTTTGCAATCAATGCAATAAATATGTTTCGTTGCTTGACACCCTGAATGCCCCAAACAACAGTCTTCTGATCTCTGGCACCAGTAAGTGAATGAATAGTGTCACTTTCCTTTAAAGGGCAGTAATAGGGAACTGACCGTAGTGAAATGCAATTCACCATTTTTGTTGGTCGTGTAGAATAGGTTTGTTGATTTTACCGTTAATGACATGGACGTCATGTCTACACTTCAAAAGAAGCCACCTCAAACTTATCAGCATTCAGACCTTTCTTGTTCTATTGTTTATGGGCATATTTTGCTTTTGCTCTAATAACATGTTGAATATTCGGTCTCAGTGGAGACACTGATTCAGTGGTTCCTGTGACTGCAACGAGATACTCCATTGATGCCCTTAAGCTGCCAACCATTACTAACTGGTATCCCTGGTACGATAATGGAAAGGTTAGTGTTTCAATAAACATCCGTCTCCCCCATTCAGATTTTCCATTTTTGAGGTATTAGGAATTTGCTTTGGCTTTCTGTGGTACAAATGGATGTTCTCTGTTAGTCGTAATGAAGGCCACTGCAACAAAATTCTTGCTTCTTGTCCATGTTTACTCCAGGACCGCAAAATATTACTCACAGAACCTAGTTCTATCTTCTGTTATAGGTTGGAGGTTGGAGCCAAGTGTACCAGGGGCTAACTTTTGTGACTGTAACTGGAGCAGGCCATGAGGTTCCGGTCCATCGCCCCCGACAAGCTTTCATTCTTTTCAGATCATATTTGGAGAACAAGCCTATGCCAAGCTAAACCATCGAATCCTGTTCACTTGTCTCTGATGAACTATCTTGTCCCAAAAAGGAAAATGGTTGTGAGACCACCAGCAGAATAAGAAAAGCATTCACCTCGAGTGCCATCCCATTCTTGCCTCAACTGTACCATTTTTTTTCTCATGTTTGATTAGTCATATATTAGAAAATCATTCTTTATAAGGGTTAAACTTGTTGTATCCTCCAATCCATGTTATGAAACACCAACTTATCTCTTCTGCAATTCTTAGAATGGTATTTGCTTGTAAGAACTTGCACTCAATACCATCATAAAATTTCTTCAGATGTTTGTATCCACTGCTTTACTGACTTGCAATGAACTCGAGCTTTGACTCCTCAAATAATTTAGCCTTCGAGCGCAATTCAATCTTCCTTTCCTTAAAATCATGTTCAAATTATGAATTTTGATGAATATAAAAGATACCCTTTTCTTCTAACAAATCAAATCATACGTTAATTTGAGTTCTGATTCTGAATCAATTTGAGTTCTGATTCTGAATCCTGATTCTGAATCATGTTCTTTATTACTACTGGATCGTGGGACATGGTTTGCATTCTCAATTTTAAGACAGGGAATCGTAGGTCGCTAGGATTACGGCGGATGTACTGTTGCTTTAGTTTTGGATCCAAGAAACTATAAAAAGAAAGCCGAAGGAATAATCCAACGGTGGAGATTTTCCCCACGTGGCCAACATGGGCGTTCCTTAGGGGAGAACCCACGCCGTCAAACGTGCCATAAGAAAAGTCAATCCAACCCATGGCATTCCTATGGTCAACTCAACCACTCAGGTCTCATTCTAAAATAGAGGCCTTGGTCCAATCTCATAATATTCTTTATTTTGCTTAATTGAAAAGAGACTCATCCCATTTGAAAACTCTCTTAATAAAATTAAATATTATCAGATTTAACAAATTTATCTTATTATTAAAATAGTTTATATACATAATAATTAAAATAGTTTAATTATTAAAATTAAGTGTCATGTGATGCTTAAATGTTAATTTAAATAATAATTTTAAAAAATATATTATGTTGAGTCCTATTGAGAATTGAATTCACTTAGAAAATACCTAACAACCCAATTGACTATTGGGGAAGGTTTAGTAAAGAGGTGAACTAATTAATACAATGCGTGCAAGTAATTGGAAACAATAAAATAATAAATGCATGAAAAAGAGAAGTCAAGATTTAGCTATATAACTAACTTTGGTCTGCTCATAAACCTTGAAAGAAGCTAGCTTTAATTGACTATTGAGATAATGCATAGTAAGAGCTCTTCTTCAAGTTCAAGCTCTTTCCTCTATGTCTTTTACTTTGTTGTTATATCATTACTTTCTATTGCCTCTTCTTCAACTTTGGCCTCCGGTGGCAAGCATGGGGGGGAGTATGAGAAGGATAGAATTATCAAGCTTCCGGGGCAGCCGCCAAATGTGAATTTCTCTCAGTACGCCGGGTATATCACGGTTAACTCGAATGCAGGTCGGGCCCTCTTTTATTGGTTAACCGAAGCCCCGAAAGATGTTCGACCTGAAACAAAGCCGTTGGTCTTATGGCTCAATGGTGGGCCAGGTTGCTCGTCCATAGCTTATGGGGCGTCCGAGGAGGTCGGCCCTTTTCGGGTCCGGCCCGATGGCAAGACCCTTTATTTTAATCCTTATGCTTGGAACAAAGGTAAATTAAATGCCATCATGAAGCATTCTCAACTAAGTTTTGTTTGATGATATATTCGAGGTGTATGATTATGATTATTTTTTGTTTTCAGAGGCAAACTTACTGTTTCTTGATTCACCTGCTGGCGTGGGATTTTCATATTCAAACACTTCAACAGATTTATACACAGTTGGTGACAAGAGAACAGGTGTTCTAACCTTTTTCACTTTTCTAGTTCGGTATTGGTTTTGTTAAAGTTTTGTTAGCCGACCAGACCTAACTGAGTCTTCACTGTACTTTAAAAAATGCAGCAAAAGATGCATATACATTCCTCGTCAACTGGTTCGACAGGTTTCCTCAGTACAAGCATAGGACTTTCTACATTGCTGGAGAAAGCTATGCAGGTTTATTTGTTAGCACTAGTCACCAAATACACCTAAAAGATGTCATTTTGGTCCGGGTTAGACATACCCGAAGTCAACGACTAAACCTCGAGTTTACTAAGTTTTAGGTTGAGTTCGGACATATATTTAAAAAAATTATGATATTTTTTGTTCAGGTCATTACATTCCTGAGTTATCTCAGATCATAGTCCGGAAAAATAAGGGCCTGAAGAATCCTGTCATTAACTTCAAAGGTTTTCTGGTAAATCATAGAATGTCCTGACAATGTACACTTCTTTTTGCTTAAGGTTCTACCCTTTTGTTGATGTTGTTTGTCCAATCTGCTTCAGTTGGGAAATCCACTAATCAATGACTACTACGACAACATTGGAACTCATGAATATTGGTGGAACCATGGTCTGATCTCAGATTCTACGTACAATGATCTGAGGAACTCATGCACCAACGACACATTCCTGTTTCCCGGAAAAGACTGTGATAAGGCCATAACACAGGCTTACTCAGAATTTGGAAACATCAATCCCTATAGCATTTACAGCCCTGCCTGCAGTCAACTTGGCACTCTTAAAAACAATCTGCAGCATTCATTTGTGAGAATTTCTTGTTTCAAGTATCTGATTCATACTGTTTTCTCACTATGATTATGTAAAGCTAAACAATGGCTTGTGAAATGATCAGCCATGGAAGTTCAGAGGAAATGATGAGTGTGTGGTGGCCTACACGAAAATATATATGAATCGACCTGTGGTGCAGAAAGCTCTTCATGCTAATATTACCAGAATTCCTAATCCTTGGAGAACTTGCAGGTACTAAATTATTAAACAAGGTTGTGTTCAGTTTCTGTTTTAAGCTGATCAAAATCTTTTATGCAGTTCTGTAATTAGGGGAAAATGGAAAGATTCTCCAAAGTCCATGCTTCCAATCTTCAAAGAACTCATAAAAGCAGGCATTAGAATATGGGTCTTCAGGTAAACTTAAAAAAAAGATCAGATCTTTTCTCGTTTCTTGCTAAAACTCATATAATTGAGCTTTTCCCTTTCCAGTGGCGACACAGATGCTGTTTTGCCTCTGACAGCAACTCGATACTCCATTAATGCTCTGAAGCTCCAGATGACAGTAAGTTGGTACGCTTGGAACGATGGACATCAACAGGTTAGCCATCATAAACAATTTCCAGGAATAGCCATTTCAACAAAAACCATCTTCTGTGTTTTAATGGTTACTGGGTTGTTCTCAGGTTGGTGGCTGGACTCAAATCTACAAGGGATTGACCTATGTGACAGTGAGAGGAGCAGGTCATGAGGTTCCATTGACACAGCCTCGACTTGCACTTGTACTTTTTAAGCAATTCCTGAAAAACCAACCCATGCCTTACTCAACTTAGTCCAACACATTCTTTGTGTCACTTTCATTTTCTTTCTTCTCTGTAGAATCGATTATTTCCAGGTTTTTTCATTACAGTACTGTACTATTCTATAATTTGCATTTACACAATTTATGGAATTGTTAACTCATATTGCATTAATTGTTAGTAGTTGATATTGCCTTTCCATTAACATCTTAAGATGCATTTGAAACAATGGTTTACAGTAGAGTTGCGATGAGCATCAAGCAAGACAAATTGTACCATTAATGAGAAGCATCAATATATTCTAATGTTCCACTATAACTTAATTCTGATGCTGATCATGCTACAAGAGAGTTAAAAAAAAAAAGGGATTGATGTCTGAAAAGTTACTCATGCCGATAACGGGTTGAGTTAAGTTAAGCTACCCATCTAACTTTAGAAAAACAAATTCCAAATTCAATATAAGTAAGTCTCGTGTATTTAACATTTATATATCAAACAATGTTTTAAAACTGAACTGGGTGGGCATTGAACCGGTTAAAGAAAAAGTTTAAGGTTTAAAGAAAAGGTTTAAGGTTTAAATATTCAACTGGTATATAATAAATAAAAAATACAATTATAAAAGTAAGTATAAAATATTATAAAATAAAATACCTCATTAAAATAAAAATGCACTAATAATTTCTATTAATATATAATAGACTAATAATAAATGTAATTATTTAAACTAAGATTGAATCTAACATAAATTTTATAATAATAATTGTATTTCGATATTATAATTTATTTAAAAACTTATAAAAGTTAAAAGTATACTTAAAGAAAGTTAATGGAAAAGACTCTAAGTTTATTCTAATTTCCTTTTTAATGTCCATTAAATATACTTCTTTTATATTTTAAATATTATTTTAATACATTTTAATTATTTTAAGTAAAATTACTTATATATACTAACTAATAATTTAATTTATTAAACAAATTTATGATAAAATAATAATTAGATTCTAACAATAATAATTTAAAACTTTTCAATTAAAATATATGGAGATAAATAAAGAATCCAAATTTTCACAAATACAATTTATTAGTGAGATTAAATAAATTTCTTATTTTTTAAGAATAAAATATTATTTCGTTTTAAAACTAATAATTTAAAATGAAATTTTAATTAAAATATAAAGAAATAAATAAAGAATATAATTTTTGAAAAATATGATTTTTTATTTAGATTGTACGAAAGAGTTGAAAAGAAAAAAAATTATTAAAAATTTAAAAGATTTATGAGTCTACCCTTTAAAATCTTGACTTTCATTACAATCATTACAGTAAAACTCAAAGTTAAAAGATTTACAACTACGGTCGGCAGTTGGTGTGCGTAGCTAAAAAAGGAACTTAAATGTTAGTGGTGGTTCTCGCATCATTATAAAGAAAGCGGGTCTCGTATCATTCAATAGACCGTGGTCTCACATAATTTAAAAACGCTAATTTATCCGATTTTTAGAAAAATCGGGCGGTCTTTAAAGAAATTGGCTAATTTGTTACTTAACTGGCCGGTTTTTCTTAGAAAGGTTACGAGCACAAATCGAATTGGAAACCCGGCAGGCTCATATTTATTCGGGTCAAATCGGCTAGTCTGGTTCGGTTTGGTTTTAAAATCATTGATATTAATTTTTTTTTATGAAGGCATGTTTACTAATTAATTAAAGATATTAGTAAGATATGAGATGCAAGAGTAAAACATACATGTACGAGGATAACCAAGTAATAAAAAACTCAAATAAAATGATTTTCTATTTAAATAATAAATTAAATATGAATTAATAATTACATAAATCAAAAATTAAATATGACAACAAAAAATTCTAGAATTATTTTTAAACTAAGAAGAATTGAATGCAATCATACTGGTGGAAGCCAAATAAGTTAATAAGATGTATAATCCTCAAATCTGTAAATAATTTGTGTCTACTCCTAAAGATAACTTAATTTTGAATATTGTTCATACTAAAAAGAAAACATGGTCCATTCGTATCATATATTGCATTGTAGCAAACATATTTAACAATTTTTAATAAAATTATATAATATGCAAGAGAAAAACATATATGTATCAAAATAAAAATTTAATAAAAAATTCAAAGAAGATAATTTATGATTAAATGACAAAATATGAAATAGTAAGTACAAAGATTGTTTTTAATCTTTGTAGATTGAAGCAGCCATATAGTTATTTGAACTCAGACTAGAAGATAAAATAACATTATGCAATAAATAACAATGTGTATGAGATGAAGATGTTATAAATAATTTGCATTTACAAGTATTCTATTGTGTGTATTCTTCATCTATAACTAATTGCACTGTAGGGTTTAGTGAATGAGGATTGTTCACAAAATGAAATTATCTATTGGTTTGAACTTTGGGTTTTTCTTTAATTTTTATTTTTCAGCAACTACTTTAATATACATGTTGTGAGAAGAAAAAGAAGGGCATAAAATATTTTATTCTTAATATTAAACTTATTGTCTTTGATACGAGTTTTGGTGCTCGACATGTACTAGTATTTGATTGGCGATCATAAGTCTACTAATATGATTTAGTTTGTAAGACCCCAATATATACCCTATAAGCATTGTATTATGTATAGGGTGTATTAAGAAGTGAACATAAAGAATTAAGTGTATCTAAGCATAGTAAGAGACATAATGGCAATTAATTTAAAAGACAGGGGTAAATGGGTAAATTCTTCATTTAAGGCATGGACATGAATAATTATATGTGAGTTATGCGCTAGAATGAAATCGATTAGTATGTGGGAGTTAAAGGAAGAAGAAGGACCATATGTGTAATTTTGCCTAAAATCAACATACGGACCATTGAGATTGAAACATGTGTATAAAACTAGAAACTTCTTGAAGTGGGGAGTAGAAGAGTAGGGAGAGGGACGTGTATGGAGTGTTTTAACTCCAAAAATTTCTCTTCTCACCTCCTTTCCATTCCATCTCCTTAATCATATCATTTTGCATAAGGAATCAAGCCAATCTTATGTGACAATCAAGGTAAAAGTTAGGGATTTTTCCTTCACCATTACCCTTTTTTGCTTTGCTTATGAAGAACTAAAATTATAAGGTTGGATATGGGATTGAGATAAGTATTTTGTTGTGTTCTAGTTAGTGAATCAAGCAAAGACAAAGGGGAAGAGCAGGAAGAGTACTAAAAGAAGAGCTAAATGAGAAATTTAAAAGTTTGAGACTCCACTTAGTTAATTTCTGTACTTATGTATATTTGAATGTGTACAAAGATTGATTTGGACATGAAATGGTTGCTAGAATGGTGATTTGGTGTTACTTTGCATGAATTGGTTGAATATGATAAGAGAGAGTCACGTTTAGTGAAATTCTGTCTTAGGTTCTCGGTTCACTCAAACTGGTCCTATTGTTTTGGCTATAACTCGGCCTACAAACCTCCAAATTGAGTGATTTTAATTGAAAATGGAACTTAAGACATAAAACTAAGATTCTCTAGAAGAGATTTGAACCTAATTCTGGCCGTATGATATTGAGATAAAAGTGATAATCTGATGTTGCCCCTGTATTGGAGTAGCTTGTGATGTTTGGTGCTTATCTTATAACTTAGAAGTCCAAATGGCCTGATCTTTGATGATATGGAAACTAAAGACGTAGTTGAATAAATGTTTAGAAGACCTCAAAGCCAAATTGAAAATTTTCTATATGAAAATTTCGGAACAAGTGGAGACTATCTTGTGATTTGCTTTTTGGACTGATTTGTTTGTCTATTTTTAGAACCACCATATGCTTAGCTCATTTTGCACTTTTTTAAGTTCTTTGCTTCAGTTTTTCTTTCATTGAACCATATCAAAACCTTTTCTAATGTTTATGAAAATATGAAAACACCTAAAAATAAATGAAATATAACTTACCATATGTGAATTGAGTGATTAAACATTGAAACTTAAGATTGAACATAATGCATGTTAAATAAAATTTACATTTACATAGATGATTTATATGCATTTAGATTGCTTATATGTGTATATCATGATTATACATGTATGATTTTCATACCCTCCTAATGGTGATAAGTTATGACTTACATTTACGAACTTAAAAATGGATTTTATGATTTCAAATGAATACCATATGGCTTGTCAATATATTAATCATGAAATTGGTAAATGATTAAAGGAGAATATTATAGTGTTTGCTTCATTGTCTTGGTGATGGATAAATAGGCATTCCTATAAGGTTGGTGCAGCTGCTACAGTTTGACACCACTGATGTCTTTCTTTCGAGACTATAATGTCTCTACAGTTTGATACCTTCGGGTATCCATAATTCGATATCTTTGGTTATTTATAGTTTGATGCTTTCAGTTATTCACAGTTTGATATCTTTGGATATCTATAGCTCTCGTTTTCTACACCCACAGTAATGTGCAGGCTTAACACAGAAAGGAAATTTAACAGTCATAAATAAGAGATACAACATGTCAACATGAATAATTTGTATTGATGAGCTTTGAATATCAACATTTGGCTTATAAATGTGCATTTTAATATATAGATAATATATTGAAGCATATTTGCACCATGTACTTTGCTTAATTATGCCATCATTGTTTATAAGAGTTTATGATGTTCACAAAAGTGTGTGTGCTTGGTGGATGATTGTCATGGGTGGTCATCTAAACTAAGTGTCTCCTCACTAAGCTTTCAAGCTTAGCACGAGTGCTAATCCGCGTAGGTCCAAGTAGTAGGTGTAAGGCATATGGATCATCTGCAGGGATCAAGGCTAACTGTTGGAAGTAAAAATACCTTTGGATGTGTCTTTTGATTAAATAATGGTTATATATGTAACGAAGTAAATTGTAGCTTCTTAATAGTTTGTAATTAAGAATTCAAGTTATGTGTAATATCTGTTTTGGATTACTATATTAATGTAATGATGTAATACTACTTTTAAATGATATTATTATGGGGTATAGAAAATTGTAATATGTACATGTACAACATTGAATAGAATTGTATGTCATGAATGTATGTATAGGAAATTGGTTGTCATATGTCTGGGTGGTTGTAGGGTCCGTATAAGGGGTGTTACATAGTTTGTACCATAAATATTGTCAAGCATATGATTTTCTAAGTCATTTATGAACTTTTCTTCTTTTTAGTTTGGGTTCCTTAGATAATGACAAAGAAACGAACTTGACTTGATGATTTTCCATGACTTGCCTACTTTTGGTCTTTGTACTTATAAAATTGCTTAAACATTCACAAATATGTTACTGGTCAATAACATTCATTTTTAGCACATATTCTCTTGGACAAATTTTGATGATAAAGCTTATATTTTCTATAAATAATGATGAAAAGAAGAAAAGTTAGAACTTAAATTAGTTATGAGCAAAATATTTGGGTGACAAATTAGAAGGTGTTCAATTTAGTTCAAAGTTAATAGATCAAATATGGTTTTGACAATTTCATTTGATTGAAAAGTTTGGAAAATTAGTAGGACATGGGTTAGGTCGATTAAATTCAACATTTTAAAGTAAATTTAAAATTAGCAATTTAAGTCTAGTTTAATTAAATTTATGCTCGATTTTAATAAATTTTTAGATCTATCAATCATAACATTGATGTTTTGGTTTAGATCAACTCGACTCGAATTAACAAACCAAGCATGAGAAGTATCAATATATTATAATGTTCTAGTCCCAATGATAACTTAATTTTAATGTTGTTCATACTATAAAAGAAAATATAGTCCATTCATATCATATATTGTTGTATAACAAACACGTTTAACAATTTTTTAATTAAATTCTATAATATGCAAGAGTAAAACATACATCTATCAAAATATAACATTAATTTAAAAATCCAACCAAGATAAATTATATTTAAATGACACGATGTGAAATAGTAAGCATATAAATTGAAATATGACAACAAAAAAGGTAAAATTATTTTTAGGCTGATAAGAATTTAATGTAACAGATGGAGGCCAAATTAGTGTATCAGATATATAGTCTGCAAATTGAAAATTGAAACATACTACATACTACTAAAAGCATATAACTGATCCTTATAAAACATAACATCATTATAACTTGATATATTATTTATAGTGAACCATTTTGTATTTCTTCTATTGCAAAACAACAATCTCCTATACTATCCATAGAGGGAAGCAAACATGAAATTATTTGAACTTGGATTAACAGAAAAAACAACTTTCTGCAACAAGTAATAACATGGATGAAATGAAGATTTTGTCAATAATTTGTACCTGAACACGTCTCAGTATGTATCTTCATCTTTATTTGGTTGGTATCCGAAACGGGCTGATACCGATCGATATTTAAATCCGATACAATTGACCCTTTATTTCGTACCAATTTTAGTTCGATACAGTACACACTAGTCAATACAGAACAGTATCCTAAACTCTACTGTGGATATTCTTGCATATTACCGTTATCGTCCATTTCGAATGAAGTACATTTGTTGAGAACCAAGCAGAGTGTACGTAAACAATGAATAAAAAGAACGTGATATGGACATAACATAGGCTTACTCATAGGCTTACTAATTACTATGGCAATGTGATATGGACATAACATAGGCTTACTCGTAGGCTTACTAATTACTATAGCATTTATAGCTTTGCCTAGTGCCTACAGTCAACTTGACACTCTTCAAACTTATGAAATACCATAATTAATTTCAAGTATCCTATTTAAAGTGATAGCACGAGTTCATATGTCAATGATATAAAAACACTTTTATGATTAGGCTAGAAATAGATTGACAAACTTGAATGCATACATTCCTCAATATTAAATAACACCTTTTCCAATAAGTACTTTAATTCAACTGTTACAATCTTTTCAACACTTATGCAGTACTCCCTTTTATTTAAAATAAAATTTGTTTTAGAGGGATGTACACTTATTAAGAAAGTTAATAAAATGTTTGATATACCCTTATTAATTACATGTTGAAGTGCCTTGAAAATATAATCTGTGTAATCTGTGTAATTAAGA
>JAOTBA010000003.1:30335949-30349327 GCA_025629845.1 Erythroxylum squamatum | reverse complement strand
GGAGACGTTCCTGCAAATTGTTTGCGCTTCCGCTGCTGCCTGCATGTGATGCATGGCTCGGGACGATCTCCTACACTCTAAGCCTGAAAAATGTTGTTGCAATTTTGGGGTGAGTTTTGTGAACTCAATGAGCAGACCATCCTCGATGGCTTACTCATATCATATAACACTTTGATCACTTATTCCATATTTTACATTCAGAGCAGTCAAAAAGTTCACTTCGATCATTTAAAACATACATATCAACTATATATGCAATGGATGTGAGACTCACTTCCAATTACTACTTTGTTGTGACTGAGTGCCCTTTTATTGGCCCATATCCCTTGTGGATACCAGGCTTGTTTCGGATATGGTCCCATATCCCTTAGTGGATACCAGGTGCATTAACAACTGAGCCAGAGGCTCTTACCACATTCTGAGCTTTAAGCTCTTTTTCGGTGGCTACTCCGATCACAACAGCCTTTACGTTGTCATGCATTCATGTAATGAAATGCATCACATTCACATATATTCTATCAGTCACTCGATTTCAGTTTCACATTTATCATCAGGCCTTGGTCTAACATTCAACAATAATGTTGAGTATCCCTTATTCATTCAAATTCACATTAATGGAGCACTTCCTATGTTCTCACATTTATCAAACTCCTCATACTATTAATGTCCAGAATTGTGTCAATCACATTTAGTAGTAATTAAATATGGAAATTTAAAACAGAACAAACAATGAAAATGAGACCATTTCCTTAATCACGTCTCTTGATCATTCAAACCTTATCATTTTTTTATATGTCTAGCTTATTCTTAGGTTTACACATCAAGAACATTTGGTTATTCTAATATCATAATTCAATTTCTTGTCATTTCTTTTATAGCATTATATGCTCTCATAATACCCAATTCTCATTCACCTTTACTAAATACATATTACTCAACTCTTTTGAATCAAAACTACCATCATATGAACATCTTCACTCCTATTATACTCATTCCTTTGGTACTTTGATATCAACAATTCATTCACTAAGTTATAACATCATCAATTGATCATTCCATCCTTTCTCAAAATAAATTTTCGGGTCAATTTTGCATGGACATTATGACAAGGAAAATGAAGTATTTAAGCAATACACTCTTTAAAAAATTGTTTCCATAAGTATTAAGTTTCTAAGGATACCAAGTTCACACAATTTGGTTAAATATTCTGCAAGTTATACACAAAATACTTCAGACTATACTCAAACTGCAACAACACTCAGCATTCAACTTCAAGACAAATTTTGAAACTCTTAGAGACAAAATTAAAATTTGATTCCTTCATGAAATTTGTACCAATATGTCTCTAGTTTAATCTAAACTTAAAATCATTCCATTTGAATATCTTCATATCGAGCTATGGCCAAATTATAGATGCTTGTTTAGTGAAAACACTCCATTTAACAAATTCCATCACACTTCATCATTTTCATCCTAAACTCATGAATTAACCATTTAACAATCCTTTCCTAGTAAATTCAGATGACAGTGAATTCTGGTAGAGAGGATGGACAATGTGTGAGAAGCTTGTGGCTCAAATTTCAAGTCAATCGGAGGTCTGGAGAAGAAGTTATGGCAAACAAAGTGAAGGGTGTTTAAAACTGTCAAAAAGCAATGCACCTTCTCTGTCACGATTGTGCTTGTGCACGATCGTGCACCGCCTGTTTATTCCTCTTTGTCACAATCATGCATAAGACATTTCCTTTCTATCATGATCTTACAACTCCCCTGAGGCTTCCTCACTGTCATGATTGTGCTTGTGCACGATCATGAACTACCTGATATCTCTTGTCTGTTACGATCGTGCTCGTGCATGGTCTTTCAACTCCTTTGAGGTTTCCTCTCTATCATGATCGTGCTTATGCACGATCGTGAACTACCTAATGTTTTCCCTCTTCATTCCTACTTCCATTTTAGATCAAATCATTAATACATAAATCAAAATTCATGCTTGATCATAAACGCCAAAATAGAACATATTCTTATACACTTTCATCATTAATTTTCTACACATGTTCTACTTCAATTTTCACCTTCATTTCATTCCTAACGATAACCTTAATTCATCTCATCTTAACACAAAGTAAGACATAACTCTTTCTACCTCTTCATCCACACATCATCATATTTCAAACTTCCTTCCTCATAATCATTCATCCCTTAATCTATCCTTGTAAATGCTTTTTATTAAACAACTCATGAACATATTTAACACACTGAAATATAGAACATGATCTCTTTATTATTACTCATCATACACTCAAAGAAACAAGACATCGATATTCTCATTCTTCATCCACGATGTGCATGTATAATGACCACCAATCTCATTATCATTTAATATCAATTAATCAGCATATTTGTTTCATATTCGTATAACCCATGAGAATTAACATATTACTTACTTGATTAAGCTCCAAGATTCTTAAAACTCTTCACGATTTCTCTTAACCCTAGCTTTCTTCTCTCACACGTGCATCATCATTCAAGGTGATAGGGTTGGGTCTTCTTGTGGCAAATGAAGAAGACAAAAAAATGATAGTAGCAAAGAAGGATGAGAGCAAGGCTTACGTTGATAGGGCAAAAAGAGAGGATTGTAGGTGAAGAAAATCGAAGAAGATGAGAAGAAATATTAACAAGAGATGAAGTAATTAATCAAGTGAAAGACAAATTAAAGAGAAGATAGTCCTTCACTTGAGAAAGTTTCGTGGGTTATGGCATGGGGTGTGGCAAGTGACAAGTTATGGCCTCTCCTTGGTCTTTTATTTAACTAGTCCATTTATCTCCAATTTTTACTCTAATTGTCTCCCAAATTTTAAATGACATAAGCCATTAAATCTTAATGTCTCTTATCAATAATTTCTATTGCCATTTGACACTTTCTACTACCATTTATCAATTGTTCTGTCACTTGGCATTTTTCCTAGTCCGAAAATACTCTTAATTTCAAAAAATTCTCAAATTTCACGAAAAATTCTAAATCACTACTTATACACACCAACTCAATTTTTAAGACACATAATCCATAATTCACATTATAATCACATTAAATATTAATTATACCGGAGAATTTCAAATAAGTGCATGTATAATCATCGAAATGTGTGCTATGAATGCTATATTATGCATGAATATGAAAATGCATTTTTTCTAATCTCCCATTGCTATTTCTCATTTACAGAAATCTAGGGTTCTAACCCTTAGTATGGAAACGAGATGTTACACCATGTGTTGCACGCGCCACCATGCGTCCTAATCACAGCCGTCCACATGTCGGGACAGATGGCAGACGCGTACGATGCATGTGCCAACCGTCCTGCACCCGTCACCCCGTGGAGCCACGTGGGAGGACGTGATTGGTGCGTGCAATGCACACGCCAACCAAACTGCCTTAGGGCGGTTACTGTAGCACCGTCAGGCACGTGCGGTGATCCCAAGATTGATTTTCACGCTTTTTGGCTCGTTTTTCACCCGTTTTTTATTACTAGCCATATGTATACCACTTTCACGTAATCATATATGCAAAAAAACCAAAAAATAAATAAAAAACTGAAGAAAACTATAATAGATGAAAACTAAAAAACCTTCGTTTCTGGCAACTCGATCACATAACCGCTCTGATATCCCTTGTAACACGTAACATAGAACATATTATGTATCCCAGATCATTTATGAAAGGGTTAAAAACGAAGGAAATGCATAATACTTGATTTCGGTTCATCTTAACTTCCAAAGCGATTTTCGTGGCCAAAACAAGCTCCAATCACTCGGGACCTTGACGGAAAACGTTTATCGACACGTGATTAACGCCTTTCTATAGTTTTCTCAATAAATAAGCGCTCTTAACAGGTCAGAGGATCCATATGTTTACAAATGACATGAGCAACTGCAGGAGACCTTAACCTTTATATATAGCTTCCATATCAGGCTTCTCCTTCACAAGCCTGTCTGATCCACACTAGTTGGAATCCATTTTTCTCCTAAACTTTGACCCATTGATTTAGATCATTTATTATGTCACTTTATTACCTTTATCTTGATCAAATTACGTAACTTAACTGATAAGTTATTAAAAAATCAAAAATTATAATTAATAGTTGTCCAACAGAATGAGAAAGGACAAAATTGTCCAACAGAATGCTTTCCTCTATATCCATGTACAAGTGCCAAATCTTAATAACCTTTTTTGAGTTAGTTTAATACAATAATCAGTACAATTTTGTCAATGTAAAGAGCAATTAATCGCATAATAGTTTCACTTAAAACACTTTTAACAAAACAGACTTAATTAAAATTTTCATATTATACTGTGTTTTAATAATTTAAACTAAAAAGATATTTTAGAATAAATAAAATTATATAAGAAATGTATTTTTTATCTATTTTAATTATATCATTATCACGATTCATGATATTATCAAATAATAATGAAATTATTATATTTACAAATATATATAAATTTGTCACAGACTGTACACACCTATTTTTAGTCTTAAGTTAATAAGTTAATTTAAATTAACCAAGCTTTGAATTGAATTCGTATAAATAAAATTAAGTTAGGTAGATTTGAACTCTTGGAATAAGTTAAAAATATAATTTTATTCAATCTTTTGAAAAATAATTAATAAAGTTCACATTATTTTAAATCTTGACCAAATTAAGGTTGAAACATAAGAAATTTCTACGATTCGAATTCAGCATACACGTTGCAATCCCTAATTCGTTTTCTGGGAATAGATTCACCGTATGAAAGAGAAGAAATAGTCATCTTACATCTCTTTCACCGCGTCGCCCATTGTACAATTTTATTCTGTCTTTTCGCCTGCTGCAAGGCAAGATGGTGACTGAGGGACCACTGAGCTTTAGTGCAACAAAAATCAGTTAGGAAGTCAAATCTTGATCATTCATAATTAGTTTTGGCTTAACGTTCCTCTCATTAATTGAATCTTAATCTTTTAGAAAAAGTTGGCGTACGTTTTGACTTTAAGAGAGAGAGCACAAAAGTTGCAACAAACGCTTTTTTGATTCACACAAGATTGTTCCAATCCATTCAATGTAAAGGAAAGGCATTCTTAGCATTATCCATAAATGGTTTTTAAAAAATCCATAAAAAGATGGGTCCAACGTACGCTTTTAATACTTTGCGGTTGTAAAATTCCTTAAACCCTAACAAAACCTCTAATAATATGAAACCAGTACCAAATGTAACGTCTCACCATTCTCTTAACAACTTGTGGCTTGACCCTTGTGAGTTGGGGTAGGAGAAGTGGAATCCAACCTTATGATTAAGTGGATTCACATTTTCTAGTAAAGAAATTGGAATTCCAGAATCCTGAAATGTTTAGTAACGAACTTTTGTCTCCTAAAGAAAACATAGGTTTTTAATAAGATGTCAACTTAAACAAAGACTTGGAAGTTGGAACAACAAATTTTCTTACTCCTTGGCAAGTTTCCAATTAAGAATTTCTCAATGTCTTCGTCAACAAGAGGTTTAATGACTCTTGACAATAAACTAATTTCTTGCCACTAGAGGAAGAATTAGATACAGAAAGGGAAAAAAGAAAGAAAGAAAACGTGTGAAGTTGAGAAATAATGGGAACCAGTTAGCAGAAATGTTAAATCCGACCAAGAAAGTTTGTTTTCGAGTACAAGTTTGATTTAGAAACTTATCACAAGACTGTCAAGTAGCTCATTCTTTGACCTTATATTGTTTAAAAAGGCTTACTTATCTGTTTTCACTAACTTTCTCTGGTGCATGAGAGATTGGATGTATCAGTGTGTAAATATCACGCGGTTTAATTTTTTTTCTGGGTTTAGGTTTAGGTCCACTCGTAAACCTCTCTGTCTTTCTCCATAACTTGTGCACATGGCATGCATGATACTTACCAAGTTTTGAGCTTGGAAGGCACATAAGAGCAAAGCGTACTACATTGACTACAATCTACGCAAGTGATGGGGTCGGAATTATTATCCATGTAAAGGGGGAACAAAACATAAAGAGCTTTACTACAATCATCTGCAAAAGATAAGGAAAAGTGGAACACAAAAGCTATTTATATTCTATAAATTTATGTAATAATTTTTTATAGTCTTCATAGGAAAATTAATAATTTTGATAAATTAATATGATAATAATTTTGAAGAAAAAATTTAATTCTTTGATTTTTTTAGATTATAAATTAATAATCTATTAAAATTATAAATATGTATAATTAATTATGATATTTTTTTGAAATATTATTTATTGTAGCATGCTTCTTTGTAAAATTGAAATCTAATTAGATTTCATCTCTATTATATTTAAAAATTTCGATGTTGAACTCTTCAATTATAATGAATATATATTTCAGATCAATAATTATTAATTAATTAATTCAAGAAATAATTTATGTTCAGTTTATTAGATTAATAAATTAAATATATTTATTGAATCATTAATAAATTGTTTAAATTAATAATTTTGTTGGTTTCTCACGAAGTGTCCTAGGAGGGTCCCAACTATGGAAAGACATCTTTAAGCCATCCACACTCAGACTAATCCCCGCTAGAGCAGGGTAAGTCCCTTGCGGAAGGCAATGCTCTGTCTCTAAGTTTTAAACGGCTGCATACATGAGAGTGGTTCGAGCCTGCGACTTCACTTAAGTCAAGAGAGCCCCTATGCTAATTAATTAGTAGATTTAGTTATTTACCGTACGTATTATCTACCCACTTCTCCTACGACAAGCCATGTTAAGGACCCAAGTTTTTCAAAACTCCAAAAAAGACTGGCGTTTTATTGTAGAATTCAACATTACAAGAAGCATATAAAGTCTCTTTTCTTTTGTTCTTTTTCTCGAAACTGTCCTATTTTCCATTTTGATTGCTCCACCACAAGCCTAGCTCATCGTCATCGGTTCTTCACCGAACTAGTGTCCCACCATTACCGCACAGGACCTCCATACACTTTGAATTATTTGGATTCAACGAATAACATGGAAAGAAAATGACGGAAATCACACGAGTACACGTTTTATACTTGTAGGTTTGATCGTATATACGCCATTGAAAGTGGGTTGAACCAAAAAATAGTGTCATCGCATCAGGATTGAGACGCAAAAGTAAGAAAACGTTTCAAGATACTGGTAAAAGGTAAGTGGCAACAGAAACCTATTACTTATATGCTCAAGTCCGCTACATGTAATACCACTAAACGGCAAAGATCACGTGGTATAATTTGCTAAAAGACAAGGAATGTGACAAAACCAAAAGGGCTCATTACACTTCCTTGAACATGCTTATTTTTAGTTAAAACATCCAGGATTTTTACTGAATTACTGTTATTGCATCAGCTTCGAGATCAAAAGTACATGATAAGACTGTTGGTGGTATATATAGTGTTACTGACGACCAGTACTCACCTAATATTGAATGATTTGGCAAGGATCGATGGAGAGATACCTAACCATGAACGAAGAACATTGTTGTCAGTTTCAGTGGCAAAGAGGGAGAGGTGTATAAGTTATTTTTCTGTTGAAACTTGGACTAACTGGTTTCAGAACATCATATTACAGAACATGTATTGTACGTGTTGGACAAGACGGGAGCCGTAACAACCGCAATTGAATTGTTTCAAGAACATTTCTTTTGCCAATCTTTCAGTTGGCCTTTTTCATTATTTGAGGACCTAGAAGTGGTGCTTTACTCTCTGTCACGATCAATAGTATGCAAATTATGGCTTTTGATGGACCCTTTTGGCCATCTTTTAAGTCCCATCATTGATTAAATCTATCTTAACTTTTTATTGGAATTTCAGATTAATCTAAAATCTTTTTTTTTGTGAAATTACATGTAAAAGTCTTTTTTTATTTAACGAATTAAACAAGGAACTTATTCCATATAATTAACTACTCCTTATTAGCATTGAATATTTGTAGCTCTTGATTCTTATGCAAAAGAAGGGCATTGTTTAATGACTAGTGGGCGGTCGAGTTGGTAGAGTGGAGGGATGGGGTCAAAAGGTCTTGTGTTCAAATCCTCCTACTTACGTTCTCTTGATTAAGCATGTCATACAGGGCTTGCCTAGGGCGGAGTACCCAGTTAACGTGATTTGCAGACTATTATGTTAATTCGGAGATTTACCCAGTACACATCCAAAAAAAAAAAAAAAAGTAAACACAGTTGAACCTTTCTAACTTTTTTATTGTAGTCAAAATCAACCTTAATTATATATTTACCTTAGAAATGCATTAAAAAAAATGAAAAGCTTATCGGTAGTCATAAATCCTTTTCTTGAATTGACAATTTTTTTAGTTAATCTAATGTTCGTACAATTGTTTAAATTATTTTTAGAAGATAAAAAAGATCTTAACCGACACTAAGTCTTAATAAACAAAGAGAAATTTTAACTTTTACATAAAAATATGCTACAAAGTTTTATAATCATAATCACTTTTATATAAAAAATTCATTTAAATTGATACTAATACTAGTAATTCATTAAATTATTTTGCCTCTTACAATGATACAAGAGAGCTTAGAAATTTGAAGTTTTACATATAAATGTGGTACAAAGTAGGCATGACAATGGACTAACCCATGGACCTAAATTTAAGTATTTTCGATGGACTAATTCATAGGCTAAACTGGGTTCAGACCGGTCAGAGGCCCAACTTTTCTAAGCAAAATAATATCGTTTTATTTAGCCTGGACTTGGGCAACTCAGGCCCGGACTCAATTAAAAAAAGATGTTTTAAACTTTTAATTTTAAAAAAATTAACGAGACCAACTCATGGGCCGACACATTGCTATCCCTAATACAAAGTTCTATAATCATAATCCCCCAATTACAAAATGTAATTGAATATATTCTAGTTGACTTAATTAATATGAAGAAACGATTAATATATTCTAGAAAGTTAATAAATAATCCAAGAAAATGAAAATTAAATATATATTTAGTCTCAACCTTGAGTAAGGTGATTTCACACTATATATGGATGTCATGTAGTTGATCAATGACGTGATTGCCTTGACTCTTCTTACACAGTCTATCTTCCTTCCCTCTATAAAACATCACCCACTTGTGGTTTCTGTTTAAGCTTGAGCAACCTTATTCTTCTCTCTATTCCTCCATCAATCTCTCTGCTTTCTCCTTCTAATCCCTCTTGAGTAATATAGTCAACATGGACACTATTAACAAAGTTGCTTCATCGTTATCTCCTATTTCTGTTCCATCTTCACCTCCTTCTCTGTCTTCTCCAACTACTACTACCACTCCTCCTCCTTATCAGTCCTCTCCAAGCTTACCATCACCAGCTTCAGCACCTCCTCCTCCTGTTATTCTTAGCCCTTGTGCTGCCTGCAAAATTCTTCGCCGGCGATGCGTCGAGAAGTGTGTTTTAGCTCCTTATTTCCCTCCAACTGAACCTTATAAGTTCACCATCGCTCATAGGGTCTTTGGAGCAAGCAACATCATCAAGTTCTTGCAGGTGCATATCATAAAATATATCCATAGTGTTGCTCAAAGTAGCCAACAATTCATTAGCTTTTCTTATTTACTTTTGAAGGGTCTGTTTCCTTAATCACCTTTTCATATTCAGCTCAATCTTTTATCCCCAAATCAAACAAAGTGCACTTGCTTTATATAAAATAATTATGATGTGCACAATTAGTTAGCTTTAGGGAGCTGAATCATTCTCCACACAAGAAAGTCAACTTTACAAATAAGTGGTCAAAGTTGAAACTGTCTCCCCCCCACAATTCTAGTCAAGTTTTTTAAGTTGCACATGGGGTCATATGCTCCAAGTCTACATCTTGAGATTATAACAACCATTACAAGAAATTACGATAATGGTCTGGATCGGAATTTAAAACGATGGTAATTACAAAGACATAATTTTATTTATGTTGTGATATTAAATGGATGAACCTAAAGTTCACTATTTTTGGAAATGTTCAGGAACTACCAGAGTCTCAGAGAGCAGATGCTGTGAGCAGTATGGTGTATGAAGCGAATGCAAGGCTTCGAGACCCGGTTTATGGTTGTGCTGGTGCGATTTGCCAGCTTCAGAAACAGGTCAGTGAACTCCAAGCACAGTTGGCTAAAGCACAAGCAGAGATGGTGAACATGCAGTTGCATCATACCAATTTAGTTGCTCTAATTTGTATGGAAATGTCACAATGTCAAGAGACCATACAACAGCAACAACAATATATGGACACGAGCTGTTTCCTAGACGAGAACAGTTTGGGGACATCCTGGGAACCTATCTGGACATGATCAAGTTGTTTTACACCTTCAAGCCGTAAGAAATGGGTTGATGAGACGACGGAAAAACAAAGCAAACGTTTCAATAATGTAACAGTAGACATAAGGATTACGACGAATATTTATGTTTTAGTCGGATTGACCCGTGAGTCCATAACAGGCGTAGGCATAACATTTCCAATACCAGATGGAGAATAAAGAGATGTTCTTTATTTTGTTCACATTTCAGGGTGTGCTTGAGACGAGGGACGTGGCAATGATTTGTACTAATTATCAAAGAATCTTATATATACACAAGTTTCTTTCGCAAGCAGAATCATACTTTAGACTTCAACTTTCCAAATTCTACTGTGGATGTTTTTTATATGGTTGAAGAACTCGAAATGGCAAAAGCATGGATCATTGGAGGTTCTCAAAATGGTGATTGAATGGTCCTTTTCTTCAAAGGCGTGCAAATAAAAATATATAGATAACCGAAGTCTATGTATAAATTCAGAAACAACTTCCCTGAAGTACTTCAAGTTGAAATTTTATGGCAACATGCCACCATATTATATAGAATGACTATAAGATACATATTTTTCTGCTCATCAATCCATTTGTAACTTTAATCCAACTCATATTTCTCATTATTATCTGTGTTTTTTGCTAAAAGAAAATTAGGAAACTATAACTTAGTTTAAAATTCAATTGAATTTCTCTAAATTAAGGCTGTTTGTTTTTATTTTGATTTTTAGCTTTCTAATTTTATTTTCAAATTCAGTATATTTTCAAATTCAGTAAATAAAAACATGTTCGCTTGAGTTATTTGGTTTTTGTTTTAAGTTTGCGTGTCTTTCAATTTTCAAAAATTATGAAAATCATAAAAGCGGTTTTTGTCTTATTTACTATCTACTAAATATATATTATTTAATTATTTAATATATTCATTATTAACAAGAGCTGTGAATAATTTAATTTAATATTATATATTTAATTAAATAAATTAATTATTAATGTGAATTATAAATAATTTAATTTTATTTAAACTTTTTAATTAAATTAAATAAATTTCATTCATTAAATATAATTAAATTTAAAATATCATCAAAACATATAAAATTCAAATAAATTGATATAATAGTTAAAATATGTCTTAATTCATAAATCAAAAGTTATTTAAAATTATTTGTTTTAATAAATTAAAATATATAAGAGATTAAAATAAAATAATTTATCTTTAAGTTTGTTCTAATGTATACTTATTATCAATCATAAAAGTATCACTACATTGACAATAACAACTAAAAAAGTATTTGTTTTTACTTGAAAGATCAGAAAATAAAAAACAAAAACATAAGTGAAATTAAACGGTACTAAATTAACTAAACTCGATTTGAATAGGTTTAAGATACCAATATCTAATACCAACGGGATCAAACTTTAGTTTAAAATTGAGCTTTTATAACTTTTTTAAGACAAATTAAATCTAGATAATATTAACTTGAAGTGAGCAAAGTTTAGGAGGCTCGAGATAGAAAAAGAATTTCTAAAATTTGAACTCGACCAACTAATTACTTATTCTAAAGAAAATATTGTTTAGGGTACCCGAATTATACTTCCACTTTAAATTTACGTCAAATCTTCCATTTTAGTTACTCTATTATATGCTTATATTAAATTTTATTTATACATTTTTGTGAAATTCATGTAAAGTGTGAATAAGATTTAATAAAATATAATTTATTTATATATTTATATAAGAACTACGTAAACAGGTAAATAAAGTTTAATAAAATATGATAAAAATCTTATAACCGAAATAGAAAATCTGATTCTTCGTAGCCACAAAAGAAATACAGCAATTGAATTTTCGAGGTCAAAGAAACTACAATGTGAATCAGCCTCTTCTTTTCGTTACCACGTGCCAATGCACCATTCTTGAAGGGGCAAGAACAGTGACTCAGTGAGTCATAACTTTATTTTTGGTGTATACTAAACTGGGTCGTCAGAAATATTGGTTACTTGACGTTGAAACGTATCGTACAGAAACTGGCAGTATAAGAAGTCCAAATGGAGTTGGAAGTTGAAACGCGAACGTATTGTATGTGTCTACGCATCATCTCCTGTAAAGCCTCTTGTCTCGAAAGAAAGTTTACAGTTTTGGTGTAAAAGGGGGTTGACATAAGTCGATTTGGATTCAATGAAGGAAGACATTTTCTGTCTAAGTCAGTGAATATATTCTTGTGTTTACACTTGACACCGCTATTCAATTTTTAATCTCTAATATAGCATATATTAACAAAATATTAATAAGATTATTTTGTTTTATTGAAATAAATAATTTAAATTTTAACATTTTAAAAAAATTAGTATTTATTTTAATTTATTTTTATTATTAAATCAAATTTTATTTAAAATTTATATATTTTGAAGATATTTTTAATTTAATTATATTTATTAGTAATTATTAAATTAATTTTATTTTATTTTATTACAAATATTGGCCGTGTTTCGAACACAGGTCAAGGTTTCACTTTATCAGACACAGACGCATTTAGATTTTAGAGTCCCGAGTTAAAATGTTTTATTAACCCCAAAATAGGTACAGAACAACAATAGGATCCTTAAAGTTGAGAATATTAAAATATACATCCATTTTCTGAAATATTAAATAAAAAGATACAAATACTTCTTTAATATTTATAATTTTTTAATAGATAAGCCTCTAAAATTCTAACATTAGATAAGCCTCTAAAATTCTAACATTAACATATGAGATTTATTATTATTAAATGTCAATATTTTAAAAATTAAACCGATTTGACTGGTTTAATAGTAAAAATCTTAATCCGGTTAATTTTCTTATTCGGTTTGCAATTTTTCGATTTAATTTAATTTAACAATTTTTGTTGTTAAAAACAACAAGTTTTTATAAACAAATTAATTTTATTTAACGATCTCATTTTTCAATTAAACTTTAATTTTTTCGATAAATAAGAAAAAAAATTTGAATCATTTTTAAATTCTTCAATTTTGTTCAATCTTCAACCTGTTTTATGATGATATAATAATAGTTAAACTTTTTAAACCTCCTTTCATGCCTGTTTAACT
>JAOTBA010000003.1:30253362-30269937 GCA_025629845.1 Erythroxylum squamatum | reverse complement strand
ATTAATTTGACAAGATTTGGATGTTCAACAACTCCTAAAACATTCACTTCAGTCACCCATTCCTTGTGCCCCTGTGAGTAAACAGAAGAACATATCAGATAGTTGAAATGGTAAATGAAAGCTTTACTTCAAGCCAATTCCTTGTGCAGATTTAGTAAACGTGTTAGAAGTTGCATAGTTCAAGATGCATCAGATGAGTACAAGTATCAAAAGAACGCAATAAAGCGTGCCTGTAGTCCTCTTCGGCTCAGTTGCTTAACGGCGATATCCATCTTCATGCTTTGATCATCCTGACTTCGTTTAACTCCCCTGTATACAGCACCAAAGCCAATTTCTCTGATCATAAGGGCACGGTTGAAATTATTTGTGACTGTCTTCTTTGTGGCTGTCTTTCAGCTCTGAAAATGTGAACTCTGTGAGTGAAATCAATGTATTTGTTATTAAGTTTATTTTTCTCTTTGATAAAAGCTAAAAATATTTATAAAAAGTATTATTCAGTTTAAAATATTTAGAATTGATAATTAAACAAATTACTTACTCAAAAAAGTTTAACTTCTAATTTTATTATTATGTTATAAATTATAATTACCTTTAATTATTAATGAAAAAATTTTATATTTAAACCTTATGAATAATATATGTAATAATAAATATTGTAATATTAAATTCAATGAAATAATTATATATTTACAACATATTTTAAAATTTTATATTTTATTTGAGTGATAAATTTATAGTTAATATATGTGAGTCATTATTATTTATTTTTATATTCATTTTTAACATTGTTATGTCATGGGTCAAATTGAGCTGAAATAAAACTCATACTTGAAGCAATCTCTCTTAACTTTGTCTTCCTATGTACCATCCATCTTGAAGATCTTACATCCCTAATCTGCAACACAAAGTAGTTTTTATTAAGTTCCATCACAAGAATGTAACAGTATCTAGGAAAATAAAACTCCTACTCCAACCAAATCAGATTTAATAGTTTCTCTTATCCACAGCTTTTATTGGAACTCATAACAGAGAAACATGTATAGCTTACCTAATTGAAAGCATTGAACTTGAATTAATTTCATTCAACTTCTTCTATCTTCAACTTCTTTCCGAGCATACAGTGGAATGACCCCACACCTGTGACTGATCTTTTCAACTTGGACACTCCTAAATTTGGAAAGTCAAATGTTCGACAGAATTCATCCTCATCGTTTTGGGAATATAGTGGAATAATCCCACACTTCTTTATTCCATTCGTAACTGACCCGAACTCAAAACAGGTTGCTGTGAACTGAAAAAAGGCTACACCCTCTTCAAAGTCACTGTGTCTACGTACCCATTCACAAAATTCTCTGCTAATGAAGACTCCCATATGCTCTTTATCTACTCGTAGCGGGTATAATAATGCGGAATCAGCAGAAGAGAAATGGTAATTGGCTCCAAAATGGCAATCATATCTAAGACGGTAACCATACTCCCCATTATCAAGGCACAGATAGAAAGCAAATCCTAGAAAAAGATGATTAAACCAATGAGACGGAAGGTGGATTTGAATGGAATCACCCATGTTTTGATACTTCACCCACTCTGGTATTCTACTTCCTGGATAGATCATTCCAAATTTTGCCTGAACAACAGAAATTTCTATTCAAATTAATAATTATACAGATCCAGATAAATAAAGAGAGAAAGATGGAGAATTACTTACCAATGATTCCCGCATTTGACTTCTTGTATAATTCCTCAAGAGAGCATTTACTACTTCCTGGCATTCATCTTCGTCCAACTTCAAGCAATTCGATAAATCAAAGTAGCAGAAAGTCATTGGTGAGTCAAGAGGTAGTTGTTTAAGGGTCCATATTTCTTTTAGTGACCTACAATTGCCGGCACAAATTCCGTATATATTTGATGGGAATTCCGGTAAGGATAGCAGTCTTTTGCAGTTGCTTATATTAAGTTCTTGCAGTGGTGAAAGTTGTTTAAAGGAAGCAGGGATTCTCTCAAAATCATTTTCACTCAAATCTAGATATCTTAGAAAGGATGCAAAGCTTAAGTCCTTAGGCAATTCCCTCAAATTACAGTTAGAAAGGTTTAAACTTTTTGCCCAGAAAATGTCTTCTGAAAAACAATTTTCAGAACTTCTTGGGTGGAAAGCAAGCTTCGAGCATTTACTCATATTTATACACCAGCTCTCATTGCAAATGCCAATAAATGATGGCAGCTTCTCTATGGCTGTCTTACTTAGGTTAAGAAACACCAGAAATCTCGTAGCCTCCAAGATTTCAGGAAGCATCTTAAAGCATGAGCAACCACTCAGATCAAGTTCACAGAGAGATGTTAACTTACTAAAAAAGTTGCTTGGAAGGCTTTCAAGCTCTCTACAATCTTCCATCTCTAAGTCCACTAATTTGCTTAGGAGTTCAACTGATGATGAAGGTACCTGTTTTATAGCAGTCTCACTTAAATATAACTTCTTTATATTGCTTGAAATTTCTGGAAATGAATTCAAATTTGAACAACCACGAAGATCAAGAACTTCGAGAGATTCTAGAAACCCACTTCTACCGTTGGGAAGACAAGTTATGCTTTTGTTCTGTACCAAACTTAGGGACCTTAATCTCCAAAAACTATTAACAATCCCATATTTAACTTGAGATAACAAAGAATCTTCCTGCAATTAACAAAATTAACAAAAGGATTAATTAATCCAATCTAGTATTAATTACAATTTTCAATTTCGTAAATTTATAAGTTGTTTAGTAGTATAAAATTTTCGTACCTTGGCTCTTATCCGTAATTGTTTCATGTTGCTGTTTGGTAATTTAAGTACCACAAGAGAATTAGGTGGCAAAGATTCTAATGGATACTTCTCCCACCTAAGGTACCGTAAAGTATTAGGAAGATAATCAAGACCTTTAGAGAAATGTAGATTACTTTTTCCATAAAAATTGAGAAATCTAAGATTAGGCATCTTCATAAACACTTGTGGATTTAAATTCATCTCTCTTATCTTAGATAAGTCCAAAGTGATGGTTTCCACAGCTTCAGCCTCCTAACACAAGACACCCGAAATATATATAGATAAGTTATTATGATAATAAATAATTTTTCTCAATAAATTAGGAATTATAAAAGACTATTAATAATAGATAATATTTTTTAAATATCTTACCTTATTCCCATCAAATACGTTATAAATATCTTTAGGATCCCATAATCTACTTCGTTGGCATGGATGTTGGTATGAATGCTCATCTTTTTGTAGAACGATTGCCTTTCCCATTTCTTGTATCAAATCATGCATGTCCAATAGATCTTTTGAAATAACAAGGCACTTGTCTACAAGAACTCTTAATATAATGTCAAACCCACTGCTTTTGTATATTTTCCTCAAAATATCTGGGTGAGCATATAATTGCCCTTGTTTAAAAAAACATGCAATGTCAAGAAAGATACCCTTCTCCACTATACTTAAGCCATTGTAACTGATTCGTAACACTTGTTGAATACCATCATTTTGAACTTCTGACAACAGAGTCAATGCACTTTCCCACTCCTCGTGATCATTTCTCCCATTTAGGTGAGAACCTAAAACTTTCAAAGCCAAAGGATTGCCTTGTGCATATTCCACAAATGATTTTGACATTAACGCAAAATCGTCTCTTGGATAATTTTGCCTGAAGGCCATTTTACTGAAAAATTGGAGGGCTTCATCGTAATTTAATGGTTTAACTTCATATATAAAATCAGCCCACCCTTCAAATACATGCTTATCTCTGCTAGTAATAAGAATCATACTTTCTGGACCGAACCAAGATGGATTTCCAACCAAAGACTCTATTTGTTTTAGATTATTCACATCGTCAAGAAAAAGTAACACCTTCTTACGAAGAAGTCTTCTGTTAAGAAATGGATCAAGATTAGCATTCAATATATCTTTTGGCATACCTTTCTCACCGAATATCTTTAAAATAAGTTCTTCCCATAATTCGTTTTCTTCTCGTTGTCTCACCTTTAGAATGCAACGATCTTGAAATTGACGGGACATCATTTGATATATGACTTCAGCAGTAATAGTTTTCCCAATACCGCCCATTCCCCAAATTCCTAAAATACGAGCCTTGAATGGGTTAATAGTAAATACCTCTTTTATTTCCTTAATGCGCGAGTTCATTCCAACTAAGTCCTCGAAATCATCACATGGCTTGGATTGGTTCAGCTTTTCTAAAATGTCTTCAACGATTTTGTTAATAAGCAAATCATCATTCCTGTAAATTATAAAACACAATTTAAATGAATGCAAACGACCACTTTACTTGGAATTACCATACAACCTAAAACTTACCCGAAATTTTTAGAATCAAACCCACTTAGACTTGCAGCTTTGACCAAGGCATCCTTCCACCGTGGAATCTTGTGTGCGTTCGTGGCATTTTGCTCGTGTTTAACAAAAGCTGCAGCAACATCATCAGACAGTTTCCTTAAATGGGCTGGATCTACCTTGTAAAAGACAGGTATGACAACCTGTCCATGGGAACGGTGACACTCGATGATCTCTGCAAGCTCATCAAGACACCATCTGGAAGATGCATAGTGTTTTGAGAAAACAAGGATAGCAACAGTGGAATCTTGGATTGCTCGGGGAAGTGACTGAGCAATTTCTTCTCCTCTTTTGAGATCATCGTCATCAAAGAAGGTTTGAAGAGCTTTTCGGCGCAAAGCAGCATAAAGATGGCTGGTGAAACCGCGACGAGTGTCTTCACCCCTGAAGTTCAAGAAGACATCGTACTTCAAAGGGTGAGAGGCCAAAGAAGAAGAAGAAGAAGCCATTATTGTCGAAGGAAGAGGTTGGACTGTGGAAGCTGTATAATGATAGAAAATGGGTACTCATAAGCTTATATGCATTATTTAAGACAATCCATTGACTTGAAGTCGTCTCAAAAAGCATTTTTTTGTTGACTGTGAAGCTTCCACGAACGTTCCTAAAAGGTAAAGAGCATCTGATAGTCTTCATCAGTGTGACATTTTGGAGTGTGTATGTAGGGAAAGTAACTGCGAAGAGGATGTAGCTTTTCCTAAGTTGAGCAGCGGAGTCAAAATGTGCGGCGTTATTCCACTTTAACTTCAAAAAGAAGAGGATGAATTTGACTTTTCAACCGTAGGAGTATCCAAGTCGAATGTAACAGCTGTTTAGTCTTACATATATAGACGTAGGAGTTTTAAAGTCTGATCTGTGAAGAAAAGCAAACAGAAACTATTCAGTGGTTCCTGCAAATTCTGATTTCTCAACAATTTGACTATTTCCATGGACACGAAGGACAGAAGACTGGATTTCATTTCGGGCCTAACTTGATCTTTTCAGGCTTTAAGGCGAATGAAGCTTACTCAAGTTTCGGCTTGAAATAGTACGAGTCCAAGTTCAATCGGGTCTTAAATGGGCTTGACATTCAGCTTAAAACCGGCATCTTTTATTTTTAATTTAAAAATTGAAAAATTTTATATTTAAATCTTATGAATAATAACAGTAATATTAAATAATGTAATATTAAATTCAAAGAAATAATTATATATTAACAAAATATTTTAATATTTTATATTTTATTTGAGTGATAAATTTATAGTTAATATATGCGAGTTATTATTTTTTTATATAATTTTTTATATTCATTTTTAGCATTATTATGTCTAGGGTCAAATTGAGCTGAAATAAAATTCATTCCTTTCAAGCAATTTCTTTTAACTTTATCTTCGTATGTATCATCATCTTGAAGATCTTACGACCCTTGATCTGTAACATGAAGTAGCTTTTAGTAAACTCCATCACAAGAACGTAAAAAGTCTATAGGAAAATATAACTCCTACTACAACCAAATCAGATTTAATAATTTCTCTTATCCATAGCTTTTGTTGGAACTCAGAACAGAGAAACATGTATAGCTCACTTAATTGAAGCATTGAACTTGAATTAATTTCATTCAACTTCTTCTATCTTCAACCTCCTTTTGGGCATACAATAGAATGACCTCACACCTGAGGCTGATTCTTTCAACTTGGACACTCGTAAATTTTGAAAGTCAAATGTTCTACATAATTCATCCTCATTATTTTGGGCATATAGTGGAATAATCCCACATTTCTTTATTATTGAAAAATAAGAGGTTTACCCTAATGAAGAAATGTTTATTTCATCACAAATTGATATGTACAGTAAGGGATATTTATACTGATCCTGCTGATCCTAAGGACAACTGTTTGCTACTGCTATATGCACGCTAAAGATAACTATTTGGTACTGTTGTGTGCTGTTGTTATTTGCTACTGTTGTGTGCTACTGGTAGTGTGTGCTATCTGTAACAGAATTGTCAGCTGGTAAGAATATTCTAGAGCTATATACAAGGGGACAAAGAAACAAAAGGTTGGGTTCAAATCTGTGGGTCCATCATGTTGGTCCACCTTCATTTAGTCGGTCCATTTGTGTCAGCCCACTTCCATATTCGGCAGCCCACTGCCTCATTTTCCTTAGCCCTCTTATCAATTATTGCAATCTCTTCTGCCGCGAACTTAACAGGGTGAATCAAAGACTTGAAACATGAAATTCTCACAAGTGAATTCTGCAGATTGTTTCTAAGAGTGCCAAGTTGACTGCAGGCAAAGCTGTAAATGCTACAGATAAGCCTGTGTTATGGCCATAGCTTTCAATAGGTGAAAAGAATCCTCTTTCAAATTGGACGACTTATAATACAGGGTGAAACCCATTAAGGGTGTAATTATATATCTCCATGTAAATATGACTTCTTCTTTTTTTAAAGGCACCAAAGAATAGAGATTTGCATTTCAAAACAGAATAAAAATGGGAAAACAATCAAACTTGGCTACAAAAATTATAATGTTTCCAAAATTGGATATAATAGGATTCCTCCATAACATCCAAACCAAAAAAGGATTCCAAACTGTACAATTTGATTAAAGTTCACCCTAAACTACTTCCCTATACCTATAGTTTCACTACCTGAATCTGTATGAATAGTTAACCTTCTTGCTGTCTTCAAAAACTCACTGCAAGCCACAATAAGAAATGACACAAGTTAAAATATATATATATATATATATATCAGAAAGACTAGTCAAATACTTCCACAATCTCAGGAAGTTGAACTGTATATGATATCACCTGAAAGGCTCATCTCCAGTGTTTTTTATCACCCCTTTTGCATCCCGAAAAAGCACATTGTTGATCATCTCTGAATTCCCGATGCCAAACATACTAACCAACTTGCCATGAAGCTCTTCGTAGGAATTAAGGACTGAAAGATCAAGAGTTCGACCAACGTCTTCCGATTCCATGAAAACTTTGCAGTGGCCAGTCTTCAGGCTCGGATCAAATTTCTGGTGATCTTTGTACCAGAGAGAAGCGCCATCTGAAGCATTGTCTTGTGGACAATTCTGATCCAATGCAGAACCAGAAACATCACAAAAGTTGGCCGCCTTATCTTGATTTCCCTCTGATGAACTGTTTTCATTAGTATTGCCAGAGCAGCTATGAGAACTCTGCTGCTCAATGAGAATGAGCTGGCCAAACAGAACTATGTGAGGCGTCTTTCTTTCCTCATTTTCTTTCGAACACTCTTGTGTCGGGTTTGCGATCGTCAAAAAAGATGAAACATTCTCATTTTTTTCTGTAATGCCCAAGAAGTTGCTGCTGGAGATTCTTGAAGGAGGAGCAACATGATTAAGTTGTTGGAAACCGACAGGAAACAGACCTGAATGTAGTTTATTGAAGTGGAAATCTGGTGAAGATAGTCCAAATTGAGCATGCCTGGCTCCCTGTATGCCTGCAGGAATATTGTCTGAAACACCACATATGGGACTGTTCAATCCAAGTGGATTTGCAGTAAATGAAGGCCCTGGAAATTCTCCAATCAAGGAAAAGTCTGGAGGTTGTGGAAGTCTTAATTTCTTTCTTGGAGGTGAAAATGGTGAGATTGGAATGGCTGGCATGTTTGATACCAATTCAACCTGCCATGGATTCACACGTTTAACGTTCTGCAGTAAGTCTGGTTCATCCCATGCCACCTGAAATATGATATTTGCGAACACTATGTCATTGTAAAGAAGTTACAGGCAGACTTTTGATTGTTTATAGCATTACAATCAGATGCTAATGTAGTTCATACAATAATCAACCAAAACAATGAAACTTAACCTGAAATGAAAAATGAGTTACCTGAAGAAGCTTCCAAGGAGAATTAGGCCAGTGTATGTGATCAGCAACTTGAACAGAAGATATAGTTCCCATGAACCAGCTAATCCGAGACGAATCCTCAGTCTCAAAAGCCATCTTGAACCTCATTCCAGGGCACCACTGAATTTGCATTGCATCCATCACAGATGAAGCTCTCACAAAAAACTCTGGAGTGCTTGCTCTCGGATAGTATACAACCTCAAATGGCTGCCCTTTTGCAGCAAGATTTGCAGCCTCTATAACAGATTCAGCCCCAACCTTACCCTTCTTCTCAGTATTCCCATTACTTCTAATCACTTTACTTTCACCTTCTCTGATGTAACCAGAGTAGCCTGAAAATGAGTTCCACCCAGATGAGTTATCATTTCCTCCACCAAACCCTCTCTTGGCACGCCTAATTCCCACACAGAGATCACCATTCTCAGCCCTCAAGAACACAATTGAATCTCCAGCTACAAGCTTCTTGTGGTTCACAAAATTGCTCCACCCAGTAGTCAATAAATGGCGACGAGGTGTACCTCTGTAGATATGCCTAAACTTCCAGTTATTGCCATGGACGTCCTTTGCAATAATAGCCTGAACAGGAGGCTCCACACTGTAATCCAATCTCGGGAATATAGTCTCAGCACAATAACGAGGAACAGAGAAACCACCGCCATTATTAGCGTCAGATTGAGTCAATGTCTTGGCAAAAGAAGCAGGCTTCTCTTGAGACTCAGCTCTATCGACCCCCCTCAACAACACATCATCACTTGTGCTATCTGCGAACCCCATTTCAGAGTTGCTCAGTGGGATTAGCCTAATTTTGGCGTAGACTTCGTCTGTTACTTGATCTGCCATGTACTTAATGGCCAATACTCGACAAGGGATGAGAGCAGGAACACGACAGCGACCAAAATCTACATTCCCCTGGGCGTGCTCTGCGTGACCCTGTGGAAAGTAGAAGACTTTAGAGTTGGGCGGTGGCATTCGTATCATGCCACCAGCACAGGCATGCCAGAGTTGTGAATCCAGACCTTTGTCTTCAACTCTAAATGGTTCTTTATGAGAAATCACCGGCCCAAAGTCTCTAATCATTTCTTTGTTCTGCTGCAAGTGTTGATCTTGAAGCATCTGAAGAACACCTGCAAAGTCCACATGTTTGAATTTCCCACAGAATTGCAAGACAAAAAATTAAAAATTTTATCGTGAATTGAAACATAGGAAATCATCTTACAAACAACAATAGATCCCAAAAGTCTGTAAAAAGAAAAACAGGGGAGACAAACAAAAAGAAGATAACTTACAACTCAACCGGCTTGTCTGAAACAGGAAGGATAGTGACAGAGAATGCAACTGCTCAGCAAGACCCAAACTTCACAGGAAAAGGAAGAAACCCAGAACTTCTAAACCAAAGTAGAACTAAGATTTAAGGCTAAGAGGGACACAAAGCTTAGTTTGCAACAGAGCAAAGAAGAAAGAACAGAGTGTGGTAAGTGAAGCAAAAAGTCAAAGAGCAAACTGGAGTTTTATAGAGTGTGTATTGCTTGAAGGTTTCGTTGCCGACCAGACTTCTACAGATTATAAGACAGACAGGAGGGGATAAAGGGCAAGACTTGACAAAGGATAAAAATAAAAGGAAGAGGAGAGGATGGTGTTGGGTGTTGCGTGTTTGCGTGTTGGTTTAGAAGCAGAGACTTGGGGACTGGCTGGTTTCGATGATGGTTTCGGCTTTGGTTTTGGTTTGTGTTTTGGACCACCTAAGACATGACTCAAAGTGAAAGTGAAACTCAAAAAACAGTTCATGGTTTCATTCCAGTTACCTGCTTTTTTACGACACCCTTCATTAACCTATCCTTTTGTCTCTTCTCATCCTTGATCTTCTCACTTGTTCTTCGGATCTCAAACTCCTCTCTTTTTATATACTGTTACAGTTTTGATTTCGTCTTATCTTTGTCTCCAATTCTTATACAGCCACTGTTTTTAGTCCGAAACCCTACTTGTTTAAGAAAAAACAAAAGCAGCATAGATTCATGCAATCATAATTATTTTCTTTTTGTCTTTTATATTAAAACCCTGTGTTAAAAATAATTCAATTGACCAAAAAATTCTATTTTTTTTATATTATAGAATATTCTAATAATTTAAAATGATAAAGAGTGTTCTTTTAGAATAAAATTACAATACCAAATCCCAACATAATCTGGATATTTTGATATCACGAGATTGTGAAAGTAAAGCCCATGTTACTTTAGCTCTGAAATCAAGGCAATAACAAACTCTCAACAGCTCAATCCTAACAGTATTATCTAGACATGTTCCTAGTTCTTTGGGTTAACCATAGTTAACTCTTAAACTACTTTGTGGTAGTTGGTCAAAAACTCAAGTCAAGACTCAACCATTCTAGTCACTGACTCTCTGGTTGTTACAAATGGGTTCCTGATTTTTTGTCGGGGAGGAAGATTTAGTCATGGCCAACTAAGTTGTCTTGTACAGAAGATTTGGTCTTTACTAACTAAATTGTTTCGTAAAGGATTGAAGAAACTCAACTTGCCCTTTTGAGACTAGGGTTTATGTAATGGAAATTAAGGTACCCTTTTGAGATTAGGTTTCATGTAATCGATATCAAGCTACTCTTTGAGATTAGGGTTAGTGTAATGGAAATTAAACTACCCTTTTGAGATTAGGGTTCATGAAATGGATACCAAACCACCCTTTTGTCGTGTCATGGAAATCAAGCCACCCTTTTGAGATTAGGGTTCATATCAAGCTACCCTTTTGAGATTAGGGTTCGTGTAATGGACAACTGCATATCAAGCTACCCTTTTGAGACTAGGTCTAATGGGGGGAAAAGTGTCCTGATTGGCTATGACTTGGAGATTAAACCAAGACTCTGAGTTTGGACTAAAGGGAATGTTGGTGATGATGTTGATAGAGACAATTGGAGCTAAGGACAAATTGATGTTTAAGTAGTATAAGGGTTTTGTCGAAAGTCCAAAATCCTACGGCCCCAGATCACGACCTTGGTCGGTTCAATTAGGAGACATCATCTTAAGAGCGTTGCATTTCTTAAGGAATTTCTCTCATGTCTATGGTTAAAGATACTTACGTATTCCCCACATGTCATGTTGAATGTTTGTACTTTGGAGTTTTCTGTACATTGTTGAATGTTTGTACTTTGGAATTTTCGGTACATTTTAATGCTACTAACTAGAAGGAGACTAACTAGAAGGAGAAATGAAACGAAACATTGACTAGGACACACCATGTTTTTTTCATTTCTATATATGCTCCATACCTTTCCTTCTACGTTCTAATCCAAATATTTTAAATGGCTTATCTTTTGGTTGGATTTTATTTTCTTAACTTTTTAAAAAATTAAGGATAAAAAGAAAAAAAAAAGCTCTAAATTTATCTTTCAATTAAATTGAGCATTTTATTTTGTTTTAAAAATTGGACTGAATATTAAATCGGTTAGACAAGAGGTTTAAGGTTTAAAAAGCTCAATTGGTATTAGACCATTGTAAAACTGGCTAAACACTGAATAAAATTAAAGAATTTGAAATATAATTGAAAGAGATTGTTCTCACCCATCGAAAATTTTGAAGTTTAATTGAAAAAAGAGATTGTTAAATGAAATTAATTGATTTATTTTAATTTATAAAAACTTATTAATTTATGAAAATTGACTTATTAATTTTAAACAACAAAAATTATTAAGGTAAATAGAACAGGAAAATTAAAAATCAAAACGAAAAGTTAGACAATTCAAAACTTTTACGATTAAACTGGTCAAACCAGTTGGATTTTTTAATCATATCATTTTAAACATCTAATAATGCTTTCTTTTGTTGCAAAATCTTAAAACATAAACCTTTCACTAACATTTACAAATAAAATCATAATTTGTTAAGAAGATGATGATAATATTTTTATGGGTTAATTACAAAAAAAAAACTCAATCTTTCTTCAATTTTTTAAATATAGCCCGAACTTTAAAAAGTTGCAATAAAATGCTCAAATTTTTAATTTTTTTAATTCTAGTTCAATGTTAGTGTTTCCGTAAGTTTGTTGACGTGACTTATCACGTGTTTCATAAATCTTAACTATTAATACACGTCAGTCGAAATTAACACAACAAATGAAGATTAATAAAACGGAGTCGTTAACGTAAGGTCTTTGGGGCTACGTAATTCAATTTAGGCCATTTTTAAACAACGACGTCATTTAATCACATAATTAAAGTAACGTCGTTATTTAAAAATGACCTAAATCAGATTATACAGCCTCAGCAACCTTATGCTTTGATTTTAGTTTTCCCTTCGTTTTCAGTTTGTTCTCTCGATGTCCTTATCCTTCGATTTTCAGATTTCGCAGCCTCAATGCCCTCACAGTAAAGATATTAGGAGAGCGAACTACAAACGAAGAGTTTACTGATACAATACGTTGTAATGCGATAGTAGTTTAAGGCGTTAGAAGAACAAAAAAAAATCATGGGCTGAGAACATCGGGAGAACAGATAACGTTGGGCTAGAATTGAAAAAATTGAAAGTTTGAGCATTTTATTGTCACTTTTTGAAGTTTGGGCTATAATTGAAAAAAAATTGAAAGTTTGAACATTTGATTGTTGCTTTTTAAAGTTTGTTCTATAAATGAAAATTTGACGAAAGTTTGAGCTTTTTTTTTTATTAACCTTATTTTTATTTATAAAGTGGAATTATAGTTGATATATTTTGATTGTACATTGAATAAATCAATTGATATAAGTAATAGTTTGTAAATTACATATTTTATTAAATTATTTATAAATCAAAATTTAAAATTAAATCAAATTATTAATAAATCAAAAATCAAAATTAAATTATAAATTTAATGCCACTGAAAACTCTATTGATTGGCACATCAGAAATAAACTTTCCCAATTGGACCACTATGACTATCAAATGAAAAGGTCATTATTTTTTAATAATTATTAGAGTTCTTTGACAATCAAATTTGTTTTAATTGGACAAAATACTAAATAATTGTTTGAAATGGTTTAGATTTCATAGAAACTAACGAATCCATACTGCCTTAGATTTTTTTTAAGATACGAAATTACAGAAACCAGCTGAATAAATAAATAAAACAGCATATAATTGTACTATCTTAAAGACTAATGATTCAGAAATTATAAATAAGCATGCAGGTTTCTTTGCTCTTCTTTCTTACAACTCAAACTCTATACTAAAAGTATGTTTTATCTTTTCTGTTGTTTGCATAAGAATCATTCAAGATGGTTTAGAAACTTACCATCAACCAAAGCGGCTCTTATGTCAAACATGATTCTAGACTCGAGTGTTATTGGCTAATGGTGTTGTATGATTTATTTGAATCAAGTGTTCGAAATTATAAAAGTTTGAGTAAAAACAAAAATACAATATTTAATAAAATGATCTACTTCTGTATTTATGTTGTAATTTTCAGTTTCTGTTTTCGGTTTTTTGTTTCTGTTTTTCTTTTAAATAAAAACAAAAACTTATTTGGTTGTTAATGTTAATGTAGTTGTATTTTTATCACTGATAATAATTACATGCTAGATAAAACTTAAAAATAAATTATTTTTAATTAAATAAATTTATTTAATCTCTTATATAATATTTATTAACAAATTATTGACAAAATTATGTTATTTTAATAAAATAAATAATTTAAAAATTAATATTTATTTATAGATTAATATTTATTTGAAAGATATTTTAATTATTAAATTAGATTCTATTTGAATATTTATATATTTTAAATTTAACTATATTTATTAATAAGTATTAAAATTTAATTACATAAAATATAATTATAAAAATTAAATAAATTTAAATTATTCATAATTTTATTGATAATTAATTTTAATTTATTAGGTATATAATCTTGAATTAAAATTTATTAATAGTTAAATAATATATATTTAAATAATAGTAAATCAGATTAAAAAAAACAATGACAGAAAAAAAAACTTTTTAAAATAGGCCGGACGAATTTTATCAAACTTATTTAAAAATAAAATAATTATATTTTTTTTCAAAAAATTCAAACCATTTTGATTGAATTTTTTAAATTTATTAATTTCGGATGAGATTAAATCGTCATGCCCATCACAACCATAATCGTACGGGACAGGCGGTGGAAGTGTCGACATATTGTGATATTGAACTAAAACTGGGAAACGGTGGAGGTACAAACTGCTAACTGTTAGGTGCATAGTGTGCTGGATGAGCACACTATGTCCTCATCTTAACAACTTATAATTGTCGGCCCACCTTTACTATAACGCATTTACTCAACTACCCTTAAAGTAGCATAGCCTATTTCTTCTACTTTAGTATTTATGGCAAAAGAAATATTTTTCAGTTTAAATTATTTAATTTTATATTTATAATTTATAACATTTAAAAGAATTACAATATTATAAAATTATTCAATTTTAAATCTAAAATTATATAAGAGTTTTAATAAAATAATACTGTCAATTAAAACGTTGAATTCGTAATATAATATTTATTAAAAATATTAAAAATAACAAGCTATATATTTCTTATGAG
Source organism: Erythroxylum squamatum (assembly GCA_025629845.1). Taxonomy (NCBI): domain Eukaryota; kingdom Viridiplantae; phylum Streptophyta; class Magnoliopsida; order Malpighiales; family Erythroxylaceae; genus Erythroxylum; species Erythroxylum squamatum. The sequence continues at coordinate 30,255,138 of JAOTBA010000003.1, read as the reverse complement.
ACCGAAATAAAAATTTAAGATTTGGTTAATTTACAATATTAATTTAAAAATTAAAATATAAATAAAATCACAAATAAAGAAAGGCATTTTGGTAATTTGAAGGTTCCGTTCATAATATTTTACTCTATAGAGACCAAAAAAAACAATTAGGCCACATCAGTTAGGCCTTAACATGCGCGAGAAACAGAAGCAGTGTTCAGAAATGCCTAGATTTGAGCACAACCCGACTTCGATATTCATGAGTGTGTTCCTAAGGAAAAGCATAAGCATGTTTCAGGAAGTTGCTTACTTGTTCATGGACTTGCTCTCGATTATGGTGTCAACTATTCGGTACACTATTAGCATGCGAGCTCGCCAACCCTCCACAGGTTTCATCAGATACTCCCCACTAATGTTGTCCATGGCTGCTAGACAAGATCGTTAGTGATGATCTTCGAAACTTCCTGCTCCTTTTGGAGCTCTTTCATGGTGAGCTATCTGGGTTTTTTTTTTTCCCTGTTTCATTGGACCTTCTTGTACTGGTACAATATGAACAGTCTGGCTTGATTCCTGATCTTGCTTGTCTCTTGGCATGCAATTTGCATCACTATGGTTTATTGACATGAAAGTTTTGATCTTTCTCGCTTTGTTGATGATTGTGGTAGTTAAAGATCTGGTTTTGTTTCAATAAAAGAGCCAAATTAGAGAATCATTTCGAAGTTGACTCAGGCTCATCCATTATTTACTTCTTCCAAGTACAAGCTCATCGTATGAAAACTGAAGGGATTTGTTCTAATCATCAAAACCAAGTGCGAAGTAAGAAAAAATGCAGTACAGATTCAATGTTAGTTCGTATACCTGAATCTTAGTTCTATCATCTTTTGAAAATTGTAATGCAACAGCAACTGTGGAATCTAAATTCTCATTACTTGAACTGATTAGAAATCTTCGTCTGCAGATGGAATAATAACCTGTTTCTAGTATAATTTCATGTTAAAGAAAGTTCAATTGTTTCTTCAAATCTGTGTAAGGCAAATAAATTCAGAAACCATGGGATTCACATCAGTACAATTTCTTAATAGCGAGTTACTGGAGTAGAATTAGCATTTTTTTTGTTCAAAATTTTCTGTCTGGGAAGTGCAACGGTGCTCTTGTAAGAGAGCCAACTTCAATCCTCATCTCTTCGGGATTTCAGTTTCGTGTGAGCTTGACAAATTTTTGATGAAATGTTCTTGAACTTGCATGTCATGGAAGACGCATTTGGCATGAAAATTATTGTTTTTGATCACCATATTATGCTACTAATCTTATTATATGCTACTAATCTCATAATAAGTATTTAGGGATGACAATAAATCGGACGAACTCAAGTCACATGACAATTTTTTTCTTGACCTCGACTCAACCTGAACTGTTAGGTGGCCTAAAGGCCTATACTCATGTTAGAGTTTTAGCAACCTAACTTTGAGTTGTTGGGACTGAGCTTGAGCCTGAGCCTCAACAGTCAGAACAACCCATTTTGGTAAAATTAATGTTGATTATATTATAAAACCAAGGAAGTTATAAGATTTTGCAAAATGATGATTAAGTGGCACACGAAGAAAAATGGAATTATAGACAAGTAGTTGAGTCATGGCCTTCATCTATAAGAATAGTAGCTCTTCTGGTGAGGAGTGTACTAGACAGTGACGGAGCCAGGAATTTAAGATAGGGGCCCAATAATTAATTTTTTTAAATTTTGGGGGGCCCAGTACACCACTGACCCTTAAATAACTCTATCTTTATATATATATATAT
>JAOTBA010000003.1:30241480-30251518 GCA_025629845.1 Erythroxylum squamatum | reverse complement strand
CTATATTTTCAAAGAATCCCTCAGTTCAATGAGAAATAGCAATTATCTTTCTAGACTCTGGACAAGAAAGCTAACAGAATCAGACATATTAACGAATCCCAATTCAGACAATGGCCTTTCATCGCTGGAACAACAACTAAAAGTGTCAGCACACAGAAAAAGAGAACCAAAAAAGAGACAAAACATTAGAAGAAAACAGAGGTAAACACAAAAGACGATCATTATAACAAGAATGATCACAATCAAGTTCACGTATCATCGAATCCAAGAAACAGGAAACAAAAACAAAACCATCGTAGAAAGACAAAAACTTCACCTGGCTTTGTGAACTGGGTACCGTTTTGAAACACTTGAGACAGTTTTCTTGAAGAACATAGTACCTCTTCCTTGAAAACTGCAGACCAAAACTTCTGGACCTAATAATATATAACCAGCCATCCATTTTGCCTTCTGTTGAAGGCATACCCATATCACGAAAAACCACGCCTTAGGCCACCGTGAAAACAAAAAAACCTCAGGACACGCTTAACAAAGCTGCATGGTTGTCGCTGACCTCTGTTTTTTCTGTTCCTTGTCAATTTTGGCAAGATGAGTACGTTAATGATTATGGGGTTGTGTAAAGATACGTGTTTTGTATCCTCCAGATGTGGACAAGTACATCTATATATTAAGATAAGAGAACGACAAGGTTGATTCTCTGATCCCACAGAAGGGATTCAGAGAATCAAAAGTTACACAGAATTACTCTGTTTTTTTTTCCAATGCTTCTCTGTTTTCTTCTTCTCTTTGTCTTTGTTTTTAAACCACTATTTTTGTCCACCTTATTGATTGAAAACAAAAACAAATGTTTTAAGTATCAACAATACCCTTTTAATAACTTCATTTTCTATTTTCATTGACTTTTCAAGAAAAAGGATTTTGTTTTTATTAGTATACTGCTAATTTCTGAAACTATATTTAGAATGCTTAATGCAACATTATCAACAACAACAACAACTAGTCGAAGGATTGTTTCCAAATTATAATGTCTTCATGCAATTGTCCTAAACTCTAAATTATCTCTTTTTGATCTATAATTCTTTTTATTTTATTTAATTGGGATTATTTTCTCTAAGGCGTTAGAATTTCATGTGATTTAATATTTTTATTATAATATCATGTTTTGATATCATTTCCTATTTACAATATTATATAATTATTAAAACAATTCCTTCACATATATTCAGTTTATTTATATTTTTACTTAAACGACGTAATTTTAAATTTTTAATTAGATATTTTTTTAAAGTTATAGTAAATAAAATTAAGAAAATATGATGAAAATAATATTATAAAAGAGTAAGTTATTTGAAAATTAAGTTATATGAGTTCAAATATAATTATTGCTTGCCTTTTTCATCCATCCCAATAATCATAACCAAAAAGAAAAACTAGTAATAATTTCATTTATTTAGGCCTAGCTTTAGAGTTATTTAATGAATTGCTATCCATTTTGTTTCAATGTAATAAAGTAAAAGGGCAATAGAGTGAATATTCATCATTAAATGGCATACATGAGTAGATAGATAATGCAACCTTAAAAATGAGTTAAGTTTTTTTTTGATTAATTTTTAAAATTATTTGATAAATTAATAATGATTAAACGCTTAACCATATTGACCAGTCAAAAAGCACGTAATGTCTTTATGTTGAAAACTAATTTTTGCTTTAAAAACTCATCAGGTGTTCTGGATATGCTAGAACTGTTGATGATACTTTTAAGTCATTATCACACCGAGATTACTCTTCGATCGTGCCTTGTGGGACCTCGAAAACTAATATTTTGAGAGGCACAAGTAACCCCCAAATTAGGTGATAGTAAATTCTTTCCCTTTAATCATTTATAAGAACACCTAAATTTTCCCCCCTTTCTATTGATTTGTTTTACCAAGTCAACCCATAAGTCTCCTTTTTTTTTTATTTTTATCAAATTTCTTGATGTACCACGCTTAATTTTTACTCGTAAAAATATAATTTATAAATGATTTATTACACTTAACAATTTATTTAATATATATTCAAACAAGCTTCATTAACTTTTGTGATAATCATATATGTATGTAAGGTTCTAATTTTATAATTAAAATGCCAACCTACATACTTCAAATTTTGAAAGTAAAGATATCAAAGGGTTCAGGTGAAGAAAATGGTACGAAGAGCTTAATTGCTCTTTGGTCTAAACCAAACTTATAAGCATGCCATGTTGTTGGAGACCATTAAGGTTCTATCAATTGACATGACTTTCTTCAACAGTAAATAGAGTGCTAGCTAGGCAACATGAGTCCACAATGAGCAATAAATAATGGTCTTACCCAACTACATATGGTCCCATAAAAATCAAAGAAGGCGGTGGGAACTTGAAGAGTAAACTCTCTGTAAGAATTCAGAAACACTCTTATCTTCAATGCATTCAATGTTGTTTCAATTTTTAATGACAACTTCTCTTCCTTTACGAAACGTCCATACTCTCCTACAATTGCGTTCAATCCTCTTTACTTAGTGTTGTCATGTGTCAGGTTTGGTCGATGTCGTTGATATTAAATTTAGATTGAATGTTATAATCAAGTAAAAAGTTGAAATTAAATGAAAAACGAGTTGAGTTTGAGTTTTATACTAATTTCTGCTAACACATTATTAATTTAATTTATTACTCATAAAAATATTGTTTTGATGAATAATTTTTTAATAAAGTTCATTAACATCTAAACTTATTAATTTTCTTTCATCTATCTATAAATGAGCTTGTCGAGTTTCAACGGCCGAACTTAGCCTGACGAAATGTAAAAGCGAACAAGTGGAGCAGTTGGCTCGTAAGCTCAAATTAGAAAATCATCGATAAGATTCAAATAAAAGCCGTTCTTTTTCTTTATTTTATTTTAAGGCAGGTGGAACACGTTCTTCGAACCTCAAGTCATGATACCAAAAAAGAGTTTGATTTTATACCTGAAATTTACATATATCTATCTAAGTAATCTTCGGGATTCAAATTACATATATCTATCTAAGTAGTCTTCGGGATTCAAATCAAAAGGTACATGCTGTATTGCAACAAATCTTCTTTTTCTGCAACATTTCATTAACATCTAAACTCATTAATTTTCTTTCATCCATCTATCTAAATTTTAGATAAAAGTTACATGTTCGAATCACGAAAATCACATTGATAACCCTTATTCGACCGTCGCAAAATAACAAACCTTAGTTGTTGACTTTTGTTTGTCTGAATTTTAGTTCTCAATTTAAGTGGAAAGATGCATAATAAACATAAAACCAATAATCAAATTTTAATTTATTAGATACACACATACATATACATACATACATATATATATATATATATATATAATGTTTAAGAAAGTTTTAGTTTTTTATGCAGTTATACTTTTTTTGGATATAATCTAATTTTCGAAAAACCATCATCATAATTAATAAATGGTCAAATAAACCCTTTTTGTGGTACTTTATTGTATTAAGTTTAAAAATATGAGTACAATATAGCAATTAATAGTAAACTATAACTATTAATTATATAACTTCTTGTAAATGCCAACTGCTGTCACCAGTAACATCAAAATCTCATAATTCATGGCCAAAGCAAGTCCTACGCCTTGACGTGTCCAGTCTCTCAATTCATAGATTAACCATGTGTGTGTCACAAGAAAAAGAAAAAAAAACATACAACCTTTGAAAACTGGTGAAATCCAAGACTCCACGGTTACTCAACTGGAGCTGTAAGAAATTCTGAAGTATATCTCACTTGCGTATGGAAAGATCCATGCGTAGGTAAGCTACATAAGTCGTGAAGAACAGAAGAATGCAGACGTTAACATAAGTGGCTCGGCTAACATGAAGATCGGGTTGAAAGTGTAATAGACCTGCGGCATGAAGAAATAGTGTCAATATCCCTTTAATCAAGAGGATGAGATCACATGAATGTCATACTGAACATTTGTTTTCTTTCATTCTCTAAATGGTGATGCCACTGAATGTCATTGATTGCCGAGACAACCACTGGTTAATCATCTATGTTATATCTAGGAAGACGGCAGAGGAATAGCAATTAATGAAGAGTCTTTAAAGAGAACGAAAGAGACTGAGATGATAAAAAGTGATTTATAATAAAGCAAAGAACAACGTAAATTTGCTGTGTAAAGTCTACATTTATTAATAAGATAATGAGTTTAAATACAGCAAAAGATAGTAATAGAGGAAACGAAAAACAAGGCACTATATGGAATACATTCCCATGATCAACAACTTCCTAAAAATCAGCAACTACTACTGACCTCATCATTTGAACCAGTCAAACAAATAAGAAATTGAAAATAACAAAAAAATGTAAAACTCCAGCTTGGACAATGTTGCAGCATGCTGAAGCACAATTTCAACAGAACAAGTACAGGGAGATTTTAGTTCACCTGGAAAGGAATGTTGTGCTCAGGAATCACATTTTTCTTCTCCAATACCAGTACAGTGCTCCCAACAACATCCAGGTATAAATATTTGACCTGAAAGCACTGAAAACACTAGATAATCTGCAAACAACTTGAGAATTTTAAAGCTATGTATAAATGGTCTTGCCACTGCATGTCATTGATTGCTAAGTCCCCTCCGCAAGCAATCCAAGATTCAATTGTTGCTGTCACCATTTTCTTAAAGATCATTGAATGTCAACAAACCCATAGACAGATTGTCATACCTGTCTTTTACGAGGAGTATCAATCCAGTATAAGGGAACAGTCCCATGATGCTGCAGCATCTTTTGTAAAACTTGAGCAAAATCTCAAGAATGCACACAAGATCAGGGCTGAATCAGAAGTAATGGCTATTTAAAGCTGATATGCTTTTTTAGGACTGCCTTTTGATTGTGTTTTTTACCCTTTTCAAGAAAATAGATGTAAAAGCGAAAACTAGAAAGCTAAAAAACTGATTGAATAAAGGTTTTTACGTGGTTGCCAGAAAAATAAACAAATGATTCAGAGATACGAGAATGACATAAGTTGGAACTAATGACATGAAATGAATGTTGGAAAAAAAATACAAACATAAATGTGAAGCCATCTACGAAGTCTCCTCTGTTCCACTACCTAGTGGGAGCATTGAACTTTAAAGCACGGACCTTGTTATTTCACTCAACTTCTTGTATCTTCACCGTGGACACTGGACTAGGAAAGTTGAATGTGTGACAGAATTCATCCTGATCTTCTTGGGTGTACAGTGGAATGATCCCACACTTTTTGAATATATAGTTAGACATGCTGAACTTAAAACAGGCTACATCCTCTTTGAAGTTATCATGTCTACATATCCATGTACGAAGCTCTTTGCTGATGAAGACTAACATATGCTCATTATCTATAATATGACTTGCACCATATATTCTATCAAATGAGTAGAAATGGTGACTGTCTCCAAAATAGCAATCATATCTAGGATTGCAAATTCCTCTTTCATCATACTCCACATTATCATGTCACAGATCGAAAGCAAATCCCAGAAAAAGATGAATAAACCAATGAAAAGGAAGGTGGATTTGAATGGAATCACCTATGCTTTGATAGTTGACCCACTCTGGTATTCTACTTCCTAGATAGATCATGTCAAACTATGCCTGAACAGAAGAAATTTCTATTCTAAAAAATGATTATGAACACCAAGATAAAGAGAGAGAGAGAGACAAAGAGTTATGTACCAATGATTTCTGCATTTGGGTTGTATAATTCCTCAACAGTGCATTTACTACTGCCTGACATTCATCTTCATCCAACTTTAAGCAATTCCATAAACGGAAGCAGTAGTCAGATTTTTGTGAGTCAAGGGATAGTTGTTTAAGGGTCCATATTTGTTTTAGCGATCTACAACTGTGGGCGGATAATATGAAGACATTTGATGGAATTTCTGGTAAGGATTGAAGCCTTTTGTAGTTGTCTATAAAAAGATATTGTTGGAAGCTTTGATGGGCTCTAAATAAAAGATCTTTCACAAAATATGTATTTGTATTGATAACAAAGTTTATGAGTACAAAAGACACACAAGATACAAATATTTCTCTCTAAGTGCTACTACACTTTTCCTGTCAATATTTCTTTCTCACAAAGAGCTACGGCTCTCAAAGCACTTCTTTTTTCAAATGCTCTCTATTTTTTTCTCATGCATATAAATGATTACAATAAAAAATATATATAGACATGCTAAACGACTTCAAATACAATTTGGCTACTTCTTTGACACATCAATTAACTCATCTTTATCCACAAGACTTCAAATACAATTTGGCCACTTCTTTGATACATCAATTAACTCATCCTTATCCATAAGACTTCAAATACAATTTGGCCACTTATTGGACACATCAATTAACTCATCCTTATCTACAAGCTTCTAAATTCATCCACAAATTTTCACATCATCACTAGATATTTTTCTCCATCTCAAACCTTATCTTTTCTCATAATTACATAGCTATCCATAATGAAGGAGGGTTTGTATTTTCTAACAAGCTTCACATGTTGAAAGAGCAACAGTTTGTTGCTTCTTTGATGACCAAGAAAATACAGCTGAATATTTAGCAGCAACAGCATGTTCATGTCAAGCAATGTGGTTGAGGTACATTTTAAATGAGTTAGACCATGAACAAAAAGGTCCAACAACAATATATGTTGACAACAAGTCTGCTATATTGCTTGGAAAGAATCTAGTGTCACACAGTCAAAGCAAACATATCAAATATCACTTTATTAGGGAGCAAATAAAGAACAAAGTTGTGGAATTGGTATATTGCAGAACAGAAGAGCAATTAGCAGATGTTTTTACAAAGCCATTAAATAACGAAGTGTTCCGCAAATTGAGAGAAATGCTTCGCATAAGAAGTCAGGTTTGAGGGGGAGGGTGTGGATGAATTTAGAAGCTTATAGATATGGGAGAGTTAATTGATGTGTCAAAGATGTGGCCAAATTGTATTTGAAGTCTTATGGCCACATCTTTTGGATAAGGACGAGTTAATTGATGTGTAAAAAAAGTGACCAAATTATATTTAAAATCTTGTAGATAAGGATGAGTTAATTGATGTGTCAAAGAAGTAACCAAATTATATTTTAAGTCATTTAGCATGTCTATATATATGTGTTCTTGTAATCATTTATATGCATGAGAAAAAATAGAGTATTTGAAAAAAGAAATGTTTTGAGAGCCGTAGCTCTTTGTGAGAAAGAAATATTAAGAGAAAAAGTGCAGTAACACTTAGAGAGAAATATTTGTATCCTGTATGTCTTTTGTACTCATAAACTTTGTAATTGATACAAATACATATTTTGTGAAAGTTCTTTTATTTGGAGCCCATCAAAGCTTCCAACAGATATTTCAATCATGAAAGTTGTTTGATGGTATCAGGGGTTCTCTCAAAATCATTTAAACTTAAATCTAGAGATTTTACAGAAGATAGAAAGCTCAAGTCCTCAGGTAATTCCCTCCATTTATAGTTTAAAAGGTTTAAAAATTGCAACAACGAACCCAATCATAATAAACAATTTCGAAACTTTTTGCATAAAAAACAAACTTCTAGCAATTTCTCATCCCTAAATACTGGAGCCCTTTGAGATTGTTGATAGGCAACAACAACTTCTCTATAGCTGTATCACTTAATAAAAGTTCCTTCAGATTATCCACAAGCTCCAAGATTTCAAGAAGCACCTTAAAATGTGAGCTTCCACCAAAATAAAGACTTTCAAGGGATGTTAACTTGCTAAAAAAGTTGCTTGGAAGGCTTTCAAGCTCTCTACAATCTTTCATTGATAAGTGCTTTATGTTGCTTGGAATTTTTGGAAATTTATTCAAATTTGGGCAACCCCAAAGATCAAGAGCTTCTAGAAGCCTAATTCTACTGTTTGGAAGATGAGTTATGGTTTTGATATTTACCAAACTTAAGGAAGTTAAATTGGCCAATCTCCAAAAGCCATTAACAATCATACTCTATCCCGTATTTAAGTTGAGGCACCATTGATCTTCCTGTACTTTGAGAACACTAATTATAATATCTACATCAAAACCACAAGTTTTAAGGACTTTCTTCACAACATCTGTGCTATTAGATTTGAAGAAACATGCAATGTCAAGAAAAACATCCTTCTCTACTCTATATAAGCCATTGAAGCTAATATGTATCATGTGTTGAATATCCTTATTTGGAACTTTTGACAAATGATTCAATGCACCTTTTTCAATCCTGCTTCTTCCCAATTAGGGTGGAACCTAAAGCCTTCAAAGCCAAAGGATTGCTTTGTGCATATTTCACAATAAAGTTTGACCAAGACACATAATCATCTCTTGGATATTTTTGCTTGAAGGCACTCTTACTGAAAAGTTGGAGGGCTTCATCATAACTTAATGGTTTAACTTCATATATAAAATTAGCCCTCGCTCCAAATAATTGCCTTTCTCTACTAGTAATGAGAGCAATGCTTCCTAAATCGGACCAACATAAATTTCCAATAAAGACTCTAATTATAGCGGATCATTCAAATCATCAAGAACAATTAATATCTTCTTGCAACCAAATATATATTTTACTGAATCTTTTTCACCTATCCTTTTGAAATAAGTTCTTCCTATAATTTCTTGATTCCACCTCTTGTTGCCTCATGTTATGCACAAAGCAAGAACCTTGGAATTGATGACATCATTTCATATATGACTTCAGCGCTAGTAGTTTTACCAACACCACCCATCCCTCGAATTCCTAAAATACGAATCTCCAATGGGTTAATAGTAAAAACTTCTTTTAGTTCCTCAGTGCACGAGTCCATTCCAATTAATTGCTCAAAATCATCACATGGCATGGATTGGTTTAGTTTTTCTAAAATGTCTTCAGCAATTTTGTTAATAAGCATATGATCATTCCTGTAAATTATGAAACACAATTTAAATGAATGAAAAGCAAAAGAACCCTTGTCTTGGATTGACCATACAACCTAAAGCATACCGTAACTCCTTGGAATTAAACCCACATAAATTAGCAGCTGTGGTCAAGTTATCCCTCGACCTTGGAATCTTGTGTGCGTTCTTGGGTGTTTAACAAAAGCTGCAGTAATATTATGAGACTGTTTCCTTAAATAGGATAGATCTACCTTGTAAAAGACGGGTATGAGAATCTGTCCATCGGTTCGGTGACGTTCGATGATCTCGGCAAGCTCATCAAGACACCAACTGGTGGCAGCAGTCGAATCTTGGATAGCTTGCGGAAGTGACTGAGCAATTTTCTCCTCCTCTTTTTAGATCGTCGTCGTCAACGAAGGTTTGGAGATCCTTTTGACGCAAAGCATAACAGAGATGGCTGGTGAAATTGCGACAAGGATCTTCACCCCTGAAGTTCAAGAAGACATCGTAGTTCAATGGGTGAGAGGCCGACGAAGAAAGAAAAAGAAGAAGATAAGGAAGAATCTGGAAGATATCTAATAATATAAAATGGCCATTCATAAGCTTAAATGCATTATTGAAGACAATCCATTGACTTGAAGTAGTCTTCGTGAGGCACGGGGCGGCTGTGCCCGATTCATCTTAATGGATGGATGGGATTCTTCGAGTACAGGGTGGCACTGAAAATCGGACACAGGGAATTTGATCCCCCGTCTTCGTGGAGCTTCCATATCCATTCGGTAAAATATCTTCTCACTTTAAAATTTAAATATTGGAATCTCACCGATACATCCATATGATCCATTCGGTAAAATATGGGCTAAGTCGGGTCAAAACGAATGGGTCGGGTTATATCTGTCAAATGTGTCCGTTCGCTCTTTATTCAGTTCCTCTCTCTTGCGAGAGTAGATCCTCCGTCTACTCTTATTTCCCGTTTGGTTAAGCTTTTACTAATAGAGTTTTTATCAGTAGACTTTTTGTCAGTAGAGCTTTTCTGATAAGTACTTTTTTAAAAAGCCAGTTGACTGTTTGGCTGTCAATTAAAAAAACAGCTTTTTTAAAAGAGCTTCATACAATAGACTGTTTGGC
>JAOTBA010000003.1:30212918-30234264 GCA_025629845.1 Erythroxylum squamatum | reverse complement strand
TAATCTACTACGTTGGTATGAATACTTAGCTTCTTGTCGAACGATTTCCTTTCCCATTTCTTGTAACAAATCATGCAAGTCCAACGGATATTGTGAAGTAACAAGGCACTTGTCTACAAGAACACTTAATGTAATGTCCACGTCGAACCCACTACTTTTGTATATTTTCCTCAAAATATCTACCTTAACATATGTTTGCCAACCATGTTTGAAAAAACATGCAATGTCAAGAAAGATATCCTTCTCTACTCTAGTTAAGCCATTGTAACTGATTTCTAGCACTTGTAGGATATCACCCTTTTGAACTTTTGACAGTTGAGTCAATGCACTTTTCCACTCCTCATGATTTTTCTCATTTAGGTCAGAACCTAAAACTTTCAAAGCCAAAGGATTGCCTTGTGCATATTCCACAATCGATATTGACAAAGACGCATAATCATCTCTTGGATAATTTTGCTTGAAGGCCATTTTATTGAAAAGTTGGAGTGATTCATCATAATTTAATAGTTTAAGTTCATATATAAAATCAGCCCTCCCTTGAAATACTTGCTTATCTCTGCTAGTAATAAGAATCATGCTTTCTGATCCAAACCAACATGGATCTCCAATCAAAGACTCTATTTGTCGTGGATTATTCACGTCGTCAAGAACAATTAACACCTTCTTACGACCAAGTCTTCTTTTAAGAAATTGATCAGGAGTAGCATTGAATGTATATTTTACTGAATCTTTCTCACCCAATACCTTTAAAATAAGATCTTCCCGTAATTTGTTGATGCCACTTGCTTCTGCTTGTTGTCTCACGTTGTATACAAAGCAACAATCTTGAAATTGACGGGACATCATATTATATATGACTTCAGCGGTAGTAGTTTTCCCAATACCACCCATCCCCCAAATTCCTAAAATACGAGTCTCGGATGAGTTAATAGTAAATCTTCTTTTAATTCCTTAATCCGTGAGTCCATTCCAACTAAGTGCTCAAAATTATCACATGACATGGATTGGTTCAGTTTTTCTAAAATGTCTTCAACGATTTTGTTAATGAGCAAATCATCATTCCTGTAAGTTATAAAAACCAATTTAAATGAATGAAAAGCAAACGACCCCTTTACTTGGAATTACCATACAACCTAAAACATACCTGAACTCCTTAGAATCAAACCCAGATAGATTGGTAGCTTTGGTCAAGGCATCCCTCCACCGTGGAATCTTGTGTGCGTTCGTGGGATTTTGCTCGTGTTTAACAAATACCGCAGCAACATTATGGGACTGTTTCCTTAAATGGGATGGATCTACCTCGTAAAAGACGGGTATGACAATCTGTCCATGGGAACGGTGACACTCCATGATCTCTGCAAGCTCATCAAGACACCATCTGGAAGATGCATAGTCTTCTGAGAAAACAAGGATGGCAACAGTGGAATCTTGGATTGCTCGGGGAAGTGACCGAGCAATTTCTTCTCCTCTTTTGAGATCATCGTCATCAAAGAAGGTTTGGAGAGCCTTTCGGCGCAAAGCAGCATAGAGTTGGCTTGTGAAACCGCGACGAGTGTCTTCACCCCTGAAGTTCAAGAAGACATCGTACTTCGATGGTTGAGAGGCCGAAGAAGAAGAAGAAGAAGCCATTATGGTTGAACGAAGAGTGTGGAAGCTATCTGATAATAGAGAAATGGCCACTCATAAGCTTCAATGCATTGTCGAAAAAGATAATTCGTTGACTTAAAGTAGTCTTCGTGGAGCTTTTTCTTGGTTGGCTGTGAAGCTTCCACGAATTTTCTCTAAAACGGAAAATTCGGAAAAGAATATCTTCGCACTTTCCCCTCAAAAAAAAAAAAAAAAAATTTATATCTTCGCACTTTAGATCAGATTGGGAGTCTCATAATGATACATACATATCCATTCGGTAAATTATGGGTCAAGTCGGGTCAAAACGAAGCAATCGGGTAATATCCGTTCGACCACTCTTCTACTCACTTATAATTGCATGTGTTGTCATGTGTCAGGTTTCGCTGATGTTGTTAATATTTTATTTTAACGATATTTAAAATTAATAAACTAAATTTAAATCAAACTTTATACAGAATCAAAGAAAAAGTTAAAATCAAATTAAGTTCGAGTTCGAGTTCATTGCCTATGTTCTTAGTCTTGCTCAGTTATGATCAAGGCTTCGTCTGCTCTCAAGGTGCTTTCATAATATTTAAGAGTAATATATCATTTAATATACTATGGAATTAAATAAACAAAAGAGAGATATATCAAAAAATTGCAACTTTTTTCTAAACAAAAGTCGATAAAAAAACAGATATTTATTAAAATTACCTTTTTCAGTTTTGTATTATCAAACATTTGGAAATAATAATTGGATTCGATCGTTCGTTCTCTAAATTTTTTATTAAGAAATGTGTTTACAATTTTTATTAAAATTTTTAATTTATAGTTAATAAAATATTTTTTAAAAATTAAAATATAAAATAACATCTTTTGTTAATTAATTTCGAGTCAATCCGGACCTGAACTGCCTACATTCAAGTTTAATTGAAAACATCTTAATGTTGACCATTCTCATTCCTATTAATAAATGATCAAATAAACCCTTTTCATGGTACTTTATGGTATTAAGTTTTAAAATATGAGTATAATATAGCAATTAATATTAAATGATAACTAGTAATTAAACTGAAAAATAAAATTTATTACAATTTGACTATTGAAAGGAGAGACCATTAAACTAATTATCAAATTACAAGGATCACATAAACTTTTGAGTTTTTGTTGGGGGGAGAGGGTCAATGCAGTCAATTCCTACCAAAACAATGTGGCTATTGAATATGCATTAGGCCAATCTATGAAGACAAAGATATAATTCCAGCCTAGCTAAAAATAGCACTTGTTGTAAATGCCAACTACTTTCACCAGTAATATCAAAATCTCATAATTCAAGTCAAGATGGCCAAAGCAAGTCCTACATCTTGACATGTTCAGTCTCTCAAGTCATACATTAACCATGTGTGTGCCATAAGAAAGGGAAAAAAAAGCATATATAGCCTTTGAAAACTGGTGAAATCCAACACTCCATGGTTTGCTCAACTGGAGCTGTAAGAAATTCTGAAGTATATCTCACTTACGTATGGAAAGATCCATGTGTAGGTAAGCTACACAAGCCGTGAAAAACAAGAAGAATGCAGACGTTAACATAAGTGGCTCGGCTAACATGAAGATCGGGTTGAAAGTGTAATAGACCTGCGGCATGAAGAAATAGTGTCAATATCCCTTTACTGGGGGGAAGAGATCATATGAATTGTCATACTGAACGTTGTTTTCTTTCATTCTCTAAATGGTGATGCCACTGTATGTCATTGATTGCTAAGACAACCACTAGTTAATCATTTATGTTATATCTAGAGAGACGGCAGAGGAAGAGCAATTGATGAACAAGTACAGGGAGATTTTAGTTCACCTGGAAAGGAATGTTGTGTTCAGGAATCACATTTTTATTCTCCAATACCAGCACAGTCCTCCCAACAACATCCAGGTATGAATATTTGACCTGAAAGCATCCAGAACAGTAGATAATGTGCAAACAACTTGAGACTTTTAAAGCTATGTATATATAAAGTTAAGGAAATAGGCGTTAACAATGTAACAGCATAATTATGTGCTTCCTGAATCAAGTATCAATATACTGTCACAAAGACTAATTACCTCCAGATGTTGCTCCACTGGGAATGGCACCACAGCTGAAGGATCTTTTGAACCCTCAGGCAAAACAACCTGAAATGGAACAGTATTTTGAATTTGTAAATTCATCAATAGTTAAGGATAAAGGGCTATAGCAAGTAGCAACAAATACACAGAAACATCAAGTGGCAGCTATATGAAGTAAAGAGAGTGTACAGACTTTGATTATCAACTTATCTACAACAGTCTCTGCTAGAGGACAACCAAAGGTGAAATTGAGGTAACGCCTTCCATCGGGAGACTGAAAAAGAAAATCTTGCAATGGTAGCCCGTATCCGATGACGAAAGTGGATTTCCATCCCCCAAATAAAGGATAGCGTGGTTCAATTTCAAGTTCTGACTGTTTAGAATACATAGTCAAACACATAATATATCATTCTTTAGCCTTCAAATTTTCTTAATCTGCAGTTATTAGCATGTTATTAGTACCAATGCCTGCAGAGGAATATGGAAGGAGTAGACAAATGGAACAGGTAAAAGTTGTACCTTCCTAGAATCTGTTCGTAAATGTGATGACGAGACATTCCCTATTTCATCCCGGTAGTAGACCGAATGCACCCTAGGTGGTAGTCTTGCTAAAAGGTGTTTGAATGATGATACACCACTGATGGAAGGCCTAGACTGATACTCAACCCTACCAACAAGAAGTTTCAGAACATTATTTTCAATAGTTGAAATGCAGATAATTCTCTTTATGTGCAAATACGCCTAACATTATAATCTTTGGATTTGTATCGAACCAAATCCCACCTCGAAAATACACCTTTGTGCCGAGCACCAGCATGAAACAGTTTGTATGATTCTGTAATCTGGAGGCTTCCCCAATGAGATATCTCCACTTCACGAATCAACTCCTCAACCACAGCAAATGGGTGGTTATTCTCAAAATGGATAATTATCGGGGAGTATGAATATGGAGGACGATCTTCATATGGACCATACTTTAGCTCTGTACTGGCGCGGTTCGTCGGCTCCACATTTGTGAACGATTCTACTTTTGTACTAGGTGCTTTGATAAATGATGTTTGCTGTTTAACATGGTGTGGAGACAATATTAGAGCACTATCCCGATAATATACTAACTGTGATTCTGATTGGCTAATCTCTTTTGGAAAAGGTTCCAGAGAATGGGTTAATATATACAGCACTTCTAGAGTCGCAGTTTCACCAGAGCTCAGTGGATTGAGCAAAAATATAGAGAAATGTTTAGCTCCATTCGGTGCATCAGGTAATTCAGTTGGTTTCACATCAAGAGGCACATAAGTTCTCTTCTTTTTCTTCCCTACAGCTGCTTGTGCTTTGACAATTGCTAAATGCTCTGCTTCAGTAGGTGGGAAAGCAAGAAATACTTCAGATGCAGCAGAAGTCCCTTTATTCTCAACCTAAAAATGAGAACCTTCATCATCGATCAAAATATAGAACTGAACTGATAACACCAATTAAGAAAATATGGTATTAGACCATTCAAATGAATTCAATACCTTCAAAGTCAAGAAGACCCTGACAATATGTGATGTCAAGTCAATCTGCACTCATAATTAGCAAAAAAAAAAAGTTAAAAATATAGTTCAATGAAGCATCATCTGTTCCGAATCAGTGATTCAAACATCACCAGATTCCAAAACAACCTCAGAATCTCATAAAATCAAATACTTTGTAGTTTCAAGTTTCAACCGTTTGTTAAATTCCCAAAACGGAAAATCACAACTTTAACATGAACTAAACCTTAAACCCTAACCACATTCCCAGAATTTGGTAACAATATTCGCTCCCTCGACAAAATCAAATCAAATCTACGCACTTTTACAGATCTTGGAGCGAAGAGCTGAAGTAATAACAATCAAAGTCCGCGAATTGAACGCAAAGTTGAAAGCTTTACGTTGAAAGACACGATCAGAAGAGTCTAAGAAATGGCTTACTCTGCGCTCGGCGTTTACGATTTGGATATCTGAAGATGAGGAAGAGACGAGGAGCGAGAGAAGTGAGAAGATGAACACAACTAGTGAAGGTCGTTGCAGAGGTTCCATGGTCGTCGCCCCAGTTGACCAGAACAAAACTCAAGTGAGAGAGAGAGATTTATACCAAGACACAAAGTTCACATACAAAGCTTGACTTCATAGGCCCAACAAGCTAGGGCTCATAGGTTTTGGGATAATTAACTTGGGCTTTAATTACTTGATTAAACCAAAATTATCATGATTTAAGGTTTGAGAATCAATCGGATAATGCTTAAGTTTGTTAAATTTTGTTACTTTGAGATAGGATATACCAATCTGAATTGCTTTGTATTTCAATAAAAAAAGGTGAAATTTTTAGTAAATTACTGTAAATTACTGACTAATTAACACTAATTCTAACTCAACAGACACTTAAAGTTTATCTTTTTATTAATTGCTTGCTGCTTGGTCACACAACAGCATTTATATTCTGGTCCTGGATTTTTCCCTTTAGACTCGGGACGTTTTTCCATTTAATATTCTTTTTACTTTTCTGAACCTTCCCAGAAAGCTTAAAAGACTACATCGTACCTCACTTTCCATATTGGCTCTGATCGTTTGGAAGAGTGCTTTTGGCGTTTCTTTAGAATCCAAATGATAAGAGAAGTGAGAGTGTATTGAGTTTGTTCATGGCCTGCATGAAACTGGGATCAAAGTCTGACGTGTTTTCCCTCGATGGACATTCCTGGTTTGTCCTTTTCTTGATGTTCTTGTGATTTTAGGATGTGGGTTTTTGATAAAGTTGGATTCTTTCTGATAAATTCCTGTTCTTTTTTCATTGCATTCTGTGGAACTTTTCAGTTTGTGAAATTTCATGGGACTCTTGTTTATTAAGGTTGACATGTTAATAATGTCGTTCTCAGCGGTCGAGTATCTGGTCGGGTATGAGGGAGACAGTTCATTCTGTAAGAACTGGAGAATGAGTGATGTAGAATCTGTCAAATGAATGCTGTAGTTGGGAAGATACATACTACTGGTTTTTAGCATTATAAGTAAATCAAACCAATAACAGAAGGAGAAAGAAGTGTTTTTCGTGTGGAAATACATCAATTCTCGCTAATGAGGACAAAACATGCATGTTCTGCAGGTTTTGCTCAACTGGACTTCCAAGCGATGTCATCGTCGAACTTGGAGATATGTCCTTTCATCTCCACAAGGTGTGTATCTTGAACCTCCATTTTTACTTGAATTAAAAATGAGATGAACTGAAAGTATTGAAACGCAAGTCTCAAAGTTTGAATTCTTGAAGAATGTGAAGCAGAAAGGATTAGTGACATCTTGTTTTTTTGCTTTTACTCTTACTCGTTGGACTATTGTTGCCTGCTCTAACGCTTGCATCTCGAACAGTTTCCGTTGCTTTCCAGAAGTAAATTGCTACAAAAGCTTATCGGGGAGTTTTCTGGTGAAGATGGGAAGAAGTGTCTTTTGCAGCTTCATGAAATGCCTGGAGGAGCCAAATCATTCTTACTTGTGGCCAAATTCTGTTATGATGTCAAATTACAAGTCAATGCCATGAGTATAGTTGGTCTTAGATGTGCTGCTGAGTATCTTCAGATGACCGAAGATTATGGGGAGGGAAATCTAATTGCACAAACAGAAAGTTTTCTGAATGAAATCCTAGGAAATTGGACGGACTCTCTTAAGGCTCTTGAAGCTTGTGAAGAGGTAATGTCACATGCTGAAGAGCTTCATATTGTTTCACGATGCATCAATTCGTTAGCAATGAAAGCTTCGGCAGATCCGAGTTTGTTCAGTTGGCCAATGTCAGGATGCTGCGACTTTCAGGACCCGAAAGGTACAGTATTTTGGAATGGAATATGTACTTTAACCAAACCACATTCCATGGGGGAGGATTGGTGGTATGGGGATGTGTCTTCCCTTAGATTACCTATGTATAAAAGGGTAATTCTGGCTGTTGGTTCAAATGGTATGAAACCTGAGAGGGTTGCTGGGGCTATAATGCACTATGCAATGAGGCATCTTCCTTTGCTTGGCAGGCAATCAAGCATCCAAAGTGCAGAGTATCCCGCACCTGTGTCAACCAAGTCTCCCTCGTTGGACGGAGATCAAAGAAATCTCCTTGAAGAATTAGTGGAATTAATACCTTATCAGAAGAGTATTGTTCCAAGCAAATTCCTTCTCAGGCTTCTGAGGACTGCCATGATGTTACATGCTAGCTCATCATGTCGAGAGAATTTAGAGAAACGAGTTGGGGTCCAGTTGCACGAAACTGCTGTTGAGGATCTTTTGATACCGAACACAGCGTATTCTATGGAAACACTTTACGATGTTGACTGCGTGCAGCGGATTCTTGATCATTTCATGCTAGTGGATCAGGATGCCATTACATCAAATGATGCACTGGATGAAGGTTCCCATTCACTGACTCCAGTGACATTGGTGGCAAATCTGATTGATAACTACCTAGCAGAGGTGGCACCTGATATTAACTTGAAATTGACAAAGTTTCAGTCTCTTGCAGCAGCTATACCTGATTATGCCAGGCCAATAGACGATGGACTTTACCGTGCAATCGATATATATCTCAAGGTAAATGTGAAAGTTTGGTTTTGGTTCTTCCCTGATGTTTTTCTTTGCCAAACGATATTGTTGGCTTTTCAAATTAGTGAAGACCCCTTTATGGGCTGAAGTAGGCTCTTAATGTTTCCTCATATTACTATAGCTTGAGGTGCAGTACTATTTGCTTAAAATGTTAGACCGAATTGCTTGTCATAAAGCCATGTAGCCAACTTACAACAATTGGAGAGGTCCTATTTTTCAAATATACTTTCTTGTGCCTGTCATTTTCATCTTCATGGTTTCAATTCACTTCATTGGTTTCCTCTGCTTCAGGCGCATCCTTGGCTAATTGATTTCGAGAGGGAACAACTTTGTAGGCTCATGAACTGCCAGAAGCTCTCATTGGAAGCTAGCACGCATGCAGCTCAGAATGAGAGACTACCTCTTCGAGTCATCGTCCAAGTTCTGTTCTTTGAACAATTAAGACTTCGCACTTCACTTGCTGGCTGGTTCTTTGTATCTGACAGCCTTGAAAATTCACAAAATTTTACAGCAAATCTTGCTCTTGCCAGAAGTGACGTGCATGCTCATGTTGGAGCTTCACAAGACCGCAGTAAAGCAGTTGATGACATGAAAGACCGAGTTTCTGAACTCGAGAAAGAGTGCTTGAGCATGAAACAAGAGATTGATAAGTTGGTGAAGACAAAGGGCGTTTGGAATCTTTTGTTTAAAAGGTTTACTTTTACTAGATCAAAGCCAAAATCTGCGGGAACAAAGCCACAAAATCCTAAAGATTTGACAGGATCACCTTCATCCACCGCACCACTCTTGAATGAAACAGAAAATTGCAAATCAGAAGAGTGAAAAGAGAAGAGTCTGCAAAAAATAAAATTAGACACCTGCCATTTCTTTTCCATCTTGCAAATTCATCTGTAAGTTGTTAGTACTAACTAGTTGCTCCTTGGCTGGCTAATTCTGTATCTAGATTTTGATGATTCATTTAGAACAATAACATTGTCTTTTTCTGCATATCCTGTCTGCAAATAATGTCTCCTTGTTTTTCAAATTCAGATCTTTGGTCCAATTTTATTCCGTCAAATCCTATCCAATGGCGAAAACAACGTCGTTTTAGCCTTTGAACATGAGTTTAGAGACTACTCAACCATGTCCAATAGTTGACAAAGTTAGATACCGTAGAATTGGACAGAAGATTCTGACTCTTGTTTTTCGTAAGCAAGATATCAAATCTTCAAAATTGTACACATGCTCAATTATTGGACGATCAAGAGCAATCTAACTTCCTACATCGGCCATCTTACAAGTTGGTGGTTTCATTCTTGTAACAATCATATTTCTAGACAAGAAGAGCTATGAGCTTAAGCTACGGGACTGTGTTCATGTTATATATATATACAAATATTTATGTCCTCGTAATAAATATATTTATTTATTTATTTTAATTTATTATTTAACAGATTAATTAATACATGAAACTTGTGATTATTCTGGACATTCTTCTGCTTAACTTCAGCATTTCTAAACCATGGAGGTATTTCGTAATCCAGATTGGTTCACAACCTCTCGTTGCGTTACGGCTTGTTGAACATGTTTAAGACAATAAAAAAGTATCATCATAGCATTGTTTCTTGGTACTTATTGATACAAGGTTTAAAAATGAAGACAAACGCAAGAGTTGAATGAACCAATCAGACGAATAACTGTAAACCAATGCACATAGTGTAAGTGTCAAGCTGGTGGGGGAGACCTTCTCGAGAACAGACCAAAGCAGAAGATGAACCGAACGCTGTGCGTAAAAATTTGAGAAACGAACGTGAGTAACCAGAAAATGATGCTATACCAATCTGTTTAGTTATAGATCATCTGAGTGAAAATTTATGAGTACTATTTACCAAAAAAAAAAATTATGAGTACCATGGAGCAAATATCCCGTCTGGTGGAGGCGGCCCTGGTTCTGGTCCAGGGCCTGGAGCCGGCCCAGGTTCTGGTCCACGGACTAGAGGCTGTGCATCTGGTGGGGGTGGAGGTGGCGGTGCATCTGCTGGAGCTGGCGGCGGCGCATCTGGTGGTGGTGCTGGTGGTGGCGGATTCATTTCTGAGCACCAAGTTCCGTTGTAGACCTGTAACTAGACGTTGGTAGTTGACAGTAAGGAACTGAGGCCTGAGGGTTTAAATGGAGAGAGAGATCATGTTTACGTAGGGAAGTGTATAAACAAAACGTACAAACATGGAAGAAGTGATTTGGTGAGACATTCCTGTCCATTCTCAATCATTCACCTTTGATTCTTGGGTAATATCATTTGATTCTTCTAGTATGGTCCATGAACTTATTTCAAGTTTGTGTGCCAACTAAACATGCACTCCATGCAAATCCTTGTATCACAGAAGTAATCAGGAAAGTCTTTGGATATGTTTCTTGTTGGAGTGTTGAGAGGTTTCTTGTTAGGCTTGTTTATCGAAACTTACTTGTACACCAACTACGTAGTGACCAAAGAACACGGTCTTAGAAAACCTCTTCGTACTTCTGAAGCTTACGCAAATGAGCATGACAGGAAACTCGGGACAAATTTTAATCCAGAACTGAGTCATCCACAGTTCACACAAGTTAAAAAGCGTCCTGAAATTGATTGAATCCATGGTGCTCCAATTTTCTTTAACTTTTAGCAGATGGTAACATCCACCAATGGAGTTTTAAGTAGCCTAGCTGTACCTAAAACACATCTTACAGAATCTGTAACTATGTTTTGATTTCTCACTTCCTCGTGATCAAGTACTGAGTTTGAACATAACAGCAGTACACACAGCCCTGTGCTGATGATACAGAAAAACATTATATTATTCTGTCTTAGGTCCTCAGGAAGTTGCCCGACTGACACAAGATCGTAGGTTGTGGGGTATAGTGTGTTTATATGCATATAAGAGAGCTAACAAGTATCAAAAGATTGACTCGTGCTTGGCTAAGAACCTTTCAGCTCTGGAAATAATTGAGAGCAGGTAAACTATTTAGGCAAAACTTCATCCAAAACCATTTCCACAATTACAAACAATATACCAAGGTCTTTTTGGAGCAAAACACCATTACTCCATTATGTACACCACCCCTCCAACACAAACATGAAGAAACAAAAATTATTTAATGTTTAACTAGTCTTCCTTTCCCCTCCCAATATATATGCCTACAATCTTATCCCAGTTCTTATTCATTTACACCTGTAAGAAGAGTAAAATCAAAGTCAAAAAATTTTCCTCTCCTTTGTTTTTTACCGTTTATCCCCGTAAACTCTAAATTATCTTTGAAAACAGAAAAAGAAAAAAGGAGGTGCTGGAGAAGCCATATTGTGATCCACATGGCTAGATTGATCATATGAAATCACCTAGGATTTGGTGATCCAAATGGCCATACTGATTGCATAAGCCTCTGAGATGAGGGACTACCTAGTAACATTGCTTGAGATCGAGTTAGCATCTGTGTCATTGATGGGGTCTGATATGCCTGAACAAGACTTGAGCCATCAGTGGAGTCTCCTCTTGCTGTTGCTCTTTGCCATGAATGTGAGCTTAGGCCTGAAAGAATATAAGCTCTACCAGAGGCCTCGTATACATGCCTACTTGCCATTCTCTCTTGCATCTCCTTGAGTTCAGCATCTAATGCAACACACAATCGGTCATGGGATTTTGCTGAAATAGTTTCTGACATCATTCTCCGGCAACGTTCAAGGATCGACACTGCACCAGCTAGGTCTCCACGCTCAGCAGCAGCTCTGGCCTGGGACATTGCATCTGCTGCCTGAAACCTGTTGCGCTGCCTGTCTAATTCAATTGACGCTGCTGCTTCACCATGAATTTCAGGCCTCTCGAGCATGACTTCTTCACTTTCCAGCGTTGCCATTTCTTTGGTCAAAGGATCCTTGTACATGCATCGCACCTTGAACAACGATGTTTGATTTCTGGACGCTTCTGTAGGGACACTGACTGAAACTAAAAAATCCCTCTCTTCATCAGCATACATGTCTCCAACATCAATAGATCCAGTGCGTGAATCAGCCATCACACGACTTGGATAACTTCCAGCTTTCACTGAGCCAAGGCAAACAGATGGATCAACACACTCAATACCAACTTGCAGTTCCTGCACCACAACACTCAAAAGTCCCCCTATGCACTGAGCAAAAGCATCCTGCATCACAGCTTCTGTCTCTATGAAAGAGAATGTACCCCCAGAGATTTCTGAAATCGAATGCATTGATGAAGCATCATGGTCTGCCCCAAAGCCAAATGCATGCACTGGAATTTGAAATCCTGTATTTTCCCCATTGTGAATAGATAAAGGAAGAAGCAGTTGGTAATTTTGATGAGGCTGGCTACCATCAGAACTGCTCACGGTGTAAGTATCCTGCCCATCTGACAGCAGTATTATACTTGCCACAGGATTCTTTTCTCTTCGCTCTTCCATTACCTTTGCTCCCTTTCTCAGGCCCTCAGCAATGTTAGTCCCACCATTTGCGACCAAAGAGTTAACAGCTTGAAGAGCTTCCTGACGACCTGTGTCAGTCATTCGACGAAGGGGAAATAGTCGTCGGGCAGTGGAAGAGAAAGCTATGACTGACAGCCTATCATTGGATCCAAGGTTCTGTATCACAAAACCCATTGCTCGTTTTAGCAAAGCCAGTTTTGTACCTGCCATGCTACCACTGATATCAAGGACTGTGACCAAGTCGACCGGAGCACGAGGAGTAAGAGACATTTGACATAATCTGCCTTGCGGTCTTGTCAGGTTTTGTCTTGTCACAGCAGCAGCAGCTCTCAGATGGATCAACACAGTGAAGTTATCATAAGATCTTGACCGCGATGCAGCTGATACTTCTGGGTAGTTTTTGATCTCTAATATTTTTGTAGAATTGGCATCTTGTCCATTGTTATTGGAAGAGCTGCCATCAGCAAATGCAGGCTGGAGATCTAGGGATTCATCATCATCAAATACACTAGGTTCTGGATTCTGAAGTAGAGGCATGATATATCGCCGGTTCAGCTGTCGATGAGGAGGAGGAATACGGCGTGCCATAGTCATCAAAGCATCATTTTGAGCCCAACCTAATGCATTGATTGAGGCTCTCGCAGGTGAAGGATCCAGACTGGGAGCTTGCAAAGGGATTTCCTTCCATTTTGCTCTGCAAATAGGACAGATTTGGTTGCCATGTTTCACACTTGAAGTGATGCAATGGAAGTGGAATGAATGTGAGCATTCTGCGGTAAAAATAGCATGGCCCCCTCCTTGTTTCATCTTCGTCAGGCATATTGAGCATGTTTGCTGAAAGATAAATAAAGATAACCAGAAGGCATAAATACAATTGAGGATTGTTACTAATATGATCCGAAACACAAACAATTAGCAGCATCAAGGATGTGAAGCAGTGAGCATGAGATGAATGTCCAAGGATGTAATAGGTAGAGAAATCTAGATAATAATTTCACATAATACATCCTAATCAGTATTTTACAGCTGGAAAGAATTGTGCAAAGTGCCACTGTAAAATGAAGCTGGTACTAAATTATCATAGCACAAGAAAAGTTAGAGCCTCAATCTTGATAGGCATAAGGAAGAGCTTTTGACCACATTCTGAGCTACACAAACAATAAGATCAAAAGAATCAGAGAATATTCCTCAAAAAGACAATTAAGAGTGAGCTTTTAAGCTTAATTTGCATGATGACGTCAAATATAATACCTCACAAAAAAAATAGATTCCAATCCAACAACCATGAGCTCATGCTTTTGTTTTTCATCTATTCTTCTTTTGCAAAAGCATATGGATAACGTTATTTCAAGCTAATCCATCCAATCTGGGACCAGAAGATGCAGCATAATCAAGAGTCGGTGAATTTCTTGAGATTGTAATATTCTCATGTTTTTAGGACGACCAAATATTCAATCCCCCAATCCATTTTCTGCACAAGGTTTTGCTTTTCCTAATTAAAGTTGTGATTGTTGTTTTCACTCCAAATAGACTCCAGTCTCAGGAATTTTGAGGTTACAAAATTAAACTATTGATGGCAATAGTATTGAGCCCTTGAACCAGGCCAGAAGTATTCTCAGAAAGGGGAAAGGTGAAAACTACTATCTAATCTGTGGTAATATTGAAGAAAAGGTCAACTTACGGTATCCAACAATGGGGCATACTAGGAGAAATAGAGTGCAAAAAAACAGAGTGACTTCTTAAAGGTTGTCAAGTATTTATTCCGTGATTCAGCTTCTGTACACTAATAAGTTGCTTTTATGATGTTTAGTTTATTGTTTTGATGAACCTTCCTTGTCTTTTACTTACTATGTTGAAATTTGTCAATAGGAAAGCTTCGACTTCAAACGTCAAAAACAGTTCGATCCAACATAAAGTTGCTTTTCTTGCGCTACAGAGGAGGAGGAAAAGGAAACAAAAACCCTGCAGTTTTCTTTGTACTCTTTAGGCAATCTATGATGGCTTAGAAAGGGACTTCTGGATTAACCCACACACCAGGGAGTAAAATGCAACATGACATCACTCATCCACAATAATTTCAACCAGTGTCCAAAACAGCCAAAACTGTTAACATGGGATAAGATGAAAAAAAAAAAGTTCATATTATCCAAATTAATCATCTTCCCCCTTTTTCAATACATGATCCAGAGGAAGTCTGATCAGATTGAAAAGAGATTCTTTTTCAATAATTATTGTATGAGACTAAACCATTTCAGCTTTTAATGTCGTGAGACAAATTAATCAAGATACAGAAAGATCAGATTATTCAATCATGTGACTCGCCACAGAGCAATAAAAGTACTAAAGGTATTATGTGAATAGTAATGAAATAACTTGCCAGAGATAAACGAAGCAAAAACGAATTAGATGACAATTAAAGTGCTCACCACTTTCATGGTTATACCATAAACAAGTTAGAATCAAAGACCGATCATTACATCACAGGCTCGGGCAATGACATAATGCCAGAATAGAGGATCATTAGTCTTGATTTGTCTCAAGTCCTAAGGCAGTTCTGTCTACTATGGATCAAAGCAACAAAATATCTATATCTCAAACTCCATTTCGTCGAGTTAGGAAATTTTGAAACCAAAACAAAACAAAACCAGAGGACCAGACACAACAACTAAAGGAGAATATGCAAGTCTTCACTAAAAAAAGCTCAATTTTTTCAATTACTTTTAAGCAACCAACTCAGAAACTCTCATAAGTTCATCGTACCAAAGCTCAAATATAAAGAAACTACCATCCAAAAGTACGTTTCTTTTTCTTTATGTCAATATCATCGCCTCAGTGCTAGAAATACGAAAACCAGAGAGGATTAGACACAAGAAAAACAATCTTTGCAAGCCAAAAAGATTGAGGACTAGAACAAAGTACCAACCTTTGATGACTTGCTTCCGCTCTTGGACAACCTTAATCCCTGTGAAGATGGTGTTGGTGTCATTGGCCTTGTATCCCAATTTGAAGGCGAAAGCAACGCTGCGTCAGATAACCTCTCACTCGGTGAGGGTGGAGATTCTTCTACCGTTTTTGGCACATACACACAAAGCTTCATACCCAAGGCCAGCTTAGCTTTTCTCCATTTACTTCCCATTTTACTTCCAAAAACTCTTAAAGATTCACAAACAAGATAACCCAACAACCCAAATAAGGAACACAGCAGAAACCACGAAATAGCTACTAAACCAGATGAACTACAAAGAGAAAAACAGATCTCAAAGTGGTGAGAATTACGCTAAAGTTTCGTTTTTTCTTTCTTGGAATGAGAGAGGAGTAATGGGTTTGTAACAAAAGTCGAACTTGAACACGAAAACCAAGGGAGACCAAGAGAGAGAAAGAGACGAGGATTGAGTTTCCTTTACTTTTAGAGAGTGGACTTTGTTTTTGTGGTTGTATTTTAGAGAGAATGTGGGAGAAGAGGCGTTGAAAGGCCTAAAATAGTTGTCAAAGCAAATGAATGAGTCGGAGAGAGAGAACAGAAATGGATGGCTTTGTTGTAGTATAGTTGTTGGCCGCCATTGAAGACAGTGCAAGTAACTTCAAAGAAGAAGACAATGCAAAGATGGAGAAAGAGAATGAACATGAGAGCCTTTTGACCATAAGATATTGTTAAAGACAAATAATTAATACACAAAAAATATCAATTAACAAAAAAAAGTGGTTGCTTTTATACTTGCATAATCATGGCATTCATTGCTTGGTTGGGTCTACACTTTCACCATTTCCTCTGTTTTTTAATTTGGTTTTTATTGATTTTTCAAAATTTTATACATTTACATTTGATATTTAACACTTTTGGCACCAATAATAAATGTAGAGTCAATGATGACACAATAGTAAAAATTTTATTTATTTTACAAAAAATATTTATTATTTAAAATATAAAAAACTTTTTACTAGCTTTTATCTTATTATTTTAATGATTATTAAACTCGAGTTAAATCAGTTCTGTATATTTATCATATATTTAATAATCAATTACACAATAATTTATATTAAAATAAGTTAACAAATATTTAAAATTATTATAAAATATTTTTTATTAATAAAATTTAAAAAACTTACAAAATTTCACCTCTTCTATTTAAATTTATACTTCGTCTGTTTTTAAAAAATTTATTTATTCATTATTTTTATGCATGTCTAATTTGGCACATCAAATTCTCTGTTTTAGTTACTCTGTTCTAATTATGTTCCGTTAAATTTTATTCACATATTTATATAGGATAGGAACATCATAACCATAATAAAAGATCCGATCCCTAATTTAGATAACCTCCAACTTTATGTCGAGATAAATGCTAAATGACCGTAAAGTTGGAATCACTTAAAAGGCCAAATTATAATAAATAAGTTAGAGAAAATAATTGATCCTTTTGAACTCTACCATGTAGCTTTAATCATTCTCTCTTTTTATCTCTTATAACTAAAGAAGTTGCTAAGTGGATGCTTTTGGAGAAAAAAATAAAATCCCTATTTTTGAGATATATATAAATTTGATATTTTAATTGAGGTTCAATTTATTTTTAAATTTTTAATTCATTTCGATCTAAAATTAATATTTAAAAATTGATTTAATTAAGACTCAAAAACAAATTTAAGTGATTGGCTCGAAATAAATGAATATCATTTTATTTTTATTTTATAATCAAATAGAAAAGAAAATTATGCTGAACTATGAAGTATAAATAACTTTTAAAATATATTAAATTATTTAATAAAATAAAATTTGAATTTTTAATCTTTATTTACCCGTTGAAAAAGAGGACAAGTGGATGCTATTTATTAATTATTACCCATTAATTATGTTTCTAGAGAGATGACTTTTTCAAAATCTTGTGAAGGGTGTGGCCAACACCTAACATAATGAAGCATCATTCGGCATGGCATGAGTCAAAAATGGTGGGATATTGCTAATCAATGTAACGTTTATCAATAATATCAAAGTATTTAGTCTCCTAGTTAGACTCACAAATCTACGAGAAAAACTATTATATCTTCTATTTAAAAAGAAGAAACATTATAATTATAAGTTTTTTCTTCGAATCTATAACTTTGATTAGCATATTCATTTTATGCGATTTTTTTGATTAAATTAAGGTTACCAAAAAATTATACATAGCACTAAATTGGAAGTTGTCTAATATAACAACTACGCTCAAAATAGAAAATGGGTGCATAAGAATATTGTGCTTTGCCTGAAATACGATCATAAAATTGTGAAACAAGAAGTTCAAGTCCTCGAAATATACTATCTATTACTTGATTGCCATCTTTTTTTTTTCTTTGAAACGAGAGAATGGCGATTATCTTGAGGAATAAATGTCCAAGATACAGTTAGGTACATCAATTCACACCTAAAAGCGACTACGGAAAACAGACGCCCGAGCAAGAAAGTGAGCTCCCCTATTTCCCGAACGCCTATTCCAAGAAACAGAGATATTGCCCCTAGTATATAAAATATCCTTACAGTCCGAAATGATAAGACCAAAATAGAAAAAATCCAAAGACCTGGAGGTCAAAGCACTAATAAGGAGTTGGCTATCAGTAAAAATAGAACCCACTTGTAACATACCATCACGAGCAGATAACAAGTACTGCCGAAGAGCAAGCGCCTCCGCCGTCGCTACTTGATTGCCATCTAGATCCCCTTTTTCTTTTGGTATGATTTTGCTCTTATATAAATATATATATATATATAAAGATCTTCATCCTATTGCTTTGCACATCACGTGACAAGATTAACACACGTGCACATCATCACAAGTTGGTCAACCGTTTGATAGCTCATTCCAATTTGTCAATAGGGTTGACCTACTCCACATATTCCTTTCACATGAGATTTTGATTTTTGGGGTTTTTTCCTCATTTTTTATTTAATTTTTTATATTGAAAAGGTTTCTTCTTTTGAAAAATATTCTACCAATTAAATTAGTAACTAAAATTAGTTTTTTATTTATTAATGTGTTCCTTATTATTGATAAATAAATAATTAGACCTTCTAGTTATTATAAAATATAAAAAACTCATTATTTTCCACGAAATCATTTCCTTTAAATTATAATGATATTTAGTTTTTAATCGATAATATGTTCCTTATTACTAGATAAATAAATAATTAGATTTTCTAATTATTATAAAATATAGAAAAATATTATTTTGAGATTTCTTCTTTTAAATTCGAAAGATATTTAATATTTAATAGTTAATGTGTACCTTATCATCGAGTAGACTAATGTTTAACGCTTCCAATTATTCTAGAAACTAAGAAAATGACTTTTCTTTGCAATGAAAATGACATGATGATACAAGTCATAACAAAATAAGAAAAGTATGATTGGTTAATAACTTAATATAGGAGACAAAATGGACCGGTTCACATATTTGGACACAGTATGATATTGAGTTAAAGTCGAGCTATAATAAATAAAAAATGACATTGAATTTTCCATATGCAATACCTTCCAATTTCCTTGGAACATACATTAGGTATAGACCATATCTCCTACTCTTAAATAACAACTTATAATTATACATTGTGAATTTTCAATTATGCAATTGAGAAAATTGATTAAACTTTATTTTGAAATTCAAAGTTCATTTTTTTAGATCAATTTAACCTATAATTACTATTTTACGGATATATATATATATATATATATATACACACAATAACTTGTAAATTACATATTTTAAATAAGTTATTTAAGGATTAAATAATAAAATAATAAAATAAATATTTATAAATTCGGCATTTCTTTATCTTTTAGGTAATTGAGAACTAACACTTTTAATTGTGATTTGAACCAGAGAAGTTAGGTCAAATGGACCACCCTATTAAAGACAAAACTCCATAATTATACAATAGTCAAAGGCATTATAATAAGTAGGCTCTAGTTTCATTTTGCAACTTACAAGGCAAGTGTTTGTAATAAGTACAAGGAACTTGTTACATGAGAGCAAGTAGGCTCAATATCATCATTGAATGGTCAAAGACATAGGAGATTTCCTAACACATGCTTCTCTAATTTCATGTTGAAAACAACTTTTTTTTTACGGGTTAAGATAAGATTATGTATTATTGAACTTTTTCAGTTCAACGAAAATTTTACTATATTGTTATTGTTGAGTAACTTTTGAAATTTTATTACTTAGATTTGATAAAAAGTTTGTTCTTATCGGTCGTTGATTCTTGTCGGCCGTTAATATTAGGAATCTGTCTCTATACTATTCTTCGATTTTTACATTTGACGAGTTTAATGAAATGGGTTTTTCAAGGAGTTAGAAAAATTCTTGATGTGATAAGTATGCCAAGGGATAGTTTGATTTAAAGAGTTTGTTGAATTGTATAGATAAAGTCATTTTCATTAGTTGACTTTGTTTCGAGATTAATGTTTTTCATATCAAATTAACATCTAAATAAATGGTTATCTAAAAAATAAAAAAAACAATTGAGAATAGAGAAAGAAAGAGAAATCTTTTTCTTTATACATCATTAATATTAATAATAATTTTTAAAAATAAAAGATTATGAGAAGTGCATGAAATTATAGAATAATTATAAAAATTAATTAAATTTACATACCTTTTTTAATAAGTATAAAAATCATTTTACATATTTTGATTTAGCTAAAAAATTAAATAAATTTATGATTTGCTTTTATAAAAGTTGTAACGTTTTATTTGGTTTATATAGTCATGCATGATTGATATTTTGGTAGATAGTTGATAATAAGAAGGCAAAAAGGAGGATTCCCATGTATAGTGTGTCTCCTAAAGGGACCATTACAAATCATGCCTTGCTCACCAAAAGGAGCTTTTCACAAGGGCATCGGAGGAGGATTCTTAGGGCATATGTGCCTTAAAAAATGGACCATTATGCATCATTATAAGCTCACCAATCTAACACTACATTGGTTGTGTCCAACCGTACCCCATGGTTTGGGAATACTATTAGGCATATAGCATCATTAACATGTTTATGCCCATTAACGTTTTTCATGTGTCCAATGGTCCTTTTTTGGTCTTGACTTGAGTGGTGGTGGCAAAATTCCACAATTCCAAAGGTTGATTAGGTACTGGGGAACATCAAGAATGATAGAGATGATGGGTGCACTATCCAACCATCTAAGTCCATGCCCACCGCACCATACTTGAGAATTTATTCAAAGCAAAATTAATAGTAATGTATTAAAAGGGTAATTTCTTAAATAATTTACTTGACATACATAAATTATTAAATAATTTAATTAAAAAACTAATTTATAGATTGTTACGTATAAACGTAATTTTATCAGCTTTGAGTCGTTGATCTGTCCAATAAATTTAATTTATTTTTAAACTGGTAATTTTTAAATAATTTATTTCATATACTTAAATTGTTAAGTAATTTAATTAAAAGACTAATTTACATAATATTACATATAAATTCACACTAACAATAATATTTGATGGTCGACAGGGTTTTAAGTAGGGATGGCAATTGTACCCGAACTCGATGGGTACCCGATAAAATTACCCGAACGGGGGCAAATATGGGGAGCAAATTTTTACC
>JAOTBA010000003.1:30199671-30212818 GCA_025629845.1 Erythroxylum squamatum | reverse complement strand
GCCCCATACCCGCCCCGTTGTCATCCCTAGTTTTAAGGTCGGTATAATTTTAAGTTCGTAATATATTAAATAATTTATTGATACCCATAAAATAATAAGCGGTTTAATTAATGCATTTTAAATTTTTATCTCATAAGTATTTTTTTAAAAAATAAATCTTAAAAGTGTACATAAAAAATATAAAAAGAGATGGGGTTAGTGAGTGGAGTCCCTATTCCCACTTTACTTTATACTCCTTAAAAAGACAAGCTTTTTTAAAAAATATATTCCATCTTTTAAGCATGCTAAAAGTTATTCCTCTCCCCCACAAAAGAACATGAACAAGGAAACAAGAGCAGTGATTTTTTTGAATTTTTATTTATTTTTGTCATATTTTCACTCATTCTTTTGAGACCACACATGCTTGCTTGATGCTCTCTTACAACTCATCTCAACCTGTTGGCATGAGAGGAGTGCAGCTAAGTCCATTAGCAATGAGTGGAGATCCAATACATCCTAAAGAATGAAATAAAGAAGCAAAAAGAGAGAACCTTTTGTGTGGGGATAGGATTCCCTTTACTGCCTACAAATTTGCCAGACTTTCTGGGGCAAGTCAACCACAAAAGCTGAACTCTTTTTCTTTTATCTTATTCTTGACTTTTTCCCTATCTTATTCTTTGGTGTCTTGCACTTGCATTTCATGAGTTTGTAATCGTATAAATATCGAATTTTACGTGAACTAATCAAATATTACTGATATAATAATTTCTAACTCAATTACAAAACTCGAACTAAATAATTTAAGCTCGATTTGAATTGATGATTTAAAATAATTATAATAAACTTTTAATTTATGTCAAATTTAATTTGTTTTGTTTGAATTTAAAAAAAATTTGTTGTGATTTTCAATTGAAAAAGAGTTTCTATGAAATTAAAAATCACAAAAAATTAAAAATTTAAGAGATTAAGGAATTTTCTAATTTTTTTAAAACTACATAGGAATTTTATGTGTTTTACTATTTTTATTATATACAATAAAAATTAACTAATATTCACACAAGAATTAGTCATAAAGTATTTCCCTTTTACTAAAATCAAAAGCTCTGCTTCATTTGTCGTTTTCCTTGGAAAACTTCACATAGTACAACCAAGGCTAAACTCAAATACCGTACAAATCAAAGAATCTTGAAACCCTTCTTCCCCTCTAGTCAAATACTCTCGTTAAATCTTCTGTTCCAGTTATTATGTTTCAACTTTATTTCATTAAATCTTATTTATATATTTATGTGAGGTTCATATAAATATATGAATAAGATTTAATAAAACATAATAGAAACATCATAACCGAGACAGAAAATTTGATCCTCATTACAGTGAGGTATATTAAGGCTCAACCAAATTTGAGAACAACAATCTGTTCCTATTGCAACGTGACCTTTTGTTTTCCTACTCACCATCTAAAAATTGTAAAATAAATTTCCAACTTTAACGTTTATAAATTAATTAAATCGTTTGTAATAAGTTATTTAAGGGTTAAATAATAAGTTATTTAAGGGTTAAATAATAAATAAGTTAATAAATAAAGAATTTATAAAGAATTTATTATAAAGAATTTATAAAGAATTTTTAAAGAATTTTTAAAGAATTTATTATAAATTAATTTAATTTTTATAAATTTTATCGGAGAATTCATTTTCTTGACATATATTAAAAATATTGTTCAAACTTTTTATCAGTGATTAAAAAACTTAATCAGTTCGATTAGTTTAACTGTGAAAATCTTGAGTAAGTCAAGTTTTTAATTTTTTTGTTCGGTTTACTTTAATAACTCTTGTTGTTAAAAATCAATCACTTTATTGATTAATCAGCCGATTTCATAAATTAATAAATTATTATAAACTAAAATAAATCAATTAATTTTTATTTAATAATTTATTTCTTAATTAAATTTTGACAGTCTAATACCAGTTGAAATTTCAATAATTCATTTTACAATGGTCTAATACCAGTTGAATCTTTTAAATTTTAAACTCCTTTTTTTATCGATTTAATTTATAGTTTAATTTTTAAAATATTGCTTTTTATTAGCTTTTAAAAGTCAGATAATTAATCATTGATTCTTAAACTTTGTTTTAGAACAAATCACTATAAAGTATCAACCCAAGTCAAATTTATTGATGATTTGCAAAAAATAAAAAAGAAAGCAGATATAATAAGGAGTACAGCCATGCATGTCCACTAAAAAACTAGCCCATCTCAATCCCAGTGGCTTTTTATCAATCATGATGATCACATGCTTTGAGCATTGAAGACATATCATTGATGATCATGAAGTCAAACCCAATCCTCACATCCGATGGGGTCCTTGTGTCTTACCATTGTATTTCATGGCTATCCTCTCCGACTATGCTCTTTGTATAAGTTTTCTCTACCTTTTAGTCAAATTTGGCAAATTAAGCTTAATTTAGATTGATCAAACTTAATGTCAAATTTAAGTTTGAGAAAGTCTTGGACTATAGATCATGTTTGAAGCCTAAGCCATGCAGGGCATTGATCAGTTTAGATTTTTAAAAGACAAACTTTAAAAGTTGATGAACCTAAAATAAAATAAGACTTATGTGTTAGCTAGTATAACTAAAATCTAAGTTGTAGTTAATATTTAGAAGCAGTCTCTTTACTAATTAAGGGTAAGATTGTGTACTATTAAATCTCTCCAAATTTTAGGTTTCAGCGAGATTTTTACTGAGTGTTATTGTTATTTTTATCCTCTGGCCAAGGGTTGTCTTCGTAGTATCAGAGCTATTATTTTAAGATGACTTAATGAGTTTGGCCTAGATTGAGTGCCTGTTTGGATAAATTTTTGGGAGGTCAATAAGCACTTTTCTCTATCACGAAAGCCTTTTTTTTTTAAGAAAATGAGTATTTGACAGTAAAATAAAAATTATTTTTTAATAGATATTGTTTTTTTGGCAACCAAAATACAGCCTTTTAAGAAGCTCAAATTTGTAGCTTCTCAAAAAGGTCTTTCAAGTGACTATTTATGGTAAATTTTTCATATAAATTAATGAGCTCATTTTTTAGTTTCTTTTGTCCTTATATTTTACACATAATTCTCACAATACCCACAAACTCATCTTCACGTTTATTTTGAGATTTATATAATATTATTTAACTTTGTATATATGTTTTAATATGTATTTTTATATTAGTTTTACTTATGTTATAATACATATAAAATATTTGATTAAATATATTTTTATTTATGTTTCGTATGGTTTAAAATTATATGATAATTAATATATTGTGCTTTGCATATTGCTTAATATACTTTAAATAATATTTATATGCATAAATAGTTTTTATTACAAATTAAAATATAGTTAAAATTAAAAGTGCTTTTTTAAATGACAGTCAAACAGTTAAGTAACTTCTTACAAAAGTTCTTCTCAGAAAATATCTACAGAAAAAAAGCTCTACTGGTATAACCCTAACCAAATAGAAGCTTATTGAGTTTGACCTAGATTGAGAATCACCTCTTAAAATCCTGACTTAATTCAATCCAAATAATTACCAATTATTCTAAAATCTCTTGTTTTAAAATCTAACTTATCTAAATTTGTCAGGATAAACATAAACTCAAATTATTAATCTATTAAATAATTTAATTAAAATGTATAAATGTATAAATTATTATTTATATTTTACAATTTACTTTATGTACACTTAGTAATGATTTTAGTTTCACGTTCAATTGAAAACAACGACATGCACAACAATGAGTCATAATTGATTGATTCTCATAGATAAGTAACTCCTTTAATCAGGCCTTCCTTTAGTCTTTCTCTAGAAGATTGTTCTAAAGTGAGTTATATTAATAAAAATTAATGGAAAAGGGACAGAGCATTTAGGAGAAATATACAATACATGATGATTCCCACTAAAACTTTTAGTTAAGTGATAAACTATACAAGTGATTACAATTAGCTCCAAAATTAATAAGTTAAAATTTGTTAAATCAAGGTTCGCACTGAATTTAGGTCTAAAGGGTTAATCTAAAATTCAATTGGAATGAACTACTCGGCCTACCCTAAAGCATGATAAAAATTTTACTACCCGAGTTGACTTGAAACATCATATTCAGCCTAAGTTAACGTAACAATTTAAGTCCGTATTTGGTTGAACTTATACCGGTAAAATATTTGTTAGTAGAGTTTTTTTTTGTAAATATTTTTTAGAAGAATTTTTCTAAGAAGCCAGTTGACTGTCATTTAAAAAAGAGCTTTTTTTGAAAGAGTTTCGTACAGTAAACTGTTTGATAACATAAAAATAAAACGCAATTTTAATTTTAACTATATTTTATTTTGTAATAAAAATTATTTATGCATATAAAATATATTTAAATTATATTAAACAATATGCAAAAACACAATCTATTAATTATTATATAATTTTAAATCATATGAAACATAAATGAAAATATATCTAACCAAATCTTTTATATAGATTATAACATAAGTAAAACTAATATCAAAAATAAATATTAAAATATATAAAAAGTCAAATAATATTATAAAAATCTTAAAATAAACATGAAGATGAATTTGTGGGTATTGTAAGAATTATGTGTAAAATGTAAGGACAAAAGGGACTAAAAATAGGCTCATTAATTGAACTAAATAATCTACTTGAAAAAATCATTTGAAAGGTTTTTTTGAAAAACTCCAAAGTTAAACTTCTTAAAAAGTTGTAGTTTGACTGTCAAAAAAGTCATATTTATTTTTAAAAATACCTTTTATTTTATAATTAAACACCCAATTTTTTAAAAAAAAGGCTTTTGTGGTAAAGAAAAGTACTTATTGACCTCTAAAAATTCATCCAAACAGTCACTAAATTTGATCAAGTTTAAAACTCAAAATTTTCAAGTAAAATGATATCCTTCTTAAATTTTAAAATTTTTAAAATATATTTAATTGAGCTTAGCCAAAGCTCAATTAAACTTCGAACCACTCAAATCCAATTGAGCTTGAAATAAGAACTAGAACTTTGAGCCCACCCCAAAGCCCAAACACAAATTTTTGCCTTA
The DNA here is from genome assembly GCA_025629845.1 of Erythroxylum squamatum. Classification (NCBI taxonomy): domain Eukaryota; kingdom Viridiplantae; phylum Streptophyta; class Magnoliopsida; order Malpighiales; family Erythroxylaceae; genus Erythroxylum; species Erythroxylum squamatum. Next base: position 30,207,756 of record JAOTBA010000003.1, on the reverse strand, counting down.
AACTCAAGTCTGGCCTGTTACCAATCCTACCCACCCCAACTACAAAACAACGTTGTTTTGGACAGTTCAGGTTACCCAAATGACATCATTTTAATCAGACTTCAAAATGGATTCAAACCGCACCCTTAGCAGATCGCATCAAAAGCCCGGTCCATTGCCTAGTCTAATTATAATATGGAAACAATTGTAAGTATCATAATAAAATTATAACAAGTTGTGAATAATACAAGTAAAATGGCAATAAATTACAACAAATTAGGCATTGGAACAAGTGAAGTTTGTGTAGAACTTGATTTCATTCTTTCATTTACAGAAGGGGAATCATCTGGTACACCATGTAACCATCTCAAAAAGGCTCCATAAGAAGAAGAATGAAGAAACAATGCTTCTACCAAACTATCAACAACCATGTGCAGTTCATATTCCATTTCTCAGACTGTATCCCACCGTAGCTCAACATGTATAACTCCATTCTTTGAATCCACCAGATGGAACTTTTCATTGATACGTCCATTGTGCACAACATCATCCAGATTGATTTCTACGTGTCCCAACGATTCCTGCGACAATAATATCGGTTAAAGTTAAGGAGATAAAACCGTCAATGATCACAGTGATGATCACCATACCTTTGATAAGAAGCTCAACCTTGTCCTTTTGCTTACAACTTCAATGTAGATCTTCTCATGTAATGGTGGTTGATCAAGTGTAAACTGGAACTCTTCATTCCAACGCGGATCCCGCGTTTTTCTGATCATCTGAGGATGATGAATTGTAAGCATATGTTGCAGATCACTTTGAGACAGAGCTATAATAAAAGAAGGCTTGAGTTAACAATACTGCATAATTGCAGAAATGGGAACTTCACCTTAGTTTTCCTCTTTTCTCCTCTGAAAATAATTAAGGCATACGGATTGTTGTGTCGCTCACCCTCGACATCCTCCGCTCCTTCCATGACCACCGTAATTAAACCTGCTCCGTTCAATTTCTCTTCATCTAAAGGTTCACTGACCTTTTTCTCATGTTCATTCATACAGTCACTAGTATAATTAGCACTGTCTGCTTTGAAAGGCACAAAGGTGAGAGCCAACACAAGCTGCCCTCGTCGCTTGTGGTCATGCGGATCAGAAACACCGGTGTGCTTAAGTAAATCAAGAGTGAATTCCCTTGTCTCATGAGGTGTAATCATCTTAAGTGGAACTTCCTGCATTCCCAATTTGTCATGACCACCTACCTGCAAAGCAAGTTGAATACCAAGCTTAAACTCTGATGAATATCTTCCTTCTATTGTTGGTTTTTGGTATAAAAAACATACAACCTCATAACTTAATGTTCCAATGTTTTTCTAAATTTAAGTTTGCATGATGAAATCTCAAGGAGTAAATCCTGGCAGGGTTTGAGCAGTGAAGACAAGTAAGCTAATATATTAGGATTTTTAAGGGAAGACCTTGTCCCAGTCATACACTTCTAGGTGAAGAGCTTGAGTTGCAGGATCCTTGACAATAAGCTTGAAGCTCTCATTCCACTCAGGATTCAAGTTGTGCTTCTTAACTGTTGTCTTCTTTGCTCTAAGCTTCTCTCCTGTCAAGCTTAGCTTGACATATGGATCAGATGTTCCCAGGATATCAGCTTTCATGAGTTTCATCGCCCGCACGACCTTCACGTGAAGTATTCCGACAGGCTTCTTTACAGCCACTCTGAAACAAAATGGACAAATGAACAAATATTTTTCTGAATTCATATCTGAATCAAGAAGAAAAAACTAAAATCACTATCCTGAGATTGTCCCTAGAAATCGATCATAGAATTATCTATCCATGCTGTTAGGGAAAAACTTTCCTTATCTATTGGCTTACCTCCACAGAATGAGCTAATGAAAAAGAACAGAACTTTTATCCAATCCTCAATGTAACATGCCAATGAATCATTGTTAAACAATTCAAGCCACCAGACTATTCACCTATATACCTTAGCAATGTTTTGTTATCTATCTATACTCGTGGATAATAACTTTAAACAAATATAATATTCCGATATAGTTCTTATGAAAAAAAAATGAACCATAATCCTTTCGGCTTTATATGAGCTTACGCTGAAGGGTCTAGAACTGGGATTTCAAGCGTTTGTGGCCAAAGATATAAGCTTGCCACTTGCTTTTTGATGGTTTCCTGCAAGAATCCAGGACAGCAAGCTGATTGAAATCCATATAAATGTTGATGCAGTAGAAGTAGTCCAAGAACCATTCACTTTCAGAAAATTTATTAACACTCCATCGCCTACCGACGAAAATAGTAGCATTTCAGCACCTGAACAAATCGATAAAGGCCAGGTATGGACATAACATCTCCCCCCAGTATTTTCAATCCAAAATCAACATGTGGCTGCACATAGATCAATAAGGATAGATCTTAAACTTTCTACCTTCAAGTCTTCAATTAAAGTATCTCGCGAAAATCTTGGCAAACATAGCTTACCTTCTCCATCAAGGACACTACAATGTTTGCGAAACATGGGAAAGTGGGCACCAGAGGTTTCAAAGTTACCCGCGGTGCTGCATATACTTGCAAATCCACCAACTGAAAAGAATATTGATGAATATCTTTTCGAAAACTTTAGTCTTTCTAGAAATTAACAATCTTGATATTCGGTTAAAGATAATTCCTTACCTGGACTGTAATTTGCAAAGACATTAACTTCAACACCAAAACTATGTTTGGATTGCCTGCCCATCTAATTGCTGGCTCCAAGACTAAAGCCTTCTCATTGGTCTCATATATTTTAAGGCCTGAAATTATTAAAAAAAGAAACATTATGTTAGAGTCACTTTAAACAACAAAAAAAAAAAAAATCTTGGAGTATGACTTAAGAAGCAGAAGTCTATATCAAAAAAAATTATCAAGATAACGAAATGCAGTTCGATCTTGTCACCGATATGAAAGGAAGAAAACCTTATAAAGTTTTCTCACATCAATTGAAAACAAACATATTGAGAATATCCTGAATCATTGTCTAAACTTGAGACAACCTTTTTCTTAACATCTTACCATACGTGTTCATAAGCACAGTTGCGAAAAGAAACAAGTGCACACACACAAACAGTCTCTAAGAAACAAAAAGTTGATTCATAAACACTAAATGAAGCTAATGTGAAAAATGAAGTTGAAAGCAAACTTACCATGAATTACAGGAGGGAGAGTTCCAAGAGTTAATTGTTCGAAATCAAGGGCTTTGATTTTATACTTCCCAATATAATCTGCAAACTGAGGTTCTACTATGCTCCTTATTCTAGTGCAAATTGCCTGCATTTGAGAAGAGTCTCGATCACAAAAGTACATCAATGAAGAAGAAAAGGGCAAGGTTATTTTAGTTAGCAAATCACCTTATCAAGGTAAGGCCACATATCCAAAAGAAACTTGTTCAACCAGTCCACCTGACGCATCAGACAATAATAATGAAATGTGGTGATCACTGATCAACATTAAGCACATCAGAAAACACAGCATTTCTTGATATAGTTTGAGCTTACTCGTTCATAATCAGGGCATTTTATCCATAGCGGAATCTCAGGTAGAATGTCTTGCAAGGTGCTCTTGTCCAACTCATGGAGTGGCTTAACCTCTGGTTCCTGCATTAGATTAGTACAAGTACAATATTAAATGGGCCTGTTTTTATCTAGATGGAAGTCTTGTACTCAAAACAGCCTTCTGATGCTGCTAATAGTTTATTAATCCTCACTTAGTCTGGTCAGTTCAAACTTGGTTTCCGGTGAGAACCGAGCTGTCTACTGCCTTTCGGATTAAAATTTGGAGAAGAGACCAAATTAAAGACTTGAAATTTTGTGCAACTATAACTACAAAGTTGAAGAAATTACATCTTTTTCTGTAAAGTGGATATGTTTAGAGTTTCAGGTAAAAAAATTGCGAAAGCTCATCGGTTAAGGCTCAAAATCTTAACCTAGAAAACATTAAAGAGAGGAGACAAGTGGATTGAAGGTATCAAGATAAAATGGTGTGGAAGGTGCAACTTAAACCTGATATAGCAGGCAACTACTAGTGGCCCACTTAAGATCGACCCACACGTAAGCGTGCAGTCTCAATCACCTTAATGGTAGTTCTAATCAATAACGTCTTAGCAACCACACATTAGTGAATAGTGATTAAGACATCATTCTCGTCATGTCAGTGACACTAAAAAGCGTGGCCTTCTACATTGCTTTACGCATCACATTGAAGTCCAGATGAAATGAAATCCAGAAGCGTCTGATTGAAACTAAAACACTATTTTTTTTCACCCATGATCCACTAGATTTTCGATTCACATGATGTTAAAATACCAAAGAAGATGAGAGTGATGAACTGATGAAAAACTGTTAAAAAAGGAAAAACCCAATTCGAACTTTATATCAAAACTTTCTTATATAATTTTCTCATTGAAGATTAGAACAGACGATGATGCTAACCTAAACCAGAACCATGAATTGAATGAGATACTCAAATAACTTCAAGACAAACACATCAAGAAGATGAATCGAGAACTGAAAAACTTGGGCTTGACCAGCTGTTTTCGATTGAAACAAGTAGATTACCGATTACACTACAAAAGAACCAAGATTAACCCAGAGAAACAGTGACAAAACCATCTCAAGCGTCAAAGAAGGTAGGTTACTGATCAAGCACCTCCTCCATATGTTGTAAAGGTGCGATCTTTAAGAATGGGATTACCTGAACATCTCTGGGTTGAGTGTAGATAAATAGAAAGAAGCCAAGCAAGAGTCCAAGAGGAAGTCCAAATCCAAAACCAAGAAACCCCAACAAAGTACTCAAAAATCCCATCTTTTCCCTTCAAAGAACTCTTACCAACATGAACATGGCATGCACATACAGGAACTGGTAAACACTATAGAACAGGGAATAGAAAGGAAAAAAATAAATATATGTATAAACGAAAGATGAAACCTTCCGTAGGCGAGAGAATCGAAAATTGAGGAAAGATGTTAACTTCGGACAACGTAGAGTACCAAAAACATTGTGGAAAAGTAAGAAAACCGCCAAAACAGAAGACTCGTTTGTCCTATATCAACTTTCAAAATATACTACTGGTCATCAAACTGCGTGCCTCATTTTTCCAAACCACCCATTTTTCTTCTATAATTATGCTTTATTTTCTTTAACTCCCACTATATTCCACACACACTCTCAAGGAATAAGAACATATCAAGTTTGTTTATGTTCCTGGTAGAGTTCTGGTGATGATGAAATGAACAAAAAAAGGGGGGTTGAGATTATGTCAAAGAGTAATGTTTTAAGCAAATGTGAATTTTGGATTAATGTGTGATTTTGTTAAGATTTTGAATAAAAATAAAAACTGAACTGAAAAATATATAAACTTTTTTATAATTGAACTGATTAAATCAGTTGAATTTTTTAATCGTAAATTTTAATAAAAGATAAAATTAAAATTTTTTATAAAATAATCGTAAAAATAAAGGGTTTTCTACTGATTAAAAATATTTCTATTCTACTGAATTTAAAATATATTTTTGGATTCTTGTAAGAAAAATTGGTCAAAAGTTAAAATAAAGGACCAAGCTTGATTCATGTGAGCTTGGAAAGGTCTTACCTGGGAAAATGCTAACTAATACTCTGCCTTTGGCCATTAGTTTATTACGAGGCGTTATTTAGATAATGCCTCCATTGGAAGATACGCATGATTAGTGACATTGCGAAGGTGAGAATGGCAACACTTGGAGCTTTGGAATCAGAAATGGCCTGGCTTAGCCGTTGCCTCCGCATTAGGGGATCTTACCTACACCTGCCATATGCTAAAGCTGAAGCTACCCAAGTAATTTAAAATTAACGAATTATATTCTAAGTTAGTCAGATTTTAAATTAAATTCAAATTTAAAGAATTAGTGGACTTAAATAACTCAAATTGATTTAGTAAAAATAATATTATTTTAACCATGTCAAGTTTTGGATTATTAGAGATCGACCTTATATAATTTGAGATTGTGAGCTTCGGAACAATCGGTAAAGTTGTGTTTTTTTATAACCATAAAGTCACGTGTTCAAATAACGAAGACAAGCTACCTTGACCTGTCGAGTTTTGGATTACTAGACATCAACTTTATATAGTTTGAGATAGTAAATTTTGGAGCAACCAGTAAAATTGTTTCTTTTTACAACCATAAAGTCACATGTTTAAATAATGAAAACAGGCTACCTTGACCTGTCGACTTTTAGATTACTAGACATCGACCTTGTATAGTTTGAGATAGTGAATTTTGGAGCAACCAGTAAAGTTGTTTCTTTTTATAACCATAAAGTCGCATGTTTAAATATCGAAAATAGGCTACCCTGACCTGTCGACTTTTAGATTAGTAGGCATCGACCTTGTATAGTTTGAGATAGTAAATTTTAGAGCAACGGGTAAAGTTGTTTCTTTTTATAACCATAAAGTTACATGTTCAAATAACAAAAACAGTTTCTTTATAGAAATACAAATGAAAAGATCCGTACATTATGACCATGGATACCTTATATAGTTTGAACGCAATCAAACTTTGAATTTGAGCTCAAATTGAAAAAAAAAAAGGATCAAGTTAGATTTTTCACAAAAATTTATAATTATTACTTTTTAAATATATAGTAAACAAAACGTTAAGTTTATGAAATACATACTACAAGTAAATAATTTAAAAATAAATATAAAACTAAATTCAATTAAGATTTGTTTATTAGAATGCATCGTAATTAAAATAGCAGTTTGTGTTAATTAAATAAGGATAAGGTGAGACTCGTAAAGTTGACAATCATCTTTGTTATGCACTCCAATTTGTATTCTTTAAAAGCGGCAGGGTTTGAGAGCCAGTCTTCATTTACCAATAATGTATGCTTTAAGATACTCGCATTCACAATAGCTTACGAATTAAGGAATCGGTGGTTTCACTTTTAGCTTACGAATTAAGGAATCGGTGGTTTCACTTTTGGTTCTGAGAATCCGGAAAAGCATGTTAATGATTATTAAGTACTACCTGAGGGAGACAACTTATTTATCACAAGTTTATCGATATTAGATGTTCTGTTCTAAATAATCAATCCCTGTCATGTTTGTTAGGATTTATAACGAGCCTACGGGTCTACACGAGAAAGAAAGTTAGATTATATACAAGCCTAAGTGAAGTTTCATTCTAAAATCAATTGGTGATAAGTAAAGTAGCTCACTAAATTTATATGTTAGTCTAATTTCCTCTCTTTCTTCAATATGGGACAAACTCTCACTCTTTATATTTCAACACCCCCCTCACGTGTAGATCTAACATCACCATCATCATCATCATCACACCTAGTTTAAGATCCCGTAGTTAAGCAGGGTCTGAGAAGGTCATATATATAGTACGCAGCTTTACCCCTATATAGTAGAGAAGCTGTTTCCGATAGACATACATGCAGATGTGACATACAAAAAATGATGCAAGACACGGAAGAAAATATTTACAATAGTAAAAAAAACTACTAAACTACTAATAGTAATAAAAATATTGATAATAAAGAAGGGAAAGTTAATAAGAAAAAAAGCAATAACGATACACATAATAGGAATAAATTAAATAAAAAAAATTAAACCTAATTTTATCTACCCTCTCCCCCCCCCCTCATTGCCGACTCCTCTCGCATTGTCTTCTTCAGTTCCTCTCCCTTCCGCCGTCCTTGTAGGGACCCCGAATACGGGCTGGGCGACCCTACCGGGGTGAGTTTCCCCTCGGTATTGTCCTCTTTGGTCAGAGGCATGAGTCACCACTCGAACACATGACCTCAAGATTTTCGGTATCGAAAATCAGTCAGTTCGCCACTTGGCAATTTTTTTCCGGTCCGGGAATTTTCTCCGAAAAATTCCAAAAAAATTCATATAATTCCCGTAAAATATAAAACACATAAAAGCTCAGTCCAATAAATTTTTCAAACACAATTTCTACATTAATCACAATAAAATGCCGTTTAGGCCCAATTACCGGGAAATAATCATGAATGCATGTACAGTTATTTTCATGTGCACTAATTCACTGTTGACCAATACCAGTATGCA